>JAJUPC010000108.1:600000-1000000 GCA_023614405.1 Avena insularis | reverse complement strand
TAGGGAACCGGCTGTTTTGTCTCCCTGACTCAGTGTCTCGCGAGCATCTAGTACGTTTCCAGTTGGTGACATTCTTGTCTCGGCCAATCTGTTGATGGGGTGATTTTTGATGAGTTATTGCTGTCAAGGACCAAGCGAACCGAGTCGGACACCAAGATCTCCGCCGCGAACGACAAGGCCTATGGGGAGGAGCGGACAAGATCTATGGCCCGGACGCCATGACCTTCACGGTTCCGATGCTGAGTCAAGTTCTTCATGAACCCGAGGAACCATCGACAAGACCTTCAACGCGAACACCGAGCTCATCTCCCCGAGTCCTAGACCGAACCCGGGCGCGCCATGTTCTTCGTCCCGAGGACCGATCCGCAGATGCGACAAGTACTTCTTCCCGGATCCGATGCCCGAGAACCCGGACGCCAAGGTCGTCAACACGGCTACTCCAAGCACGTCCTCGAGGACGGCAAGTACTTCACGCCGGACGTCGAGACCCTGAACGACAAGATCTACTTCCCGGATCCGAAGACCCTGGTACCCGACCTACTCAAGTTCGCCATCATGAGACCGAACTTCGTCGAACCCGTCGAGACCGGACTCAACCACATCGAACCCCAAGATCGTCCGAACCCAGATGTGTGAACCTTTACCCGAGTCCCTATTTTATAAATGCTACATATAAAACATGTTGCATATTAACTGTTCATCTCGCATGCATATCATAATCATGCCGGATCTTCTGCCGTAGTAATAAATATTGCATCCGGTGTTTCTTCTAGTGTTTGCTTCTTCGCGGACTAGGCCGATGAGTGGATGCGAGTAATGACAAGTTCTCCGGTTTGATCCGTCGGCAGTGTTTTCCCAGGCGAGCATCTCTCCCCCTTCTACCTATTTAGCATTTATAGTCTTTATTTCCTCTTGTTGATCTATTGCTATCTGTGTCGCGATGCTTTAGTTTCCGTACCCCAGTTATATCCCGTGCAGCCTCCATATTGCCTTGGACACCTCCTAGTACCTGTGTTTGGTAGATAGCTGGCCTTATGCAGTCGAGTTGCTTGCTCAAAGCGATCTCGTGTTGTCAAATACCATAGTTGTTGAAATGCTGGCAGATGTTATTGGTGGAGATGATCATGACTTTAAATACAACTATTAATATGCTAGATATAACTAATGCAGAGGCATCGGTGGGCAATAGATGTTATTTGGTTCTTCCACGCTCACTTGTGTCCCGTAGGACCCCGAGTACTTGATAATTGCCTCTTGATTTTATGACTATCCACATCCGGAGGCCTTATGAACCCCCCTAAGCCGAGCTTGATTCATTCTTATTTTTGGGGCCACAAAGTAGTTTGGGGCTTTATTACTGTCCTGCATTTTATGCGATGCTTTATCGCTTTATTTAAGATTGTGCGAGGAGCACTGTACTGCTTTAGGATTATGGAGTGTTTTGTGGTATCGACAAGCCCACCACACTTTCGGTTCCCATCGTTACAGCCATTGGCGCAAACCTTGGGTCCGTCTCGAGCCGCCAACTTCACAGAGGTAGCTTAATGGGGTGGCCCCCTGAAATATTTATGAATCCTGTGATTGCTTTGTCGTGAAAGCCTTGTTGGGTTTTGAGTTGGTTTTTTCGAGGTTGATCGAGTGTGTGTTGATATTTGTGCACCCTGTAGGTAAAACTTTCGAAAGCGTGTCCATGTTATGGACGACTTGGAGCACAGTATCTCGATCATAGACAAGCATAACTAAAGTAGTGCTATAAATTGGACTTAATATGTGACTAGTAATCAGCTCAATTATAACGGAATGGATATTAAAAATGCCAACACTGCTGGGTCTGGGTTGTTTGGTTATATCTGCCTAGTAAGTATTGCAACTCCAATGGAATGTGATAAAAGTGCCAACAACTGCTGGGTTTTGGGATTCCTCAGGACAATTATATCTGTCTAGTAAATGTTTCCACTACAATGGAATGGTGATTAAAACTACCCACTACTTATGCTATCAAGATGACTCATGCTATCTATATCTAAATAGTAAGTGCTACAACTATAACGGAATGAGTAACATTTGCCAACTGTGTGAGTTCCTCGGTTTGACTTCCTCGTTTGGTCTCGAGGGGGAATACCAGGATGAGTTTGTTTGGTGTTAGCTTTAGGTTGGATCCGAATAGGTTTTTTTATCCCTCTCTGATAACCGCCAGTTGTATCAAGTCTCTATAGGTTGTTTAGTGCCGCTGCGCTGCCGCTTCAGCCCACCATACTTATGTAGGCGAGAGCCGCCGAATTCTAGCCTCGCCGTGTACTGGCCTCAGTACTGACGCTCCTCTTTGTCTTTTGCCCTTTGTCGGCACCCCTTTTGTTTTTAGCAGGTTTCGACATCGTTAGCAGGGTTACCCTTCCGGCTTGGCCTGGGCAGGGTTATGGACGCCATTGGTTATTCTTTAGGGCTCTTAGCCCCATTTGCATCTTGTCCGTAGTCGGACACTCTATCGTTTTCAAGGTGATTGGGATCTTTGTATATTATATTTGTATTCTTAACTCATTGAGTCGCTGTTGTATATATATCTGTTCTGTTGGTCCCATCGAGGACTGTTGGTAATGTTATTACTTCGTTTTCCACCCGCACGAAAGTGCCTGGTGGGCGTCCTTGAATTTTTTCTATGCGGGTTTGGCGGGAAGCGCTAAAACTTGCATAGGGCCGATTTGAGGGTGTTACAGAGTGGTATCAGAGCTCAGCAGTTGCGATACCCCACAAGTCCAGCCTGTAGGATAACCTAGCTAACGGCCGAAGTAGAGTGTCAAAACTATTTTTGCAAAATCGGTTGGATAGATCTGATTAGGTCTGTTTTTACTCCTTACCCCTCTGCTATTCTCCTCTCACCTCTGCGTGTTTTGAATCTCCTCTCTTATCTTTTCTTCGAGTCCAGGATTTCTCGTGGTTGGGTTTCCATCACACCTTCAGGGTTTCGCTTCCTCCTTTGGTAACGATGTTTCTACATCCAGTCTTCATGCTATCTGAGTGATCCTTTATATGTGGTACCATCCTTTGGTCCTTGTTTGTGCCTCCCAGTGTTTTCTGACATGACGACATCATCTACGCCAGATCCGATGCAGAGTCTGCATCATTCTTTTGTTCCTGAACCTTGTTTGTCGAGATCTTCAGTCTAATTCTGAGAGTTGGTTGCATAATTCTATGATTTGTGTGCAGAGTAATGGTTTGGGTGCGCGATGGACTGATCACCATCCGACTACTCTTATCATTCGCTCTTGTACATTGAATCGGTGGATCCAGCAATGTTACTCCGTCCCCGGAAGTTAGAGGTGTCGTGATCTTCTGATGCCTCTACATTCTCCTTGTTTGCTCCGGAGGGTTCCCTCGAGATCACGGACAACGACCCCTTGTTAGTGGTGTCGCGAGGATCTACATAAAGCGAGAAGATTCAGAACGTCAGCCTTCTCCCTGGTACCATGAGGCGGATCTCGAGGGCGAGATCCATTGTTAGTGGTGTCGAATTGTGGCGCCCCGCAAAAACCACTACTAGAAAATCGCGTTGTTTTGTGCATTGCATCGTCATGACTGCATGCTCATGTCATCATGCCACCTTGCATTTGAGCATCGTCATGTCATTGTGCATTTGTTTGTCTAAAACTATTTTCAAAACTCCGAGTTTTGTTTTCCAAGATTCCCGTCTTTATTTCAAATCCAAACCCGGGTCTCCGGAATATTTTGTTTTGTCTATCAAAGGGTTGCAAACGCCTCGTTTTTATATTTTATTTTATTTTTGGGAGGCAGCCCGCCAGACCCGAAAGCCCAGCCGGCCACCTCCAAATAAATCCCTAGCCTAACCAAAACCCTATCTAGTTCCTCACCTAACCCCACCTATTTCCATACCCAGCTGCCACCTGCCTACACCCTCCACATCACCCCAGCCAACCCCATCCCACCACCTCAGCCTCCTGGACCCACTCCCCTCACTTTCCCCCGCGCGGACACGCACACAACACACACAGCAGCACGCGCGAGCCACCCACCCTACTGCCAGCCTGGCCGTGTTCCCGCCCACCACCGACAGCCCCCCACCTGGGCCCAAATCCCACCGCGCCGCTCCTTCCCGCCTGCCTGCCAGACTCCTGTGCTAACCACCCCATCGCCTGATCAAGACTCCCCATCTCGTGTCACAGGTTCTGCCCCTGCACGCCACATGCGAGCCTGGCCCCACCACGACCGCCTCCCTCGGTCCTATCTCCACCTACCCCGCTCCCCTTGTCCCCACGTGAGTCGCGCCTCTGCCTCGACCTTGCCGCCATCCATGGCCGCGCTCGGCCCCGACGCCCCATCAGGCTCCGGCGCCTGGCCCTCAGGCCGTGCTCCCCCCGTCCCGCCGCCTCCGGCAGAGCCCCGCCGCCCCGACCTCGCCGCCTCGCTGTCCGCCTCCACACCGCCAAGGGTGCTCCGAGGCCTCGACCTCGCTGGACCCGCGAGCGGCCGCGTCGTCCCCCGGCCGCCCCGGCGGATCTCGTCGATCCCCGATCCCCTGAAGCCGTGGCCTTCTCCGCCGATCCATCCAACCTCGGCCGCCCCTGCAGCCCGCGCTGGCCCCGGCCCTCCTCTTCACCGCCTCGCCGTCATGCCGGTCGTCGCCGCCCTCTCCCGCCAAGCTCGCCCGCCGCCGTGTTCGTGAGCGCCAACACCCGCTCAGGTTTCCTCCCTCTCCTGGCACAGGCGCTGACCATCGACCGGACCCCGCCGCCAGGAACCGACGCCTCCACCGGCGAGCCGCCTTCCGCTGGCCCCACCGCCTTGCTCCGGGGCCCTCTCCTCCCAGCGCCATGCCCTTCGTCCGCGGGCCTGCAGGCACTCTATCGCCTCGAGCCGAGCCTGCGAGCACTCCTTGTGATGTGCTAGTACCTGCTGACCTCGCTTTGTGCTGGTGATGTTGTAGGGAACCGGCTGTTTTGTCTCCCTGACTCAGTGTCTCGCGAGCATCTAGTACGTTTCCAGTTGGTGACATTCTTGTCTCGGCCAATCTGTTGATGGGGTGATTTTTGATGAGTTATTGCCGTCAAGGACAAAGCAAACCGAGTCGGACACCAAGATCTCCGCCGCGAACAACAAGGCCTATGGGGAGGAGCGGACAAGATCTACGGCCCGGACGCCATGACCTTCACGGATCCGATGCCGAGTCAAGTTCTTCATGAACCCGAGGAACCATCGACAAGACCTTCAACGCGAACACCGAGCATTTCTCCCTGAGTCCCAGACCGAACCCGGGCGCGCAAGTTCTTCGTCCCGAGGACCGATCCGCAGATGCGACAAGTACTTCTTCCTGGATCCGATGCCCGAGAACCCGGACGCCAAGGTCGTCAACACGGCTACTCCAAGCACGTCCTCGAGGACGGCAAGTACTTCACCCCGGACGTCGAGACCCTGAACGACAAGATCTACTTCCCGGATCCGAAGACCCTGGTACCCGACCTACTCAAGTTCGCCATTGCGAGACCGAACTTCGCTGTTTCCCCCGTCGAACCCTGAGACCGGACCCCAAACCACATCGAACCCCAAGATCGTCTGAACCCAGATGTGTGAACCTTTACCCGAGTCCCTATTTTATAAATGCTACATATAAAACATGTTGCATATTAACTGTTCATCTCGCATGCATATCATAATCATGCCAGATCTTCTGCCGTAGTAGTAAATATTGCATCCGGTGTTTCTTCTAGTGTTTGCTTCTTCGCGGACTAGGCCGATGAGTGGATGCGAGTAATGACAAGTTCTCCGGTTTGATCCGTCGGCAGTGTTTGCTTCTTCGCGGACTAGGCAGATGTTATTGGTGGAGATGATCATGACTTTAAATACAACTTTTAATATGCTAGATATAACTAATGCAGAGGCATCGGTGGGCAATAGATGTTATTTGGTTCTTCCACGCTCACTTGTGTCCCGTAGGACCCCGAGTACTTGATACATGTTCCTTGATTTTGCGCACTATCCACATCCGGGAGGCCTTATGAACCCCCCTGAGCCAGAGCTTGATTCATTCTTATTTCTTGGGGCCACAAAGTAGTTTGGGGATTTATTACTATCCTGTACTTATGCCATGCTTTACTGCTTTATTTAAGATTGCGAGGAGCACCTGTACTGTTTAGGATTGCGGAGTGTTTTCGCGGTATCGACAAGCCTAGTCACACTTTCGGGTTCCCAGTCGTTTACAGGCATTGGCGCAAACCTTGGGTCCGTCTCGGAGCCGGCCAACTTCGTTGCGGGTAGCTTAATGGGGTGGCCCCCTGAAATATTTATGAATCCTGTGATTGCTTTGTCGTGAAAGCCTCGTTGGGTTTTGAGTTGGTTTTTCCGAGGTTGATCGACTGTGTGTTGCTATTTGTGCACCCCTGCATGGTAAAACTTTCTGAAAGCCGTTTCCGCGGTTATGGACGACTTGAAGCACAGTATCTCGATCATAGACAAGCATAACTAAAGTAGTGCTATAAATTTGACTTAATATGTGACTAGTAATCAGCTCAATTATAACGGAATGGATATTAAAAATGCCAACACTGCTGGGTCTGGGTTGTTTGGTTATATCTTCCTAGTAAGTATTGCAACTCCAATGGAATGTGATAAAAGTGCCAACAACTGCTGGGTTTTGGGATTCCTCAGGACAATTATATCTGTCTAGTAAATGTTTCCACTACAACGGAATGGTGATTAAAACTGCCCACTACTTATGCTATCAGGATGACTCATGCTATCTATATCTGAATAGTAAGTGCTACAACTATAACGGAATGAGTAACATTTGCCAACTGTGTGAGTTCCTCGGTTTGACTTCCTCGTTTGGTCTCGAGGGGGAATACCAGGATGAGTTTGTTTGGTGTTAGCTTCAGGTTGGATCCGAATAGGTTTTTCTTATCCCTCTCTGATAACTGCCAGTTGTATCGAGTCTCTATAGGTTGTTTAGTGCATTGCTTGCCGCTTCAGCCCACCATACCTATGTAGCGAGCCGCCGAATTCTAGCCTCGCTGTGTCTTGGCCTCGATCGACGCCTCTTTGTCTTTTGCCCTTTGTCGGCACCCCTTTTGTTTTTAGCATGTTTCGACGTCGTTAGCAGGGTTACCCTTCCGGCTTGGCCTGGACAGGGTTATGGACGCCATTCGTTATTCTTCAGGGCTCTTAGCCCCATTTGCATCTTGTCCGTAGTCGGACGCTCTATCGTTTTCAAGGTGATTGGGATCTTTGTATATTATATTTGTATTCTTGACTCATTGAGTCGCTGTTGTATATATATTTATTCTGTGGGTCCCATCGAGGACTGTTGTGTAATGTTATTACTTCGTTTTCCACCCGCACGAAAGTGCCTGGTGGGCGTCCTTGAATCGTTTCTATGCGGGTTTGGCGGGAAGCGCTAAAACTTGCATAGGGCCGATTTGAGGGTGTTACACCATGCTACCAGCTTCCAAACACCTCTTCCTTGGCGTGTACGTCACTGGTGGTCTCCCAGCTGCTGTACCAACTTGCGCCTTGCAGTTATGCTGCCCCAACAGGTCATAGCATCGCTGCAAGCAGTCTACATCACCGTCCCTGCATACCGACACCCCATGCTATCTCCGCACCACCTCCACAGTGCAGGTCGTCTACGTTCGTCCGTGATCTTCGTCACATCGAATTCTTCTTCTGCTACATGGAGTACCACCGTCGTGCCAATCTAGGCATCTAGCATGACCACTCCAAGCAGCTGTTGGTTTTGCCGCCTTCTACGTCTTTGTCCCTGCCCTTGTGTGCGCGATATTGGCAACACCGATGCGTCCCTTCATCCCCGACATGTCCCCAAACCTAGAAATATCGGATCGGCGCCTCGTCTTTGTCGGCCTTGAGAAAGCCTTCTTCGACATCGACACCTTCCTCTACGACTGCCTCGATCATGTCACCGACAAGCTCTTCTTTGCGTACTCGGTTCTGGCAAAACCGGAGTGTGCGTTTTCCCCCGACGTGTGCCTAGTTATGGCAAAACTATGTCCGCACCTCATCCTCGACGGCTTGGGCTGCATCGACTTCGGCATCGACACCCGTCGGAAAGTTGTCATGGCCCCCACGAGCCTCCACGGACCCTCGGCAAGCTACCGCGGCCCCGCGACGACTGCCTCGATGCGTCTCTGTCATCCTCCTCGCACACTATACACATGCGGCTTCACGTACGGCTACCTCGACACCGACATCCCCGACCATGATATCGACCATAGCGACCCCTCGCAACGGCTACCTAACATCGGCACTGCCTCAAGCTCTCAGATTCCTCGACATCGGCACAAGGGTTATCACCTCGCCTGAGCATCTCACCAGCTTCCTTTATAGTCCAAGCTACCGTGACGCGACACCATCCACGACATTCCCGCTCGGACAGTGGGAGGATGACAGCCTACTAGATGATACTTCGGTTTATCTCCAGTCTGACCGTCCGTGACGTTCCAGTTGTTCATGACGCTACCTCTACGACTTCGAGGGAGTGCTAGAGTATTAAGATATACGATTGTTATGGTAGTTTATATAGAGTTTGGATCTGTTTACCTACAATCCTTACATGACTTGTACTCCAAGATAATCCCCTATACACCTATATATACTCGCCCATGAGGCTCAATAATATATCCATCATATTCTGCCAAACTCATACTCTTTCATAATCAACACACAACATGTACACGATCTCTAACGCAATAAAGAGGGAAATTAGGACACCAAAAAACTCTTGTGACCATGTCATCAAATGGTTTGCTTAGTAGCCGCGCCTGAGGGGGTGCAGCGAGACAATAACACGCATGAAAAGCCGCACCGCACGTACGTCTCGGTTCACAACGAAATGACCCCGCAGAGATATGACATCACGGAGATGACGAAACACGTCCACACATTGTGCTGACTAAATAGACCAAGTAACGCATGTATGAACAGAATAAAGTAACATGTAGAGATTATCACAAACGTTAGAATAGCATTTTAGGACAAATGGTTTGCTCCATTTTTTTCAGCAGTGTCCTACTTCCAACCTTGCCCCAGGAGGCGTAGAGAGAAGTTTGTTAATATTTATGAGACTTATATTTCCATCACATTTTAGCTACCCCTTTGTGCTTCCAAAAGAAAATAAAAATTAGAGAACTCCAAGTGCACTAAAATATTGGTTTCTATTTTAGTTCTTCTTCTATCAAGTTCTTAAGGAAGGAAACAATAGAATCAGATCAATAAAATATTCATTGAAGCAAAGGTCCATGTATGCTGAAGGCGAGGTAATTTGTGCCTCAATGGTAAAGTGTGACACCCTTGTTTTAATGTAATATTCAGATATAATCACTTCTCACGCTCTATTTTTATAACTAATGTTATCTTTTATTTTCATAGTTTTCTCGAGTTTGCACTAAAACACGGAAGGCGGGTCTTGGAACTTGTAAACACTGGTGCGCACGCCTAATCGCCACACTCGCACTAGGGTAGCAGAAAAAGACACTAGGGTTAACTTTATCATACCAGGAGAGAGGACTTTTCACGGGGGAGCCCACCCACTACACCCTCCCAACTTCACAACATGGGGAGGCGGGAACTTCTGTAGACTTTTAATGCTGCTTGTCCCACACCCATCATCGAATGGGTGAAGGCACTCTTTCATTGGGGAGAGGGGGTTTGCTTTTATCGGGAAGGTTGGAGAAGAGAAAGCTCGAAGGTCGGCAGCCGAGTCCCCCGAGGGATAGAACCCTCGCCTCACAGTATCCGGTAAGTGCTCTCCGGTACGCCTTCTATGGGCGGTGAGAGATCCGTGCTTCCCGATGGTTCACTCTAAGGCGCTTTAGGGGTCGCTCAAGCAGGAGCAACCATTATTCACTTCTTGCAGACATAGGGCATGGGATGTGTTCCACATCTCGTGAGACGGAAGCGTTGTTGTGTTGCCTTATCCCGCGCCCTTAGTTTGTGGTCGGGGCAGGGGTGTGGCATCCTATTTCCAAGGAAGTGCTAAGCCCTCGGCTTTGCTTCTCACAAAAAGGTCTGCTTCTATAAGTAAGTCTGCCAAGGACCCGAATTCTTGGATGTCCATCCTTCGCCTTAGGGGAGCGCTATGCATACCCTAGAGGATTCGGAGGTCTCATCTAGTGCATGCACAAACTTGAACAGGCAGGTGGATCACAAAGTGTGTAATTCCCACTTGGTGGGGCCCTCCCATCTGCGAGGTGAGGCAGTGTGGAGGGTAAGGATCATCGTACGTAGTAGCCATGGCAACTAACCCATCTCCGGTGGGGGGTGACAAGGGCTCAATTGGAAGGAATCCTTCGATGACGAGTCCTTCGCTTAGAGTCGATGATGCTAGGCGAGCCTTCGAGTGGCTTCTTGTTGCCGGGGAGCCCCCAAACCATATCAGTGGTCGCCCTTCCCCTTCTTTGGCATTGTTGGTGCTAGAAGTGGCGGCACCGATTAGGCTAGGCGTGCTTATGCCCCCTACCTAGCGAGCCAGATGTCATGTCTCAATTTTCGACACTGGGATAGGGATCCCTTTTGTTAGTTCGTCCAAGGGAGCAATGTCCGATGAGGTCGATCGGGAAGCTAGAAGAACACACATAGAGAGACACGTTTTTTTTACGTAGGTTTAGGTCCACGAGGTACGGAGTTTTATGTCCTGCAACTATCAACTGTCTGAGGATGGTCACAATTACATAGGTTCCTTCCTCGGGAAGGTTCTAGCTAGGAAAATCCCTCCACTCTCTCGACCTAGGCCTCCTTTTATATAGGCAAGGGGACACCACAGGGGTCGGAAGAACTTGCGTCGGTGTAGCTATGCCACGTGTCAGGGTGCGGCTTGCATGAGCACAACATGGAGAGGCTCTCATGTGTGGTCTTCACATGGTAGGGCAGCTCTAAGGCCTAGCTCCCTAGGCATCAGAGCTTTGGCCTTACACTCATGTCTCCTGTCTCCTGTTAGAGGGGGTGGCTAACCAGGATGCTCATGGGTACATGGGCCGTGAACGTTTAGCCCATGGGCATAAGTCTTCATGGATGCTTGTCCATGAGGGATTCGAGGACTCTAGGTTCCACGGATACGGTAGTTCCTAGCCAGTCTTCTTCTTACTTGACTTGGGGATGACTGGCTGAGCAGGGCATCCGACTGAGTCTTGAGGCTTGGTACTTGGCACTTGATCGACTAGATCTAGCCGTCCTGAAGCCCATGAAGGGCAGCTGGCCCCTGGCTCCTCCAGGGCACAATGGATCAGACAAGCTAGGCCTAGCCAGGGGTAACCCCCCCTGAAACTAGCCCACGAGTGCATGATGACTTGGAAATTTTGGAGAAGTTTTCATGGGATCCTAAAATGGTTGAAGTAGACGACCGGATGGAGTAGTTGGAGTCATAGTAGATTGGGTCCGAGGGATTGGTGGATATGGCTAGTTGGTTCAGCCGAAACATTGGAGACGAACCATTCTGTGGCTGAGATCAGTGCTGGCATAGGCCAATGTGTCACTCACACTTCTCGTCGTGTCATTTTTTGGTAACCACAATGACACTTCATAGCCACACGTGGCATTTACTGTGGAGGACACGCTGGCACATGGGATCTTTGGGAAGGCAGTTGTTGTGCGTCGAACGGATGCATGCCACGTGTGTGGGATCCAAGGTGCCCACCGCCAATCAATAGGGGCCATGCAGAGATGTGGTTTCCCCTTCACCACTTTCCTCGCTTTTCCCCTATTCTTCTTCTTCTTCCACGTGCCACTGAAACAAGGTCATAGACAAGCTTGTACCCCCACACGACAACGGGACCATGACTTTCCAGGATAGAGCTAGAGGAGATGGTGTCGGAGCGAGGGGCCTGGTGCGGATCCATTGTTACATACACCATGATAAAGAAGTACCGGTGGGGGAAATTCTTCCTATCAGACTCAAAGGTGGAGGTGCGGTTTGTTCTAGGGGGAGTGCATCCTATTCCCCGTCATCGTTGCACATGTTGTATTCCCCCATTTTGCTTGCTGGTTCATCCTTTTGCCTCCCTCTGAATTTCTTGAATTCTTCGACCTTCGCCTCCACCATCTAGGAGCCAATGCCATGAAAATCTTGGGTACTTCGCCGCACTTTGTGAGAGCTACGTTGGCATTCGGCAAGACATCATACTCTTCCTCTACCTATTCTACCTCAAGGCCTAGACCAAGTGGAAGCTCTAGCCATCGATGTAGGCCTACTGCTGTGTGATTTATGCATGGGCGCGGTCTGGGCTGCCGATCCTCCGGCTGCCGGACACGGTGAAGCTGTGGTAGCGTACATATTTGTATGTCAAGCACCGCACCAAAAAGGACTAGATCTAGCCGCCGGAATTCTAGAACATGGGATCCTCGAAGTAGATATAGGACCTGAAGGGTTGGGGGCCCCAAGAAGGAGATGCACGCGATGGTGGACTGGATGCGATCGGTAGTGCAAGCTGGCATGATGTCCCGAGACATCACGCTGATGTGGATGGCCCGCTAGGTGCTCCCACTACAGGACAGGGCATACAAGATGTGTTTCTTGCTTGGCCTGCTGGATTCCACCCGGATGCGCAACCGACATGATCTCTAAGGACAAGGTCGAGAAGGAGTGGACCTATATCCAGGAGCCGTATCGCCTGGACTACCGGGCCATGTGGGTAAGTTTTCTTCGGTTCCGGCTGGGTGGTTTCATCCGGTAAACAGTATGTTGATGATGGTTATCCGGCTGTGCACCTCTTCGAGACGCAGAAGGTCGAGGAAGGAATGGAGCCACTAGAGGAGTTCAACCCCAACCAGAGGCTGCTAAAGACACGCCAGCGGGACAAGGCATTCGAGAAGGAGGAGTACCCCAATCAGGATGACGAGGCTGGGTCGGGCCTCCTGGTAAGATGGTTGACTATGATAAATCGGATGAAGTGGGAGAGCTTGACTCGTTAGTCTTGATGTAGCCGACGATGATGATGGGAACCTGTGTCTCTGCCCAAGCTCAAGTGCCAACACCAGATGGCCAACTCGAGCCAGCAGGCGAGCGGCATGGAGCCGGGCGCGAAGCAAGTGCGTGCAGATGCCCCAAATCTTTTGTGAAGGAAAAGGAAGAAAGGAGGAGATTCTCGTCATTGCGAGGTAACTTCCACTTACCTTTGCACATGTTCTCTTCATAGTGATGCTTTTTCGCTGGGCTCTGAGTGCTCAACTCACATGGGGACTACCCCTCCTGCACCCCTCTGCCGATGCACCGTGTGCTGACTTCTCCACCCGAGCAGATCGCTTCCAAGGATCCGGCTGGGAGCACCACTCAGCCGGATGTCGAAGACGGCGGGAGCCCGACCAGAGCTATAGCAGGGAGCCATCCAGTGACAATCGCCTCCAAGGGGGAAGCCAACGAAAGCATCGAGCTGGTCTCTGTCTTGTTAAGCCCATAGCCTTTTCGGGGTCAAGGACTGCTGACCACAACCCAGAGAAATTTGGGAAAGGAGCCCATGGAGAATAGCCCGGAACATTTTAATTTGGCCTTTTAGGGGTTAGTGGACTGGTGACCACAACCTACAAAATTTAAAAAAGGATCCCATGGAGCATAGCCTTG
This sequence comes from Avena insularis, assembly GCA_023614405.1. NCBI lineage: Eukaryota > Viridiplantae > Streptophyta > Magnoliopsida > Poales > Poaceae > Avena > Avena insularis. The sequence continues at coordinate 986,427 of JAJUPC010000108.1, read as the reverse complement.
AACATTTTAATTTGGCCTTTTAGGGCTCAGGGGACTGCTGAGCACAGTCTAGTAAAATTTGACAAAGAATACCATGGAACATAGCCTATGGAGTATAACCCATGTAGAATAGCCTATATAGAATATCCAAACTCTTTTTAATTTGGCCTTTTGGGCATTTCCCCCACCTCTCAAAATAAAAAAACTCGGCCTACCCATGTTTTTAACAAAATACTCCATTATGTGGCATTTTATAAATTGAGATGCCAGGAGCGCTGCCCTTTTATATTTTAAAAGAGATAAACATAGACACACAAAATATTTTTAAGGAGACTAATACATAAGTTGTAGTACAAATAAAAGTTTGATGATATTTTATCTATAAATATCTCTGTTGTAGTGGCAACGCACTCAGTTTATGTTTATTTGATTTGAGTGTATTTTGTTCAAATCTCCTGTGTGTGCATATATATATATATATATATATATCTTGGGTTTACATTTTTCTTCTAGCAATATCTGTCTCAATATGGAGAGGCTGACATCATGGACCCACCAGCCTGGAGCGTCCCTTGAGTTTTTTGGAGGGTGTGTTTGAAAAAACATTAAATACTTGTACAAAGAGGCTGCCATGAGGGACCCACCAGCTAGAACATACAAGGCTGCATCAGGGACCCACAAGCTAGAACATACCAGCCAGGCTGACATAGGGGCCCTAGTAGTAAGACCATACACGACTGCCAAGGTCAAAACAGCTCGGCCAAAAAAAAGTCCATCATACACACGTTGCACTTATAGAGAAGCTGGCATGTCGTACCCGGTAGAACCAAGCATAGTGCATTAAATTAGCCTATTAGGCCCAAGCATATCCAACAAACTTCAAATTCAGCCTTTTCATGGTCTTGTGGTCGCCAACCATAGCCCATTCAATTTAGGAGTGAGCCCATGGAATATAGCCCATGACGAATAGGACATCCGCCCCGAGTTAACCCATAATCTTTTTAATCCGGCCTTTATGAGCATTTCCTCCCTTCACCACCCCCACCCTGCAAAAAGCTCTATCAACCTGCCAGGAGCACCGCCTTATTATTTGAAGGGAGATAAACATGGACAAAGAAAGTCTTTTTAGGAGATAAATTCATAATTATAGCGATGTCGTTTAACGTTTCTAGTGTACAAGGTGTTTCTTGTGTAGTGGCAAGGCACACAGTTGACCGCTGCTAATCGAGGCATCGGGTTCTAATCCTAGGAAATTCATGTAATTGTAGACTAACATTTTCTGTACTCTGAGGCTAACATCTAGGACTCAAAAAAAAACAGTCCAACATACACACGTTTCTTTCAAATAGAGGTTGTCATCTAGGACCCATCATAGACACATTTCCTGCACAAAGGAGGCTGGCATCTAGGACCCAGCAAGTTGCCAAGGTAAAAACAGCAGACACGGCCAAAAAAGTCAATCATACGTACTTTTAATTTACAGAGAGGCTGATATGGTCAAAAACAGGAACGAAACCAAAAAAAGTCCATATACACACATTTCATTTACAGAGAGGCTAATATGTGGGACCCAGCAGAGAGACCTTATATAGATGTTGCATTGAGCAACGTTGCTAGTTCGAAAGAGGGAGGCGCGAGGGAGAAAAAATTTCAGCATGCACACGTTTCTTGTAATGAGAGGATGAAATGGGGGACCCAGTAGTGTGACCAAATGGAAGATTCGTTGAGCAACGTTATCTAGTTGTTCAGAACAGGGTAGCGCTAGAGAAGAAGAAAATGTCATCATACCTACTATTCTTATAATGTGAGGCTAACATAGGGGACCCACCATCCTAAATAAACGGCTGATGCAGCGAGCAACGCTATCAAGTTTATAACACAAAGGCGCGACCGAGGGCAAAAAAACTAGCATACACACGTTTCTTCTAATGAGAGGATGACATGTGGGGCCTAGCAGCATGATTAAACGGTAGATGCATCGAGCAGTGCTATCAAGTTTAGAACAGGGTAGCACGAGCTAAGGAAAACATTCCATCATACATACGTTTATTCTAATGGGAGGATCACATGTGGGTCCCCGCAGCCTGATTAAACGGTAGATTCATCAAGCAACGCTATCAAGTTCGGAATAGGGTAGCGTGAGCGCAAGAAAAAATTCCATCATACACACGATTCTTCTAATGAGAGGCTGACATGTGGGACCAGACAACATGACTAAACGGCAGACACATCGAGAAACATTATTGAGTTCAAATCTGGGAGGCACGAGTGAAAAGTATGGTCCGCTAGAGACACTGACGTCCGGGACCCATATGCCTCAAAAGACTTCGACGAGTCAACATCACGCGAGGAACCGAAAATCTTGCTTCTGCCACATGCGGGCTGAACTTGCTCCATATTTTTAGCGGTTTTGTCATAGTAGAGGGCCACGAAACCATAAAAGAAAGTTTTCCATTAGCCACGGTCGAGCCGAGAAATTCTTGTAGTTCTTGTGGATGGACACTTTTGGATGGCCACGATCGCGCCTTCTACGACGACCGATTGGCCAAGTCGTTGTGGATGGACACTTTTCTTGTAGTTCCTGCATGCCCAAGAAAATTCTTTACTCCTTTTATGCCTTGAGGTATTGGTAATATTTCTAAGGAAATAATGCTAGAACCATTAACCTCAATACCTTTTTGAGAAACTTTGTGTGCAAAAACTATACCTTCTCTTACCATGAACTGGCGGCACACCCAACTGAGGACTGATTTTGTTTGCTTGCAACGCTGCAATACTATGTTTAGGTTATAGAGATATTGTTCGAAAGCAGTCCCGTAAGAACTTCCATAGAATTTTCTTGAAATTGTCAAATATCTTTAAGACACATTCTTGAAAAGTTGAGATGCATTACACAAACCAAATGGCATCAATCTATAAGCATAAGTACCATAAGGGCAAGTAAAGGTTGTGTTCTCTTGGCCTTCAGGTTGAATAGCAATTTGAGAATACCCTAAATAACCATCAAGAAAACAAAAATACGAGTTGCTAGTTATTCTTTCTAAAATCTGCTCCATAAAAGGTATAGGTTTATGATATTTTGTCATCTCCCTGTTTCATTTTATGAAGTCTATACATATTTTATACCCTGTTATGGTCGTTGTGGGGATTAGCTAATCCTCATTACTATTAATTAGGGGTAAATAATAGCGCTAGATTGTTTCAGCTTAAACTATTATCCATGTTGTCCCGATTCTTTTCGACAGTGGGATCTATACCGGAAAGGACACACATCGACGTTGCAACGGTCCCTGCTATCCTGTGAGGCGGGTCCCTCCACGTGCCAGGGCAAAAGATTCCTTACCATGAACGGGTGTACCACAGGGCGTCATACCCCACATTACCAGGAGGTGGACCGCGTGTGTGCCGTGGGACCGTCGTTAGCGTATGTGGGCAGGACCAGGCTCTATGAGAGGCGTTCGAGAGACCACAGCACTCCAAACCCGCCGGTTGCCAGGGCCTGCCTACAGCCAATATGACGCCGTATGCCCATGCCGGCTGCAGGATTTCTCGTGCATGGGTCCCTTGGAGAACCAATGTTGCATCGTAAGACCATGAAAGGATGGGGTTGATCACGGACGCGGGGGCCTCCCAAAGCCGGCGTGGCGCTTGAGCCTATGGCGAGTGTGGTCTCTCGCGGCCCGGGCCCGAACAGAACATACGCGACATCGTACATAGTCGCAGCCGGTTTCTCTCGGCAGATAGCCGAGCTGGTAGTGGAGGTGACATTGGAAAGCATGGGGGACGCATATTCTCGCGGTGTAGGGACGAGCTGTGAGCGTAGACTACTCTCGGTGTGACTGTTATCGATGATGGTAGGCGATCTACCGATGTATCTAGCATCTGAAACCTTTGGCCATATACGGGTTCTCGCGTTCGCCACATGAGTTATCAGTTGAAATTATCACCTTAGATCTGGCAGATGAGGTGGCTTTGGAAGGCATGGGCAACGCAGGTTATCGCGTGGGAGAACAGAGGTGGAAGCATAGACTGTTGTAGTAGACTTTAGATGTCCGTGTTTTCTCAGACGATAGGGCCCGTCCACTCGGTCACCCTGATCGAAAGGGTAATACGGTGTTTAAGCTACCTACTATAGCGTGCCCCTAGATAGATGGCAGATTCACTCCCTTTCTTGCTTCCATGAAACCCTAGCCACCACACGCATCGATTTGCTCCCATCTCTCTTCTTACCCAATGCTCTCTCTCAAAGTTTTAGCTACCACCTTAGGTCCTGCTGTTATCTCATCTCCTTCTCTGTATTTCAGATATCAGGGGCGTGGAGGTGCTGGACAAGAACTCGTCAAGGATGTTACGGAGAGAGTGGCACCGACGTTTGGAATGTTAGGCATTTTTCCACGCTCACTTCCTCTGGCATCTTATCTCTCATCGCTTCACACAGATTTTCGTTCTCTGTCTTACATTTATCTATCTCGCAGTATATCTCTTTGCCATTTCATGGGTCATGGAGCTCACCAACAGATCATTGGCGGCCTCAACAGCAGCTACACATGGATCGGAAATGGGTTCTCTCTCAGGTATGTTTCTATGATTGCTTCCTCCATCTTCTTTTTCTTCATCATTTAGTGCGTTATTTGGGTTCTCTAACCTGCGCTCTCCTTCTTTCATGTTTCAGGGGACACAGAGGTCGCTAACAAATCAATTGGCGGACACAAGGTGTTTGCCTACCACCATTCCCAACGTCCGCCCGCGTATACGTCACATCCAGGTAAGCAAAGCATGTACGGTACCGTCAAAGGGCCCTCTGTTTATATATCTAAATTGTATTTGTTTCTCTTCTATTTATCTTTAGCATCTGACTTCTTTGTTTCCTTCTTTTTGTAGCTGAGCTATCCATTTCAAGACAATAGAATTAGACGAAGCAAGGACGCTTTATGAGATAAGCTGTCAAACCTATGATGATTGTTCTACCAAGACAAGACGAGCAGGTGAAGCAAGTACACTACCCCTTCCAGGACGAGCTGAGCAGAGCAAGCAACGTTGACTGTAGTACCGCTTTAGGATAGTTTAGATCTAGGTGGATTTCCATGCTTCTGTTAGGGATGAATGGAGCAATCTTTAAATTTATCTATTTATTCTTAGGATACATGGAAAAATCTATAGGTTCTTCCATTTATCCTTGGATAGTTGTGAGAGATCTATAGTTTTTTCATTTGTCCTTAGCCCGTTTTAGATTAAGCATCTGTAACACTTCAAAGTATATGAGTTCGCACAGTTTTCGTGCATATGTTTTCTATGTTCTTCTTAATAGCTATCTTCAAAGTATATGAGTTCGCAAAATCTTCGTGGATATGTTGTATCTATTATTCTTAATAACTGTTTCTTATAGCATGAAGTTTTATCTTCAAGTCTTTCATTTAGCGTGACTGTGTTAATATAGCCATCTGAATGAGAAATTGGCAAATGAGCTAAAAATTGGGTAGTTTTTTTGTATGACTTAGTGTATAGTGTATTCTTTACGAGAGCCCAAGTTTCTTAACCAAGGTTTGCTCCAGACGTTATGAAGTTTCTCTGTTGGAGGATAGTTCTTCAGTTGGGTGTTCACCTTGAGGCTAGTACATGTATCTATAGATTATCTCACCCTAATGCCATTTGTGTGAACTTTTATTTTGCAGATTAGCTAGATTCAGTTATGTGCCCGTGTCATATAATTTATCTACCAGTATTGATTATTTGCTTATTGTATTATCCATGTGTAGTGAAATAATAAGTTTTGTACTTTTGTTTGAGTTTTTCCATTGCATAACCAACTTGGTTGAAACTTGATATTGCTACATCGTAATTTTGCTAAAACTGGTCGGTTTTAGCTTGAAGTTTCATGCTACTATTTCCTCAAAGGTACATTTTCTATCGTGTGTGTAGGAAACCAAAGGATATAGAGTTGTCAAGTTATATTCAGAAAATGAAGCACCTACAGACCTTCACATTCGACAAGATGAGAGATGAGGTAATTTAAGCTCCCTACATCGAATCATTATTTTACGCTGACCAAAGGATATGTTTTTGTTGAACTTCTCATAATTCGAACCTAAAGACATGCAAGCTTTATGCTTTTTTCTGAAAGAGAAGTGGTAGAATTGTTCTTAGCATATTTAATTCTCGGTTAAACGGAACTGATAGTGCTTTTTCAGTTATCCGTGTTGATTATCAAAATTATACAATTATCTAATTATACAACTAAATTCTAATTTGTTGTAGCAGATAATTAAAATATATGTAGTTGCTGCCAAGATTTTGAAGATACATCCATATACCGTAGTTGCAATATTTTCTTGTTTGAGATGTTGAAGTTACGTGTCATCTACTACTGTCAAATGCTATTGTAACTCATCTTGTGTGATCTTTAGTATTGTGTGAGGCGGCGTCATGTTTGGTTTAATAATAATTTATACCACTACTGAATGATTACACATGAGTATTGCAGCCTTCACTACAAACTAAAAGTTAGTGATGTTGATGTGTTTGCTTGGGTATTATGGTTTGGTGTCCAAACATAGGTTTTACTTTGGTTATGAGTTTCTCTTTTTAAATTTGCTTGGGTTTTCATGATGAAATAAATTATATCTAAGGTATATTTTGCACGCAGGCTGGCTTCTCCTGATTCTATGTTTGCGGCCCCGATGTCGTTGAAGCTTCTGCACCTTTGTACTTTTGCTCAGCTGCTTGAAGTACTTCTCATCACTCTAAGCCAAACAAATAGATGACCCAAATCACTTGTAAACACCAAGCCAAGCCTAGAAGTTTCTATATGTTTATAAGCATAGAACATGATGGAGGATATGTCTTTTTTACCCTATAATGTAATTGTTGTGTATGGTCGAAGATACTGTATGATTTGTGTTTGTCAAAATATGTGTGAACTCCGTGCTAGCATTGTTCCGAGAGGATATATATCTATATGTGCGTCCATGGTTCCCCTGCCATGGGGCATGGATGGACTTTTTTTGATCATTTAACTAGTAGTAGAGCCGGTTCTATTTATTAGCCATCTGGGTGGTGCACACTTTTAGAGCCGGTTCTATTTATCAACAGTCTAAGGAGTGCAAACTTTTAGAGCCGGTTCTATTCCTATTACTAGAAACTATGACGTAGATCCAGAATGGGAAACCGGCTCAGGCCTATGTACAATAACCGTCTCTAACTCTCAGGTTTGTACTAGTGGTTAATCTCGTTCTTGCTACCCAACTGTTGCAATTTGGATCTTAGCAGTATTGTGTGATTAGTGGTCCTAGCCGACTTTATGATCTTTGGATCGAGACTGGTTTGTGCAGTGTACTTCGGGTGCACAAGACAACTTTGTCGGATGCCTATTTTCCGCAATAGTCGAGAGAAGTTTTGCACTTTGGGCTTTTGTGAATTTGGTGAAGTTCACACGGGGGGTCACACGTATTGATGAAGTATAGTGAAGCTATTGTACTATTTATAGTGCAATGGGAACACACCCCGAACTAGTTAAAAAGCAAGTCGATTGATGATGATGCTTTCTTACCATGTAGGTAAAAGAATGGTTCTCTACGTCATCATAGAGCCTCATAGGTTAGCAAAGCGTGTTAGAGGCGTTTAACTTATTTTTGTAAAAAGTGATGTGGTATAGCAATGAGATGTTTGCAATGTGATGTATGAGATATGTTATGTTGTAATCTCGTTGGGCATCAGTGGCCGGTGCTGCGATGATTGTCATAATATTATTTGATGATGGAGATCGTTAAAGCAAAGTGGTATGCCATATCACTATATGAATTGCATGTGATGTTAATCCTTGTGTGCACTTTATTTGTTATGTGCTAGTCGTAATAAATAGGGTGATCTCTTACATAAAATTATCAAGGTTTCATGTGTTCTCCCTAAGTTAGGCACCACATAACATGGGCTTCGGACTGGTGTGGATCATGTAACATGGGTGCACCTAGCAACGTTCATAATATGGGTGCAAAACTGTCGCACTGCTGGTATACTAAGGTTCACTTGACATACTACCTAGAACATCTAGAGTACGGAACACAAGAATTGAAAGATTAACAAGAGTCACAGGGTGATATGATTGGTATGATTACCTACCGGTCTTGTTCTCCGGGGCGCAATGTAAAATTGGTGCCAGAAAAACAAGTTTGTGGATCTTGAATCACTAAGTATCAATCATGAGAGATATTTATTTTAGTGGGATCTACAAAATAATCTATTATATATTAAAAGTACATGACGAGCTAACCAGAATTTAGAGAATTTAGCTAAATTCCAAGAAAAATCAGAAACATCTATCCGCCAGTTTAATTAACCGGCAAATCACAACCAATGGATTTTAGAGATAGTCTATTAGTATTAACTTTTAATAAAATTATCCACCAATACCCTTAATAATGTTGCCCATACCGATCCAATTTCTAGCAAGCTAAAGAGGATTCCACCGTAGACCTATCAACGCCGCCGCCGCCGCCATATTCCGATCCCACCGCTTCCAAACGCCACCGCCGCCATATTCCAATCCCATAGCTCGCCGCTCCCATAGCTTGTCATCAGACCTACGCTCGTTGCCCTTGCCGTTGTATTTCGTCCTTGCTCGTGGCCGGTCTACTTTCATCCACGTGCCAGGAGCGTTGCAGGTTTAATCTTGCCTCATGCTTGTGGACAGGTCGATTGAGGGTCTGCCTTCATATATGGGGCGTGTACTTGTGCAAAAGCATGATCGATCGATGGTGGACTTGTGTTATGCATACTGTGGGATAGGATAGAGCCAGGTAAGACTTTACTTTTTTTGGAAATGAGCATATATTAATATCACGCGGATACCAATTACACGTAACTTCTGCAACAATACATACCCTAATGGCAATACGGATGCACACAGCCAAAAAAAAATTACAAAAAAGAAAAGAAAAAGAAAAGTCCCGCTGCAGGAATCGGATCCTTAACAGCAGCGACACTACCACCACCAAAACAACACCAGAAATCCAACCCCTTCAAAAGCGACGCCTCCAAAAAGGAAACAGTGCACAAGCGATGTCATCGTCCGATCAAAGATCTTAGATTTTCACCCTGAAGAAAGTCCTCGCTCGCAAAGCAATGCCTTCTGCAAGGCCATTGCCGGACACAGCTAATGAAGGCCAGACCTTGGGTTTTCACCCTGCAAGATAAGACTGTGAACTCCTCCTGTGATGTCGTCCCCTCTAACAGACGCTGCTGCGAGTAACATATGTCCAATCCAGATCCTCATTGCCATAAAGACTCAATCCACCATAGCTCGCCCACATGTCTATGCCTTCATGACGTTCTCCACATCTGACTTCACCATGTGAATTGTCAAAGACATGTCGCATGATGGTAACAGATAGCAGAGCTTCATCGCGCTCCCACTAAAACCAAACGGCCAGCAAAAAACACAGGTGCGCGTGACCCAATCCCGCCAGGTAATAACTAATGACACATGATTTTTTTTTACTCTATCTATCTTTGTAATGCGCAGCATACAGTCTCCACGACAATGTCAACTTTAGCAAAGTAGAATCAAGGATGAGAGGTCTGCATCTATTAACATGCGAGACAAAAACGAGTGGTGCAAATTGCTTTGTTGTGACATTCTAGTTCTATGGAATTACATATGTGAATTATATTTTCTAATATTTTCTTTTAGATAACGGTTCTGATCCAACTTTGCGAAATCATAACAGCAAAAATGTTGAAATATCCGGTACACCCAAATTTCAAAAGAATCAGATTGAAAGGATCAAATGGTATATTCAAAATTCACAAGAAGAATATATTCATAGACTTACTTGGTTCATTTCCAAACCCAGGTACATCATTTTTTATGTCAGTTATAGGTTATGGTCGCATGTGGATAATTGTTTCTACATACATTTTTTTTGTACGTGTGCACCTAATTTGGATGTCTTCTAATCTAGGGATTCCTTCTACTTAAAAGCAAAAGACAAAAGTATTTGTCGCCAAGTACGACATATTTCTCGAGAAAGAAGTTCCTCGCGAAAGTTTTTGAGTGGGAGGACAATAGAATTTGATGAAGTTATTGAATCTCAGCAAGATGAGCAAAGTAGCGCAACACCGGAAAGTGTTCCGGAGATGTCTATGACGCTGAGGCTCCCGCGTCTACAAAATGTTATAGTCCCAGAAATCGAAGTTCCTATTGAACCAAATAGGTTGGGTAAAGTTTATACTCAGATAGTAAGATATAAGGACGAAACATTATTGTCAGATAATGATGAACCAACTACAAAAAAGAAATAATGGGCCCTGACTCCGTTAAATGGCTAGACACCATGAAATCCAGGATAGTATCCATGTACGAAAATCAAGTTTTGATACTTGGTAGACCCTCCATAAAGTATTAATCCTATCGAACGTAAATGGATCTATAAAGAGATAGACATGGATGCTCACATCCATAGAAGCTCGACTTATCGAAAAGGAGTTTACGCAAAGTTGAAAGAGTTGACTATGATAAGATTTGATCTTCCATAGCGATGCTTAAGTATATTGGGATTATTCTAGTAACCACTACATATTCACAAGATATGATAGTTGAATAACAAAACAAAGTTCCTTTCAAGGAGTGTTAACCTAGGTTTTTGTTAGTTCAAAGGATGCTAGAAATTGGTGCAAACTTCAATGGTATAAGTTAGCATCACGGAGTTGTAATCTTTACTTTGATGAAATTGAAAGAGTTTAGTTTCATCAAGAATGGTGAAGATGCTTATATGTTTACAAGAAATTAAGTGGGAGAATTAAGACATATTTCTAATACTTTATGTGGACAACATATCGTTAATCGGAAATGATGTATCTTTTCTTGACACAAGTAATATTTCACTAAAATTAGATTTGTGTGAAAGTGTTAGGCAAAACGGGAATATTGGGCATCAGTATCTATATAGATAGACTGAGGCATCTAATATAGTTATTCCAAAGTACATAGATGAGTTATTGAATTGGTTCAATATGGAGACGACAAGAAAGATTTATTGCTGCATGGATGAGGTTCGAGCAAGAATCAAATGTTTTGACACTTGATGAGTAAAAATTGCATGCACAATTATATCAGTCATGTACACCATGATATGTACATAACCAGATATGGCTTATACTATAAATTGTTATCAGCATACACCAGAGTGATACATATGATGATCACATGACAATAGTAAGTATATTCTTATGTACTTTAGAAGGACACAGAATATGTTTTGTATGCATAAGTGACAAAAGGTTCGTTGTAAGGTGTTACATCGATACTCGGCTTGTTACATATACAAATAATTTTATCTCAATTAGGCTACGTGAATTATAGAAGGTGACGTAGTGGGATGGAAGTAAGTTCCATGTTGGATTTGGATGAGTTCCAAAGTTAAATATTGTGATGGATACTACTACAAAAGTCTGAGTATATCTTGGCATGATAACATCAAAGGAGTGTGTTATGAGTCAAAAGGTTTATTTTTGAACTTAGTGTAGTTCTGCGCATGCTAGTACTATGAAGATCTATTGTGAGACAATAGAAGACACATAGTTCCGGCCGATGAACTAAGGTCCCACTAGTTGACCATACATATACAAATGCCATCTTATTAAAAATGAGTGATGCGTGAAGACTCAAAGATATGCAAATACACACGGACCTGAACTTATTAGATCCATTGAGAAAGTTTACCAAATGCAAAGGATGAAAGACACAGGTATGCCATAGGTGTTAAGTGCTGAAATATTGACTAGATTATTGACTCTAGTGCATGTGGGAGACTAATGGAAATATGCCCTAGAGGTAATAATAAATTGTATTATTCTATATTTCCTATTCATGATTAAGTTTATTATTATGTGCTATAATTTTATTAGTTCCGGATAATGAGTATTTGGAAGAAAATTATATTGCATGTGTGGAATGATAATCACCATTTAGATATCCCTAGTCTCGCCTCTAAGACTAGTTCATGTATCATTGATAGTCCCAGTTTCCTAACTATAGGAAAAATGACAATGTGTTGTGGAGTTGCCGGTGATATATGACATCAGAGTTGTTGGGAGAACAACGATGATGGATAGACCCAACATGATGTTCCGTGAAACACATCGTCAATATTGTTATCGGTAGTTTCTAATAAACAATGTATCGCCTTTACTAAAGATCGTCAATATTGACACATGTGTACTTGGGTACAATATGGATGTGGCAAGATTCTTAAAATTTGCTCTTAATGGAGTAATCATAAAGTTGATACTTTGTCTTACCAGATGGTACACCAATTATTCACATGGGGTGCTTGCGGGAATTGCTACTCCTGATGATGATACTTTGGGCCCACTCATGTACTATGGGGTTCGTCATCGTTTGGCCAGACACGTAATGAAGTTGTTGAACACATGAACATCGATAGTGCGGTATGAGTAAAGTGTACATGCCGGGTAAAGAGAATAACCTAGTTTTTCATGTTGGGCAATGTAAAGTATCGATGAAGCAATATGATATGTATCAGACATAATATACTAGTTCACTCGATAAAGATCTTCGTGTTATTTGCGGGTGTTACTACGTGTATCAAGATGCCAATACTAATCATTGTAGCGGAAAGATTTCTGGACATGTCCGCAAATATCTGAACCCATAGGGTCACACACTTAAGAGTTCAATGGCATACAAAATATGAGTGCGAATTAAGATTCAATAGAGAAATAATTCTAAAGGTGTTCGGAGTATCTCGGAATATATTGAAGGTGTCTGGAATATTGCCGAGAGTGTTCAAAATAAGTTTTGAGCATTAATGAGACGAGAGAAGGGTTCCGAGAGTGTCTCGAAATGGTTCCAATCCCGGAAGTGTCCGGAATGGTTCTAGACACATATGGAAGGCTTTGTGTAACATCCCAAAACTTTAATCCAAGTAATCAAGATCAAATCTACCCAATTTAGGGTTAACAAAAACTTTTCCATTTAAAAATCTTTAAGCATTCATATGTGTGTGCATTTAAATAGGAGTTGTTTTGAATTACCATGATTGAGTGATCTATTGATTGTAAAATGACTCTAAGGTGAATTACACATCATCTAGATCATCCCCAAGCAAATCCCAAAGAAAAATAAATCAAAAAGAATTATATAAGCAAATGGTCACTTTTGCCATTTTAATCACCTAGCCCTCTTTGGCTATTCCTAGCACTCAAATCCTAACAGAGACAATTGTGGATCTTTGCACCCCTTGCTAGTACAAGTAGTAATGTACCAAGGCCCACTTTGTGATCTCCCAAAAACATTCAAACTCTAATTTTAAATGACATTTGAAAATTGAATCTAGTTCATATGTCTAGATACCACTTTTTCAAAAACCACTCAAATGAACTCCATTTCAAAATCCCAAGCAAACCTAGATCCTTAAGCATGAGATGAACCACTCCACCAAAAATCTTTCAAATATTCAAAAGTTTCTCTCATGCGGCCATTTGATCGAACACCTTGTTAGCAGAATCGTTATGGCCTAACTAATACTGTTTTGGAGCAAATATTGTCAAGCCATTTGATGCACATTGATCACCTTGGTCTCCCTCAGGCCCAACCAGACCAAAACCACCCCATGCCCTAGCCCCTGGCGCCAGTGCACCGCCACCCCGAGGCCATGCTCGCCGGCCAAACGTGCACAAGCCACAGGCGACCACCAACCCCTCTCCGCCGCTCCAGGGAGTGAGTCGTGACCTCATCGCCGTCCACGGTCCACCCCACGGCCCCTGCTAGCCACTGGACCACATTAGAGCCGCGCCGCCCTTTCTCTCTGCGTGCAGCCAGAGCGCGCTAGAGCGCGATCGCCGCCAGCACTCCACAGACCACGCCTCGACACCAAATCGCGCACGCCGCTCCGCCTCGACACCCACACCTCGCCAGACATGACCGTGCACCGTCGTGCGACCCACAGTCGTCGGAAGCCGCATCGAGCACCGCCTTTGTCTCCCAGAGCGCGGGTAGCCCCCGACCAAATGCCACCACCCCTAGCATCGCCATTACAGCGTAGAGGACCGCCAGCAGACCGCCCACCGTCCGCCTACCTCGCCCACGCCGGTAGCCCTCTATATCGCCGTCACCGACGAGCTCCGCCCACACCCGTCGGTCCACTCGTCGAGCCTATATAAGGAGGCCACCCCCAGCCTCATTCTGCACACCATCTCACTCCCCTCTCTCCACTGACCATTTCCCCTCTCTCACCGGAGCCGCTCGAGCAGCACATCGCCAGATTCCGCTGGAGGTAGCCGCTGTAGAGGAGGAGACGTGGTCGTCGATTTCGTCCACCTCAGCCCCTACTGCGACCTCGCCTGAGCCCGCCATCGCCGTCCAGTTCGTTTGCCTGCCTCGCCACACTAGCTGGAGCCCTGGTACGTCCCCAGTAGACCCCCACTGACTGTGCTACGGTTCAGTCTAGCCGGCGACGAGTCTGTCATCGACGACGACCGTGGACCGTTGATCCTTGTTCTAATCGTTGCGCCCAGATTGCCCCGTACCGCTTCGGGTTTTAAGTGCCGCTGACATGCGGGACCAGCCTGTCAGTCGCCCTCTGCGCCGTGGAGCGCCACTAGGCCGGCCCAATTAGTTTCCCACGCTGACCCAGTAATTCAAATTAGGATATTTTCTATTTTAGACTTAAATCAATTCTGTCCCTTAGTTTAAAAATCATTTTAGGAAGATTTACTAAACCAAATTGAGTAATTCTAATTTTGTTGGAAAGCTACTGAAAATCTCTATCCAAGCCCGTTGGATTTAAATCATTTAGAGTTAGAGATCTCTCCTAGTAAAAATAACAAACAGAAGCTTTTGCACATTCAAACATTTTTCTAACATCAACCATAATACCTTTTGAGTTGATTCCAACTCTCAAAAATCACATTTAACCATACCTATCTGAATATGTAATAATATTACGGTTTGCATGCAGTGACTTTGGACTAGTACCAAAATAATGCTATATAGGCATTTCTAGTCACTTTAAATCATTAATTGTTAAACTTAAACTTATTAAAATGTGATCCAACCCTTAAATCACATTCCCATGTGTTAGAATATGTGGTGATGAGATGTGTCCACATGATCCCATATTTTAATTGGAGAATATTAAATATTAGTTAATTGCAATGAGTAGAAATTACTTTTCTCAAATAAAAAGAATGAAACTAGTTCATTAAACCTTGCGATGGTTGTGATGATAACAGATCATCAAATATGTGCCTTAGTGTGCTAAGTAGACTAGTTAAGTATTGTTTGGTGATTGTGTATTTCGTATGTATTTATAGACGATAGTATCGACCAAGGCAAGGAGGAGGAGGAGTTCTACCAAGAGGAGGAGGAAGAAAACTTCAACCACTGCACTACCCAAGGCAAGCTAGCACTATACAAGTTTTACTTGCAAGCCTAGCACTTCAAGTAAACTGAGCAAGCTATTATTAGCAAGCTAGAATTAAGCTACATAACCTATGCAAAGGCATTAGGCATGATTTGGTTATACCCATTGACTTATACCTAATCCAAGTTTTATTTACAAGCTTTACCTTCTTTACTTTACCAAAGTCCTTTACTTGTTTAAAGGTAGCATAAAGAGTATAAAACTTGACCTATCTAGTTAGACTTAGATGTCATTCTATGGCATGAGATTGAGATTAGCATCCCACCTTAGTGAACACTCTTAACTTAGTAGTTGGAACAAAACCCAAAACTTGATTCAATTAATACTTGGTGAAAATGACTTGTGAAAACCTTGGAATGATGAATCATTCTATTGACATGTTTTGACATGTGTTGAGAAACACAAATGCTTTATGATGATGAAAATGTTGAGGCATGAGCCTTAGCCCTTTTATAAAACTAATGGTTGGGTTCGAATGCGATACCATTCCAATTTTACCGTACAACCACAATACCTGACTTGGGTAAGGCTTAGCCGGAAGTTTATATGCATTAGTATTAGTTCCCTCGCAGGAGAGGTTTGAGCTGAGGCTACCTCTCAATGCTGTCCACCTATGTAGTGCCCAAGATGATAGATGGTCATGGTTGGGAGGCCATGCTCATAGGAGAGGTGCTTATACTAGGGTGTGTAAAGGAAAGCTTATGTTTGATTATCTGCATACTAAGTATGATGATTCAGGGTTATCCCTGACAGATGTATCGAATTTTGTGGTGAAATTGTACCACCTCTGCAGAGTGTCAAACTATTCGAATAGCCGCGTCCGCGATTGTGGACAGTTGGAGTGGCCATACTGTTCTGTTCTCAGATGTTTTTAAAACAACTTATGAAAAGAATTGTGACTTGACTTGACCACAACAGAGTTGTGACCATGGCAATTAATTTCCCACTTAAGTGTTTTCAAACTTCTTTTATCTTTCTTTGTTTCTGAACTCAGTTTAGGTTTCAAACTGAACTTTACAAATAAACTTAGAGTTAGCATTCCTACTAGAACTATCTTACTTTTTAGTGATAGTTTGCGAGTACTTAAAGAGTACTCATGGATTTTGTCACTGGCTATTCCTATGGCCAGACTATGAAGGAGATTACGAAGATGAAGGACAGCAGGACGGCTATGATAACTAGGACTATCTCCCATCGTCAGCATTGCTTGTGACTCTGAAGATGGACCCCACCGCTACGCTATTTATTCCGCTACTTGATTGTACTAAGACTGGATCATGAGATCCTTATTTGTGTAAGACCTTATTATGGTTTGTAATGGATGATGTACTGTGATATCCAATCTGTTATGTCTCACAAAAATGATAATCCTGGGATTGCGATGTATGGCATAACAGGCATCTGGGATTAAAAATTCGGGTGTTGACATTTTGGAAGGAACGGAAGGTTCCAGAAGGTACCGGGTGACCCGGGTCATCTTAAGATGTCCGTAAGGTTTGTTCAAAAGAGACAGTTTTGGAGTAGGTTTGGATTGACCTACACCTACCAAAAATCGTCCAAACTTTGGGTCTGGGTAAAGAACGACCCAAGGGGCCTTGACGCCTATAAAAGGCCACCAAGGGGCACCCCAAGTGGCACTTAATTCATGGCCTTTGCTTCCACCAAGCCGCTGCACCCCGCCGCCCCAAAACCCTAGCCGCCACCGCGCGCCGTCCGCGTGCCACCGCCTCGTGTGCCTCCGCCTCCTCTCTCCTCCATCACCATGGAGTGGTTCTAAACCCTAGGGTGGGTGTGCCTTAGGTACTTATTCTTATTCTACAATGCTAGAGCGCTTCCCGAGTTCTACCTCCGTTCGGATCTAATCTACAAGGGACAACAGAAGCGCTGCCGGATCTTCATCGACATGTTCCCACTTTGACCGTGTGTTCTTCATCTCACCTCGATGTGGTGCCAGTGGCCTTGTACGTGTGGATATTGGTGGAGGTTCGACACTTGGAGCACTTGATCGTGGGGATCTTCACAAGGAGAAATATTCTCATAGCTAATCAACTAGCTGCAGGAATCGATGTACCAACTACTTCGACAATGACGTCTTCTTTGGTGCATGTTCGTGGGAGCTGTTCGTGGGATAATACATCTCCTCGCGACTCTCTAAGGATTGTTGCAGGGATCGACGCTTGACCAAATTTGTCATCGACAAACTTCCACTAGTTCAATCTTCGAGGGTATGATCCGTTGCCTCTCCCCTTGCATATGATCCTGGTTATGCGCTAGAAATTTTTGTTATGTGTAGCATGTTCCCCAACACGTTGTTGTTGTTGCCTCCATTGTTATTGTTGTTCTCATTGTTGTCTCCTCTACCATTCTTTTTGTTATTTCCATTTTTATTGTTATTGCCATTGTTGTTGCCTCCATTATTGTTATTTCCATTGTTGTTGTTGCCATATTTGTTGTTTGCCAAATTTTGCACCAACAACTCTAGCATCTGACCCTGTCTCTCCAGCATCTGCTCTAAGCCCGGGGGAATCTCAGGGGCACGCCTCGGTGACATCTATTTAGGCTAGTAGGTATGAGTATAGATAGAAAATTTAAAGGATAAACTAACCATTTTCCTAATCACAACAACAAACACCACTCCAATAAAAACGTTCAATCAATCACACATTCAAGCATACAACTACTATCTTGATAATAGTTTTATTTATTATTGTCACAAAATATGAAGATGACACTCATAAAACAAAATTAACATGTGTAGTTATCTAAGCTTGCACGGTTTAGCTTCCTAATGGTCATTATTGGTCTTTTCCTAATGGACTTGTTGAGGGTGGTCATCTAAGATTTTTCAAATGAGAGAATCATTGGGAGAAGTCATACATGAATAGAGAAAATTCTGAATCATAATATTTTCATCTTCTTAGGGTCTTTCCTAGTTTCTAAACCAGTTCTAGGGTCATGAACCTACAGTCAAAAAATGCTTTAATACCATCTGAAGTGACCTAAACTGGAAGGGGTCCAAGTCTCTATGCTATTTAGTGCTAGTCCCTGGATCGACTCGCTAGTACACATAGTTCAGGATGTAGTATCATGAAAAAAAGATCATGATTCTATTACATCAAATGATTCAGTAAATAACATAGTCTAATACAAGTTGCATAGCAGAATGGCTAGCTCCTCTTAAACAAAATTAAGAAACTCATCATAGCACATCTCAGACACCGAGCATGATCTGCATTCTTCCCAGTGCTGCAGGGTGAAAATGAGCTTCATGTGTTAGCATTGCACCTATGGGTGGGACGATCGCTTGGGGTAGATTAATTTCTTCTCCAAACTCGGATTTCATGTCCTCCCATTGGATGCTTGTGAGCTGTAGGCCCTCAAGTAGGTCGTTAGTAGCTTTGGTGGCGAGATGGTGGAGATTGTGCCACCAAGCGACAGATGTATCGTCTAGGTAAAGACATGGCTAAAAGATTCAGACACAATTCCTAAGATGTACGAGGTGGAGATTCCAAGCAGGGCACAACGACAGTTTAGCTGGAAGCACCTGGTCATCATCCATCTGGACATGGTTCTAGAATAGGTACATGGCATTCAGGACCCCGACGAGGCGTCTAGAAAGCGTGCTTGTCGCTTGCAGCGTTGGCCTAGAAGGATTGATGGCATAGGACCACCACCATTTCGTGACGGCGCACACAGTTTCGGTGGGGAAACTAGGTGTGGATAAGCTGGTTGTTCTAATTTCCCTCGAATGAAGACAGAGCTCTAGTGAATTGGTGTAGTATGTGTGGCTACTGGCTAATGAATTTGTAGTATGGGGAGCAAACCAGGTAGTTAGCCTAGACTAAAAACATGTAATAGTTAGAATTGTTTTAGTATGTGTGGCTAATGAATTTGAAGTATGTCTGTCTAATGCATATGTATTGAACACCATGCTTTATAATTTATGTGAATAACAAAGGACAACCTCTTGAAAAGAGGGTGGACTGGCAATGAGCAATGCCAAATATGTGGTTGTCAGGAAAATGTAGTTCTTCTCCTCTTAAAGTACAAGGTAGCTAGATTATTTTGCCAAGTGATGAGCGATCTGGAAGACAATAAATGATTCTTCTTTCAAACAAAGATTTCCTGATGATCCTTATAACATTTTGTAACATGGTGAGTTGCAGGACCATTTTGCAGACAACACAAGACAAATGAAAAATGGAGTTTTATAGGACTATATCCTTAGTTCAAACCCTGTAACTAGGACTATGCCACTAGGACTCAGTTTGTTGGGAGGTTCATGTTCAACCCAGCCATGCCTGCGAGATAGTGTCTTCAAACTGATCCAGTTCCAATGAAAATGTAAGCTGTTGTGTCTAAATTTCTTGACTATAATATTTACCGAGGTTTATTCGAAATGGTCCGTGATTTTGTATGGAACGTGCCTGAATAAACCATGCAAAATAAGTACATAAATGTTGTCTGAATTTTTCCTGTCTAGGATAAATATGGCAGTTAACTGATTTAACCACAAGTAGTAAATGAATAAATAGATAGTTGATAGTATTTGTTTACATCAATAGTACTTCTATAAAAAAGGGTGTGATAGCTGCACAAAAGTGGGATAAACTTCCTACTAGTTTCATAACAATGCGTCAGCATTCCATCTATAAAAGTCATTCTTTAGTCTGAACTTAACTATTCTTCACTGAAGAGACTGCATATCCACCACAAAAGTTGGCTGGCCAAATTCCTTGAAAAAATGTAAGTTCAATGATCATTTAACCCCAACTAATCTTTTTCCTTCCTGCCAAACTTCAAGAGATCGACATCATTCATGCACGTCCGCTCTGCTTGAAACATGCCCTGTTTAGTATGACCATCTGTGCCGCTGCAATGATTTCTTCGAACCTGAAATCCGGTATCTCATGGTAGGGATCATAGGTATGTGTGAATCGGAACCTAAATTCCTGCGCTGAGTTATTGTCCACCGTCGACTCTAGCTATAGAACAATCCTATAGGTTGAGTGTAGACAGATGGTCATCGGTGCGGTCTGGCCTCCGACGGTGCGTTGGATGGATCGTCTTTGCCGCAGACGGCGTGGTACCATCCCCCTACTACGGTAAGGTCTCCCGTGCCAAAGCATGGATGCAAGAGATCCTAGACCTTCGCACTGCCCTATTCGAGGGTTTGTACCCTCAACGACATGCTCCCATTAACGATTCGAGACATACCTTGTTCCACCCTGCGTAGATCACACCATAATGCTACCGCGCGCTTTCTCCATAGCGCTTCCTTGGCGCTGCTCGCTGCAGCCGCCGCTGCGCCGCCGCTGATGCAGCACATTGTGAAAATCATCCACCTGGGATGGCAATGGAAGACCGGCCTAGAAGTAGAGCTTCATGGCCTTCCTTAGAGGGGACAAATACCCAAGTCTCGGCGGCTGCTGCTTCGGCAGGGCCATATTACCCTAGGTGGTGCGTCGGGGTGGAGCTGCACAAGGGGAAGTGGGGTTAGTTGGAGAAGGGGAGTGACACTAGGTGTGGAGTCCAGGAACGTGTGAAAATAGGCCTATCCTATTCATGAGAGGGTAATAGTTCAACACTCATTACACTAACCCTTAATTTTTATTTCCCTTCTCAGCATAAGAGTGCGAATATATTAAAAAGGTCGGTCGTAGCTACCCACCGGATCGGGAAATATACCTGGATAGGTAGGATACCAAACAAACCAGGTTCCATTTTAAAGATATTTATGATTATGGCCTTATGTTTACATGATATTATATCTGTGCCACTATGAACCTTCGAATTGTAGCAACACCATCAAAAACAGGGGAAGACGACGTGGCATGTTTTCTAACTGGCGGGCCTGCTACCTCCACCGCTGACGGCACGCATCCCAGGTTCAAGGACTAGTGCCACCCATTATTGCACAATTTTCCATATTTTGTCGCTCCCAGCTCCGCTGTGCTATGCTCCTCTAGTCATCCCGCCGCCACTTCGTTTCGTCTGCACCACTCTCACCCTCTTCCTGGGCTATCATCCTACAGCCCTCCCCTCCCTGCCCTCCCCTCACCTCCCTTTCCTGTCTCCTTGCCCTGTCTCCTTGCCGCTATCCACGTCCCAGGCACGTATGGAAACAAAAACTGAGAGTTGGGTGTTGGTGAGGCGCCCAACAATGCTGGTGATCTAGATCCCGCTCGGAGATGGATCCTGCACGGCCGGAGAACACGCATATGGGTCATGCGTGGCTGGAGAACACGAAATCTTCTTTAAGTCTGGAGAGCACAAGAGGAGAAGGAAACATGGGAAGAGGAAGCAGGGTGCAAAGCTTTGGAGGTCTAGAGCCTGGTGAAGGTGTCGCATGTCCTCCTTGAAGGGTAAGAACTATAATTCCTTCTCTGCGTTCCCCAATTAGCATTTTCTAGTCCCGTGGTGATGGCAAGGATATGTTTTGGTAACCATAGGATGTCTGCCCATCTTGTCCTTGAGCATGATGCTTTGTCGAGCGAGCATGAATACATTGAAATGGGTGGTGGTGTGGATGATTTTGTGCTCGAAGATGTTGACGATGATGAGAAAGCATATCTAGACGTGGCTGCTGACCCTGATAGGATGGAAAGTAGGGAATATTTTGTTAATTCGAACTTTGAGCCTGACTATGCGAATGATGAGGAAGAGGAATGTGAAGATTTGGAAATGGTATGTAGATATGATGACGAATACGAGTACATACCAGTGATACACTTTGATAGGGAAAATCCTACAATTGATGAGGGGACTGTCTTTGAGACTATGGAGGACTGCAGATATGCAGTTGCTACCTATGCAATAAGAGTTGGGTTCGAATTTATCATTGAAAAGAGCGACCAAAAGATATTTAGGGTGCATTGTAGGGAAAGTAATGTGTGTAAATGGAGATTGCATGCATCTCCAATGCGGGGTGGACACCCATTTTAGGTTGGAATAGCTCCATTTCGTTTCAGTCTTTCTCATATTTATTCTAATGATGTGTCCTCTGATTTATTTGGATTCTTAACGAATGCAGATCAATGTAAACAGGAAGAAACAAAACTGTCCTAATACTTATTTAAGTGATGAAATTAGACCGGTGACAACCAAATGGATTGCTGCTACTAGACTTGACTGGGTGAGGCAGGATCATAACATTGGACCCACTGAACTCAGAACAAAGATTAGCAAAAGGTTTAACATTTTGATTCCTTACCACAAAGTCTTTGATGGGAAGGAGATGGATCTAGACTTTATTCAAGGCAAGTGGAATGACAGTTTTCACATGTTGTATAATTTCAAAGCTGGGGTAGAGAAAACATCACCTGGTAGTGTTGTTGACATTGATTGTGGGGTTGTGAAAGGAAGAGAAAAGGTCTCAAGGGGGCCAGGTATAAGCAGGAAAATAAGAAATGCTTCAAGAGATGTTTTGTCTACCATAAGGCATGCTGGAAGGGGTTCCTAGACGGTTGCAAGCCATACTTGGCAATAGACGCAACTACCTTAACATGGAAGTTCTAGGGACATTGTAGAATCCCATCTGTCTAACATCTGTAATGGTACATTGTCTATTAATAAAATGCTACTTCCTACATGTATTGTTGCATCACCATTACATGCTCATGTCACCATGCCACCTTGCATTTGAGCATCATATAAAACCCCTCTATTTGGTTCTTATCCCATATGCATTATATTATATCACTTGTAGTTGCCTCTTCATATATTGTATTTGCTTCTTGATAAATTGTTGAATGCCCAAGTTGAGTTGGGGGCATATATTTTCTTGAATCCGCCACCTTTATTTGTCATCATATTATAATTCCACCATCCAAACAATATGTGGGAACTTGCATTTATTTTGGCATTTGTCTAGCTCACATATATAAAGATGGATCCACTTGTCTTTCTACATGCTCCCATATAGTTTTTGTATTATTTTCAAAATATGAATTATGTGTAGCCACATTGCCACTCTACATGCTATGTGAGTGGGGATGCTTATATATCTTTCATATGGTTTGTGTTAAAATAGTGGGCATGTCTAAATATAAATGGGGCCAAATATTCGTCTAGTGGAACCACATACTAGCATGGCCTAATTATATTCATTTGTGCTTATTTTAATCCATTCCATATGAGAGAGCAAGCTTGTCTAATTTTTGTTTGGCCTTTATTCAAATTCAATGCATGCATCAATATAAGGCCATATGAATATCTAGATGTTTTCACAACTAGCAACAATGGTCATTATGATCCATGCATGGCCCATGCAAGCTCTCAGCTACCTTCCTTCTTTGTTTTCCATTTGAATTTGAGGAAAGCTTGTTTGATTTAAATTCAAACAAGATGTTAAAATTCAAATAAATTCATTGGTCCATCTTTTACTCCTACTTGGTCTCTATGATTTTGTTTGAGCTTATGTTCTTTGGTGGATCTACTCTTATAACATGTTCAAATAAATCAAAACTCACATCAAATGAGATAAAGAAATTCAAATATGAAAACCCTAACTAACTATCTAACCTAAACCTAGCTAATCCCTAACCACCCCTCTTATTGGTTCGGTGGAACCAAACCACCACAAACCAACCAGCCCCCACCCCATCTACCTAACCCCTAAGCCCTACCAGAGCACACCATGGGCAAGTGACCATGTGTCCATGTGCACCCAACCCCCCTCTCTAGCTCACCTTGTCCTCCCTCCTTGCCTTGCGGTTTAAGAAGCCCCCTAGCCCCACCTCCACTTGACCTGGTCACACTTGCCCACCTTCCTGAGAGAGAGAGTAGAGAGAGAGGGAAAAGTAACCTCGGATGCTTTTCGATCTACCCTGACCCGAGCACCTGTATCATGCCTCCCTGCTTTATCTACCACCCCACCTTCCCCAGTTCGATCCAAATCCATCCTAGGCACTGCCCAAGCCCTCCCCTTTCTCCATACTCCTTCTGCTAGCCACCTAACCACCATAGCCGATGTTGTCGTCCAACCTTTGTTCCGGCGAGGAGAGAAGGAGGCGAGGACCACCGGTGTCAAGGAATACAGAGGAGACGCCTAGGAACCTGCATGTACACGAAGGAGGGACGAGAAGCCCCAGAACCAGTAGTACACCGCCGAACCGACGCAAAACCCTAGAGGATCTGTTAGCGAGCTCCGCCTTAGATCATCGTTGCTCCGCGCCCGTTCGACTATGCCAACACACACGCGATGAGCATCCTGACCCACTAGACAAGGTTTCGTGCTCATGCATGTCTTGGATTGCACGATCTTTTCACCGAACACCTTCCGTGTGCCGCCGCTTGCCACCACCCCTGTAGGCTTGCCCGTTAGTGTGTACGTCGCTACCGGCCGCTTGCGTGACTGTACCCGCGTCGTCGTGCCATATCGAGACCCCATCCGCGCTTCCCAGAACCCCACCTAACCTCGCCATCGTTCACGCCCATGCCAGCCCGTCCCTGTCGTGTTCAGGGAAGATGGAGTCGAGCCCCTACGGCCTTACCTAGCGCCGCCATCACTTTCTAGTACCAACCCGCACCTACCGCAGCGGTTCCGCACCGCTAGCCCGAGCAGTGTCGCCGGATCGAGCCCCGTCTGTGCCATTTTCTTCTCTGCACGCGTAAGTTCAGTTTCGTCAGAGAGTCGAGGAAGAACAACAGTAGCGCGTGTTGTTTTGCAAATACCCCCACGTCGTTTTTTTGTTCCAACCCGTGGTCCAGCCGTGGCCCACTTGTCCGCCACACCCCGTCACCATCCAGATGTTTTTATAAAAAGAAACCCATTTTTTCTCTAATTGCAAACATGCCCCTGGATCGCCCACGTGTCAAGTCCTTGTTGGGCGACGCGTGCGTGTGGCCCCGCTATACCTATACCCCACCCGTCAGCCGCTATGAGTAACCTGCACCTGCGTGAGAAAAGCCCCGAGCAGCATCTTGTGCCAGCACAACGTGCTGAGTTAGCCTAGGCCCGCACGTTAGCTGTTGCGGCTAGCAATCCCCCGAGTAACAAAATTCCTATGAGTTTATAAATTCAAAAAATAAAAACAGAATATAAACCTATATTCAAATAATTCATATCTTTTTATATAATTCGAATTTGATAAAATTTCCAAAATAAATAGTGATTCAAATTTAAAAATGAATTCAGTTATAAATTCAAATTTGACCAGATTGAACTCTAACTAGTCAAACCTTTCACTTTTGACCCCTTTTTAATATAATTTGATTTAAATATTGTTTTAAATCTATAAATTCAAATATTACATATGATATATGATTTTTGATCAGAAAAATGTCAGGAATTCAAATATGCCATCCAAAATAATCTTTGAGAAATTTAAAATTTTGAAATTATTTAAATGCCAATAGATGTATTTATCTTAATAAATTCATAACTTTAATTCCGTATTTTCAAATTTGAGAAATAATATGTCTAAATCGATCAGTGTGATGAGCCCATTCTGATTATGCATTCCATGATATGACTTGAAGCATGCATCATATAAACATTAAATAATTAGAACTGTTTATGGGAGTAAAACATGCCTAAATAAATTAATAAAGTGCTTTATTATTGTTTCCACACCTCACCCATGCCATGCTAGGTTATACCATGCAATTGTGCATCATTCCATCATGGCATACCTTGTTTGCTTGATGCATATGATTTATATGTTTGTGCAATGTATTTATTTTGGCCCTTGTGTGTTTGGTTTTTATCTAGATAGACAGTGAGCAAGGAGAATACCAGGAGCCTTAGGAGTATTACCCGGATCCTTCCTATTCCGCAATTGAGCTGCCAGGCAAGCAATTCCTCATGCTTGCATACATATACTACCTATGCTTATATCTTATTCTTGCATCATTGAGTCGCAATTGCACTAAATTTGAATCCCAAGTAGTGCATAGCCTTTACTTTTAAACCACACCGCAACTTGTATCCTCCATCCTATGAGCCATTACTACAGGAGTTGTTTGGGCCATGCGAGTCATAGAACTGCATGTGTAGGGTTTGTGCGAGTCTTTGGATAATGAGGTACCTAAACAACTTAAATTGTGTAGAAATGGGAGAACTAAAGAAAGATGCACCGTGGGAAATAGCTGTTATTTGGTTCTTCCACGCTCACTTGTGTCCCGTAGAACACTGAGTACTTGATTCCTGTTCCTTGATGATGTCTACACACTTCTATTCTTGTAGACAGTTGTTGGGCCTCCAAGTGCAGAGGTTTGTAGAACAGCAACAAGTTTTTCCTTAAGTGGATCACCTAAGGTTTATCAAACTAAGGGAGGAAGTGGTCAAAGGTATCCCCTCTCAAGCAACCCTACAATCAAGATACAAGAAGTCTCTTATGTCCCCAACACACCCAATATACTTGTCAGGTGTATAGGTGCACTAGTTCGGTGAAGAGATAGTGAAATACAAGTGGTATAGATAATTATAAGTGGTAACGATGATAGAAAATAGCTTGATGGCGTGGAACAAACTAAAGTAAAACTGAAATAAAGATGGAAGCAAGCAAACATGTAACAGATCTAATTGCAAACAGTGTTTCAATATTTAGAAACAAGGCCTAGGGATCATACTTTCACTAGTGAACACTCTCATATAAATATCTTCTCTTTATGATACTACTCTTAACTACTCTCCGGTTGGACACTCTAATCGATGGTAGGGCTATAATAGCACACCTCAACGTTCGCTTTCCGCATCTAGATAACCCCACACTGTCACCTTGAGCACTAGATGGTTCAAACAAACACCACAATTTCATAAAGACATCCAACTCCAAATATAACTCATAACAAGTATTTGTAATCTCTAGCCTAAGTGCCACCATGGTGTGCACACTGTCAACTTCACACACATGGGGAGAGCAGAGATCTATTAAAGCACTTGAGTAGCAAGGTAGATCTATAGATTACAAGCTCATGATCTCGATAAGATCATGCATAGAGAGAGAGATGAACACATAGCTACCGGTAGAACCCTCAGCCTCGAGAGAGAACTACTCCCTCCTCATCATGGGAATCAGCAACGGCGATAGAGATGGTGGTGGAGATCGATGAAGATGGTTCCGGGGGCACTTCCTCGTCCCGGCAGGGTGCCGCAACAGAGACTTTCTGTCCCCCGAATCTCCCCTTCGGTGGCGGCAACACTGCGGAACTTTTCGTGGCTGGAGGCTTCATTATTTAGGGTTTTTGCATCGGTAGGCATCTTATAGGTGAAGAGGCAAGGTCGATGGGTGGCCAGGGGGCCCACACCACCTGGTGGCGCAGCCAGGGCTAGCCCGCGCCTAGGGGTGGTGTGGCCACCCTGTGGCCCCTCTCCGACTCTCCTTCTGGCTCTGTGAGTCTTCTGGGAAAATAACAACTTTGGCTTTTGTCCGGTCCAATTCCGAGAATATTCATTTTCTGACTTTCCTGGAAGCAAAAATAGCAGAAAACAAGCAACTGGCACTGTGGCATCTTGTTAATAGGTTAGTCCAAGAAATCATATGAAAAGTACTCCAAAGTGTGGACAAAACATAAGAAATTAGATAAAACCAAGCATGGAACATCAAAAATTACAGATACATTTGCAATGTATCACTTGACTATTCGCACTATCCACATACGGGAGACTCTATGAATCCCCCTTCTCCTGAGCTTGATTCACACTTTATTTCTTGGGGCCACAAACTAGTTTGGGGCTTTATTACTATCATGTACTTATGCCATGCTTTACTGCTTTATTTATGATTGTGCATGGAGCACCTGTACTGTTTAGTACTTGTGACACGTTTCTGCGGTATCGATAAGCCTAATCACACTTTCGGGTTTCCCAGTCATTTAGAGCCATCGACTCAAACCCTGTGCCCGTCTTGGAGCTGGCTAACTTCGTTGTGGGTAGATTTGTGGGGTGGCCCCTTGAAATAATTTATGAATCCCGTGAATGCATTGTCGTGAGGCCTCGTTGATTTTTATTTGGTTCTTCCCAAGGTTGATCGTGTTTGTGTTGCTATTTGTACACCCCTTCAGGGTAAATATTTATGAAAGTCGTGTCCGCGGTTATGGATGACTTGGAGCACAGTTTCTCGATCATAGACAAGCATAACTAAAGTACTGCCTTTAATTTGACTAAGACATGACTAGTAAATAGTGCAACACTCATGGAATGGTTAATAAAATTGCCAATGGATGGGATATTCTTTTGCCTTCTTGTTGGTAAGCGAGAAGGAGGGCGAGCGATGTTTATTTATGTTGCTTATATAACTGTTGTTATTATATAACGAGCATCCGTCCATCTCTAGTGGGGCGGATGTGTAGTGTGTCTCTATAGAACTTTGTAGATATTATCTTTCGCTGCAATTGCGTCACCCCAGGTTGTTCTCTTTAGATGCATTAAGACTTGCTGTGTACCCCTAGGGTCTCACACGATAAATATTTGGTTCAGATGGATAGCTATACTCTCAGGAAGGATACTGGGTCGAGGAGACTGATGATGGTGGTAACGATTGTCAGGTGTAGAGATTTCGGGGATGGAGATCCATGAGATCTATGGGTGGAATGTGCTTATTTTCAGGGCATCTTATGCCAATTTGCTTCTTATCCATACTCGGATCATATTTTCTGCTTTCGCTTGATACTCTGTTGCGTCATGTATGAGGATGTATCCTGAACTATTATATCTATCTAGGATATTTGGATCTTGCCGTATGGCGTTGAATATTTCTGTTTCTATTATTTATAGATGGTGTGGCTATTATCTCTATTGTATGTCGCTGACATACATACTCGTTTGTGTATGTTTTGATCGTATTACCTATCGACTACGCTGCTCGTTCTTGTCCTGATATTCTAAAAAGTGGGTGGGATGGTTAGCCGGTACCGTGCCCTACTCCACGAGTTGGGCCTACAATGTGGGGCTGCGCGGCTCCACGATAGTACGTCCTGTCCACTTTTGGTTCATCCAGGGTTGATCTTACAGCATAGGGTCCGAGAGAGCAAAAACAATTAGGAAATCAGCTTCCACATTGCATGTTGGACCAACGTGGCAGAAATTGCATCATAGAATCCACTAGGGTGTCTGTGGTCGTGTGGATCAATGTGTTTAGAAAAACAACACATGCAATGACTCTAGGTTATCAATGTGTTTTAGAAAAAGAACACATGCAATGACTCTAGGGAGCCCATGTGTCAAACCATGGTCACAGAAACCAAAAACACATAGGAAGGCAGCTTCCACATTGCATGTTGCACTAGTATGGTAGAAGTTGCATCACAGAATCCACTAGAGTATGTGTGGTCATGTGGATAAACTTGGTTTAGGAAAAGAACACATGTGTAGCACCCCGAAAAAACCACTACTAGAACTCGCGTGTTGTTTTTATTTTGTGCATCATCATGACTGTAGGCTCATGTCATCATGCCACATTGCATTTGAGCATCTTCATATTCCATGCATATGTTTGTCTCAAACTATTTTCTAAAAAGTCTATCTCTGTTTTCTAAATGTCCCCCATCTTTATTTCAAATCAAAACCGAGCTCATCCAGATATTTTATTTTGTCTAAAAACTATTTATAAAAGTCTTTAAAATAAACATGTACTATTTTATAATAAAAATATCTTCTATCGGGGGAGGCAGCACAGCCGTTTAGGCCATATCACTTACTACCCAGCAGGCCTAACCCAAACCCAACCACACCAAAACCTAATCTAAACCAAACCCTAAACCCTAGCCGCCACTCACCCAACATTCCTCCACCCCATCTACCGCTACCACCCTGATCCGGTCGCTGCACATAGCACCACAGCCGCACATCATAACACGAACACAATGCACCGACACGACCTAGTCGTACACCGCACAGGGGCCACCAAACCTGGGTTCCCCCGATCGAACCCCCACGCGCCCTCCTCCCTCTCGCCTCGCTCCTGAGGGTACCGCCTCCTCCGATTTGCTATTCCTCTGCTTCATCTCACCGGTACCGCCATGGGCGCCCTCGTCCTTGTCGCCCCGGCAGCAAGCGCCGCCTCCCCGACTTGTCTTCGGCGCTCCCTCGTCCCGCAACCGCCGCCAGTGCCCCTGCAAGCTCCGGTTCCTCGCCTCCATTTCTCCCCGCGGGCCGTCGCCTTTGGCCAGTGCCCCGTCCACATCGAGCCCGTCGCCACTAGGCCCCTCTCTCCACCGACCGACCCCTCCGCTGGAGATCCTGCCCGTCAGCGAGCCGGTCGTCGCCGTCTCTGCTAGTATTGAGGTCTGCCCTGCGCAGGCCGCCGCCCCGCGACCGTGTCGGCTCGTGCACCTCCACCGTCCCTCCCAGACGCCTCGTCTGCCATCTACCCCACCACGAGCCTCACTGCCTCTGCACCTCGTTGGCGTGCCGCTCGTCTGTGCCCTCCTTGTTGGGCCTCGACCCGCGCTGCCAAGCTCGATAGCCATTGTCGCCTTCACGCCCCGCCCCCTCTGCAGGCCGCCATTCCTTGTTGGTGCCCTCCTTCAGCCAAGGTCATCACCGTGTCTGCCGACCCGGCTGCCGCCCCTGTTCGACCAAGGCAAGGCACCCCATGCCGTTTTGTTTTGGTCTGGCCTCCTCGACCAGGACTTGTGGGTCCCGTGGTTGTGCAAGCCTAGTGGTCTCTTTAGCTATCTGTCAAGGAGATGCAGGTGATGGTGTGTGACGATAAGACAACATCGTCTGCTCTGAAGCACGCATAATGTGCAACCGAAGTACCACCGAGGCGCCCCGCGACAAGATCGCCATCGACAACGAAACCACGATACTTCCAAGATCTCCTTCATGGACCCTGAAGACCAAACCTTTCGGAACGCCAAGGTCTCCCTCACAGATCACCGAGCACTTCTACACGGATCCGCAGCCCTGATCCCTAGGAACTGAACACCGGATCCGAACCCCGTCGAACCTAGCTCAAGATCATCGAACCCTAATATGTGATCCCCTATCCGAGACCCTTATTTTTATAATATATGATATACACTTGTTGCATTTAAATTGTTCATGTGTGCACGCATATTAGGTGGTTTGGGGGCTTTTAGCCGATTCATATCAGAGCCGGCCAACTTCGTCGCGTGTAACTTAGTGGGGTGGCCCCCTGAAATAATTTATAAATCCTGTGAATGCTTTGTCGTGAGGCATCGTTGCTTTTTATTTGGTTCTTCCCGAGGTTGATCGTGTGTGTTGCTATTTGTGCACTCCTGCAGGGTTAATCTTTCTGAATGCCGTGTCCGTGGTTATGGACGACTTGGAGCACAATATCTTGATCATAGACAACCATAACTAAAGTAGTGCTATAAATTTAACTATGACATGTCTAGTAATCAGTATCACTACAACGGAATGAGCAAATAAAAGTGCCAACAACTGCTGGTTTTGAGATGTTTCATGCTAATTGTATCTAACTAGTAAGTATTGCAACTACAACAGAATGGTTAACTAAAACTACCCACTGCTTATGATATTAGGATGACTCATGCTATCTATATCTAACTAGTAAGCGCTGCAACTATAATTGAATGAGCTGCCAACTGTGTGAGCTCCTCGGTTTGACTTCCTCGTTTGGTCTCGAGGGGGAAACACCAGGATGGGTATGTTTTGGTGTTACTATCAGGTTGGATCCGAATATTTCTTTCTTATCCCTCTCTAATAACCGACAGTTGAATTGCATCTCTATAGGTTGTTTAGTGCATGCTTCGCTGCCGCTTTCGCCCACCATACCTATGTGTTGGAATTATGCCCTAGAGGCAATAATAAAGATGTTATTATTATAATTCTTGTTCATGATAAAGTTTATATTCCATGCTAGAATTGTATTAAGCGGAAACTTTAATACTTGTGTGGTTTGTGAACAACACCGTGTCCCTAGTATGCCTCTATGGACTAGCTCATTGATCAATGATGGTTAAGGTTTCCTAACCATAGACATGAGTTGTCAATTGATAATGAGATCATATCATTGGGAGAATGATATGGTGGACAGACCCAAACTAAGCAAAGCTATTAGATCGTTTCATCGTGTTCGTCTTTGCGAAGCTTTTCTCATGTCAAATATTGTATTCCTTAGACCATGAGATAATACAACTCCCTGGTATCGGAAGAAAGCTTTGAGGTCATCAAACGTCATCCTATGAGAGGGTGATCATAAAGGTGTCTCTCAGGTGATCGGAAAGTATCTGTTGGGTTGTATGTATCGAGATGGGATTTGTCCCTCCCAAGTCGGAGAGATATGCTTCGGGCCCACTCGTGTCGATATCAACACCGCTTGCAAGCATGTGGTTAAGGAGTTAATCACAAAGTGATATCAGATTACGAAATGAGTAAAGTACTTGCTGTGAACGAGATTGAACTAGGTATGACGATACCGATGATCGAATCTCGGGCAAGTAAAATATCGCGAGACGAAGGGAATATATATATGGGATTGATTGAATCCTGGCATCGTGGTTCATCCGATATGATCATCGATGAATGTGTGGGAGTCAATATGGGTGCCTGACCCTGTTGATTATTGATAGAAGATCATGTACGCATATTCTCGAACCCAGTGGTCACACACTTAACGTGTCTTGGCGCTAGGATAGATTGGATAATTGGTTTATGAATTTTTGTTGAGTCTCGGATAGGATCCGAGATATCACGAGAGGTTCGGAATGGTCCGAGAATAAGATTCATATAAGGCGATGCAGTTTTGGAGTTGAATAGTTCGGGTTAATCGGTATTGCAGGAAGCTTCTAGAACCTTCCGGAAGGGACCAACGTGGCCCCACCTTCCGGGAGGGGCATGGGCCTATGAGGGTGTCCTGGCCGCATTGGGCCAGGAGCACAAGGCCCCATAGGGCCCAGCCGATCCTAGATAAGTTTAAATCGTTTAAACTAGAGATAAGATAGGGTTTCTAGAAGGGAGAGTTTAAATCGTTTAAACTAGAGATAAGCTTGGAGGAGGATGGGCAAGGGCTGCGCACCCCCTCTATATATAGAGGGCTGGTGCGCCCTTCCCCCACACACCTCCTCCAAGCCCTAGTAGCCCCTGCCTTCCTCTCTCCCTCCCATTTGTTTGTGAAGCCTGCTGCAGAAATTCTCCATCATATACACCACGCCGCCGTGTTGTAGATCCAATCTATCTCTCCACCCTACTTGCTGGTCCGAGGAAGGAGGAGACGCCGAGGTGCTGCGTGTGCATCTCACGGAGGCACCGCCACTTGTGGTGCTAGATCGGATCGGATCGCGAGGAGGAGAAGCGAGTACGACTACATCACCCACGCGTTCCATGAGCGTTCGCTGCAAATCTTCAAGGGTATGAAGATCTAATCCAATCTCTCTCGTTGTTTGCATCTCCTAGATTAGATCTTGGCTTTCCCTCTGCTTCAGTAGAAAATTTGATTTACTATGCTCGAAACCCTTGATGGTATCGAGCTAGATCTATGCGTAGATGTGATTCACGAGTAGAGCAAACATGGTTGTTGCGGGCGTTGATGTTTTCTGTTGCAAGCCTCTTGTTTGTGTTCTTCTTATGACGGGATAGTGAGATTGAAGCGGTCCAGGCCAACCTTCTGGACGTCGTTCGCGAGACCGCTCCGCACTTGACGTGTGGCTTGTACCACACATGCGGCTGGTGGATGTCGGTTCTCTCACTATAATTGTCATGGGATTAACACGGAGTTTGGCAACCATAATATCACCGTTGTGGATTTCGTAGGTAAGAATCGTTCTTAGCATCTACTCCCATAAGCCACGTAAAACATGCAACAACAAAGTAGAAGCGTCTAACTTGTTTTTTGCAGGAGTGTTTTCTGTGATATGGTATGGCCCAAGATGTGATGTGTATATTGTATCGATGATCATGTTTTGTAATGTTTCACGACTTGCATGTCGATGAGTACACAACCGCAGGAGCCATATGGTTGTCTTTATAATTGTGTATGACCATGAGTCAACTTCTTATACGCCATGTAATAGCTTTACTTTATCGCTAAGTAGTTAGCAATAGTTGTAGTTGCTATTCGTGGTGGAGGCAATCATGGTGGAGTGATGGATATCATGCGGAACGCACAAGATGGAGATCATTGCGAAGATTGGCTATACCATGTCACATAAAGTTATATGCATGTGATGTTTATCCTTTTATGTATCTTATTATGCTTAGATCATGACGGTAGCATTATAAGATGATTCCTCATAAAGATCAAGATAAAACTGTGTTCTCCCAAGTATGCACCGTTGTGAAAGTTCGTCGTGTCCAAGCATCACGTGATGATCGGGTGCTATAGACTCTCGCTCACATACAACGGGTGCAAGCCAGTTTTGCACGCTGAAATACTTGGGTCTAACTTGACGAGCCTAGCATGTACAGACATGGCCTCGGAACACAAGAACCGAAAGGTTAAGCATGAGTCATATGAATGATATGATCGACACTTCGTTGTCCACCATTGAAACCACATATCTTCTCGTGATGATCGGATTAGGTGTGGTGAATTTGGATCGTGTTCACTAAACAACTTGAGGGATGTTGAATTTAGTGGGAGTTCATCTAGTAAATTGATTAAGTTGAACTATTTATCATGAACATAGTCTAAATTGTACTTGCAAATAATGTAGATCACATGGCCAAGTCCAACTTCAACTTCAACGTTTTTGCTGAGAAAGAAAAGCTTAGAAACAATGGGTCTAACTTCACCAACTGGTTCCGCAATCTAAGAATCATTACATGCAGCGGACAAAGGACTATGTCCTTGAGAAAGCGTTAGGTAACCCCCCTGCTGCAACTGCGCCGGCTGATGAGAAAGCTGTCTATCAGTCGCAAAGATGATTATGGTGTGATTAAGAGCACCATGTTGTTTGCTATGGAACTGGAACTTCAAAATCGTTTTGAAAACTATCCAGGCCCTTTGAGATTCTCGAGGAGCTGAAACCATGTTTCAGACTCAGGCCCGTTCGAGAGATATGAGATCTCGAAGTTCTTTAAGCGCAAGATGGAGGAAGGAGTTCCATTAGTGAGCACGCCATTAAGATGTCAGCTACACTCAACGCCTTGAGCAAGCTGGACGCAAGATTCCAGAGGAGCTCAAGATTGACAGGTTCTGCAATCACTCCTCCCGCTACAAAAGTTTTGTAGTGACTCATAATCAGATTGGTTCCACCGATCGATCACCGAGCTCTTCGCAAAGCTGAAGGCTGTGGAGGTGGACATCAAGAAGGATAATCATGTGTTGATGGTCAACAAGCCCTCCTTTAAGAAAGGTAAAGGTGCAAAGAAGCCCTTCAAGAAAAGCGGCGGCAAGCGTGTTGCCCCTGCTGAGAAGAAGCTCAAGTCTGGACCTAAGCCGGACACTGAGTGCTTCTATTGCAAGGACAAGGGTCCTTTGGAAGCAGAATGTCAAGTACCTAGCGGACAAGAAGGCTGGCACCATCAAAGGTATATTTGATATACATGTTATCGATGTTTTCCTTACTAGCCCTCGTTGTAGTGCCTGGGTATTTGATATTGGTTCAGTTGCTAATATTTGTAACTCGAAGCAGAGCTACGGAATAGACGCGGCTTGCGAGGATGAGGTGACGATGCGCGTTGGCAACGGCGGATCAAGAGTTGATGTGATGGCCGTCGGCACGCTCTCCTTAGTTTTACCTTGATTAGTTTTAAACCTTAATAAATGTTATTATGTGCCTGCGTTGAGCATGAACATTATTTCTGGATCGTGTTTATTGCAAGACGGTTATTCATTTAAATCAGAGAATAATGGTTGTTCTATTTATATGAGTAACATCTTTTATGGTCATGCACCCCTTGTAAATGGTTTATTTCTTCTAAATCTCGAAAGGGATGAAACACACATCCATAACATTGAGGCTAAGAGATGCAAAGTAGATAGTGATAATACTACTTATTTGTGGCACTGTCGTCTAGGTCATATTGGTGTAAAGCACATGAAGAAACTCCATTCTGATGGACTTTTGGAGTCTCTTGATTTTGAATCATTTGACACATGCGAACCATGCCTCATGGGCAAGATGATCAAAACCCCGTTCTCCGGTATGATGGAGCGAGCAACGGACTTGTTGGAAATCATACATACCAATGTATGAGGACCGATGAGTGTTTCGACGCGCGGTGGATATCGCTATTTTCTCACTTTTACCGATGACTTAAGTAGATATGGGTATATCTATTTAATGAAACATAAATCTGAAACGTTTGAAAAGTTCAAAGAATTTCAGAATGAAGTGGAGAACCATCGTAACAGAAAGATTAAGTTTCTACGATCCGATCGTGGGGGTGAATATTTGAGTTATGATTTTCTCACGCATCTCAAGGCAAGTGGAATCTTTTCACAACTCACGCCACCCGGAACACCACAGCGCAATGGTGTGTCGAGCAGGAATCGAACCCTATTAGATATGGTCCGATCGATGATGTCTCTTACTGATTTGCCATTATCGTTTTGGGGTTATGCATTAGAAACTGCTGCATTCACTTTAAATAGGGCTCCATCTAAATCCGTTGAGACGACACCGTATGAATTGTGGTTTGGTGCTAAACCTAAGTTGTCGTTTCTTAAAGTTTGGGGATGCGAAGCTTACGTCAAGAAGTTGATGCCGGACAAGCTCGAACCCAAAGCGGAGAAATGCGTCTTCATAGGATACCCTAAGGAAACTATTGGGTATACCTTCTATCACAGAACCGAAGGCAAAGTGTTTGTCGCAAAGAACGGTTCCTTTCTTGAGAAGGAGTTTCTCTTGAAAGAAGTGAGTGGGAGGAAAGTAGAGCTAGACGAGGTTGTTGAACCTTCTCTTGAATTGGAGAGTAGCGCAGCACCTGAAATTGTTCCAGTGCCGCCTGCGCCAACAATAGAGGAAGCTAATGACAAGGATCATGAAGCTTTGGACGATCTGCTCTTTGAACGTCGCAGTCGACAAGGTCGCGTGCCCCTCTGAGTGGTACAGCAACCTGTCTTCGGTCTTGTTAGTAGAAGACGGTGAACCTACGAACTATGAGGAAGCGATGATGAGCCGGACTCGAGAAATGGCTAGAAGCCATGAAATCCGAATTGGGATCCATGAGCGAAAACC
Organism: Avena insularis; assembly: GCA_023614405.1. Classification (NCBI taxonomy): domain Eukaryota; kingdom Viridiplantae; phylum Streptophyta; class Magnoliopsida; order Poales; family Poaceae; genus Avena; species Avena insularis. The sequence goes on along the minus strand of JAJUPC010000108.1, from coordinate 948,952 downwards.
AAGTATGGACTTTGGTGTACCCTCCTAGCGACCGAAAGGCCGTTGAGTGCAAATGGATCTTCAAGAAGAAAACGGACGCGGATGGTAATGTTACCGTCTATAAAGCACGGCTTGTCGCGAAAGGTTTTCGACAAGTTCAAGGTGTTAACTACGATGAGACTTTCTCTCCCGTAGCGATGTTTAAGTCTATTCGGATTTTATTAGCAATTGCCGCGTTTCATGATTATGAAATATGGCAGATGGATGTCAAGACTGCGTTCCTCAATGGCAACATTGATGAAGAGTTGTATATGATGCAACCCGAAGGTTTTGTCGATCCTAAGGATGCTGATAAAGTATGCAAACTTCAGCGTTCCATTTATGGACTGAAGCAAGCATCTCGGAGTTGGAACCTTCGTTTTGATCAAGTGATCAAGAGCTTTGGATTTGTTCCAAATTGCTACGAAGCTTGCATCTACAAGAAAGTGAGTGGGAGCTCGGTGACGTTTCTGGTACTATATGTGGATGACATATTGATTATTGGAAATGACATCAACATGCTTAACAATGTGAAGAGTTATTTGAACAAGTGTTTTTCAATGAAAGACCTAGGTGAAGCTGCTTGTATATTGGGCATCAAGATCTATAGAGATAGACAAACACGCCTGATAGCTTTAAGCCAGAGTACATACCTAGACAAAGTTCTGAAAAGGTTCAGAATGGATAAGGCATTGAAAGGTTCAGTGCCTATGTTGTCAGGGAAGATATTGAGCAAGGCTCAGTGTCCAGCTACGGTAAATGATAGGGAAGCTATGATAGGTATGCCATGTTGTGTACTAGACCGGATGTGTCCAATGCTCTTAGTTTGACGAGCAGATATCAAAGTGATCCAGGAGTGGAACACTGGACAGCCGTGAATAACATCCTAAGGTACCTAAATAGGACTAAAGAAATGTTCTTAGTCTATGGGGGTGATGAACAGCTCGTCGTAAAAGGTTACATCGATGCTAGTTTCGACACCGACAAGGATGATTGTAAATCTCAGACAGGATACGTGTATATTTTGAATGGAGGAGCTGAGTGGAGAAGCTGCAAGCAAAGCGTGATCGCGGGATCTGATGAAAGCAGAATACATGGCTGCCGAAGCGTCAAGTGAAGGAGTTTGGATCAGAACTTCATCCTCGAGCTTGGCGTGGTTCCAAGTGCATTGGACCCACTGGAGATATTGTGTGACAACACTGGCGCCATAGCACTCGCTAAGGAACCAAGATATCATCCAAAGACCAAGCATATCAACCGCAAGTTTCATATAATCCGAGATTATCTAGCAGATGGAGATCTGAATATCAGCAAAGTACATACAGATCTGAATGTCGCAGATCCATTGACTAAACCTCTTCCACGTGTAAAACATGGTCATCACCTCAGTGCCATGGGTGTGAGATTGTTGCCAAATGTAAACTAGATTATTGACTCTAGTGCAAGTGGGAGACTGTTGGAATTATGCCCTAGAGGCAATAATAAAGATGTTATTATTATAATTCTTGTTCATGATAAAGTTTATATTCCATGCTAGAATTGTATTAAGCGGAAACTTTAATACTTGTGTGGTTTGTGAACAACACCGTGTCCCTAGTACGCCTCTATGGACTAGCTCATTGATCAATGATGGTTAAGGTTTCCTAACCATAGACATGAGTTGTCAATTGATAATGAGATCATATCATTGGGAGAATGATATGGTGGACAGACCCAAACTAAGCAAAGCTATTAGATCGTTTCATCGTGTTCGTCTTTGCGAAGCTTTTCTCATGTCAAATATTGTATTCCTTAGACCATGAGATAATACAACTCCACGTATCGGAAGAAAGCTTTGAGGTCATCAAGCGTCATCCTATGAGAGGGTGATCATAAAGGTGTCTCTCGGTGATCGGAAAGTATCTGTTGGGTTGTATGTATCGAGATGGGATTTGTCCCTCCCAAGTCGGAGAGATATGCTTGGGCCCACTCGTGTCGATATCAACACCGCTTGCAAGCATGTGGTTAAGGAGTTAATCACAAAGTGATATCGGATTACGGAACGAGTAAAGTACTTGCGTGAGCGAGATTGAACTAGGTATGACGATACCGATCGAATCTCGGGCAAGTAAAATATCGCGAGACGAAGGGAATATATATATGGGATTGATTGAATCCTGGCATCGTGGTTCATCCGATATGATCATCGATGAATGTGTGGAGTCAATATGGGTGCCCAGACCCGCTGTTGATTATTGATAGAAGATCATGTATGCGCATATTCTCGAACCAGCGGTCACACATAACGTGTCTTGACGCTAGGATAGATTGGATAATTGGTTTATGAATTTTTGTTGAGTCTCGGATAGGATCCGGGATATCACGAGAGGTTCGGAATGGTCCGAGAATAAGATTCATATAAGGCGTGCAGTTTTGGAGTTGAATAGTTCCGGGTTAATCGGTATTGTACGGAAGCTTCTAGAACCTTCGGAAGGGACCAACGTGGCCCCACCTTCGGGAGGGCATGGGCCTATGAGGGAGTGTCCTGGCGCATTGGGACAGGGGCACAAGGCCCCATAGGGCCCAGCCGATCCTAGATAAGTTTAAATCGTTTAAACTAGAGATAAGATAGGGTTTCTAGAAGGAGAGTTTAAATCGTTTAAACTAGAGATAGGCTTGGAGGATGGGCAGGGCTGGCCGCACCCCTCTATATATAGAGGGCTGGTGCGCCTTCCCCCACACACACCTCCCTCCAAGCCCTAGTAGCCTGCTGCCTTCCTCTCTCCCTCCATTTGTTTGTAGGCGAAGCCTGCTGCAAATTCTCCATCATATACACTGCCCGTCGTGTTGTAGATCCAATCTATCTCTCCACCCTACTTGCTGGTCCGAGGAAGGAGGAGGCGTCGAGGTGCTCTGCGTGTGCATCTCACGGAGGCACCGCCACTTGTGGTGCTAGATCGGATCGGATCGCGAGGAGGAGAAGCGAAATACGACTACATCACCCACGTTCAGCGATTAACGTTGTGCAAATCTTCAAGGGTATGAAGATCTAATCCAATCTCTCTCGTTGTTTGCATCTCCTAGATTAGATCTTGGCTTTCCCTCTGTTCGCTTCCGTAGAAAAATTTGATTTACTATGCTGCGAAACCCTTCACTATGTAGGCGAGAGCCGCCAAATTCTAGATCGTCGTGTACTGTCCTTAGTACTGACCGCTCCCTTTTTCCTTTTCCCTTTGTCGGCACCCCTTTTGTTCAATAGGTATGAGTTCAACGTCATTAGCAGGGTTACCCTTCCGGCTTGGCCTGGGAAGGGTTATGGACACCATTGGTTATTCTTCAGGGCTGTTAGCTCAATTTGCCTGTTACCCGTACTCGGATGTTGTATCATTTTCAAGGTGATTTTGATCTTTGTACTGTATACCTGTATTCTTGACTCGTTGAGTCGTTGTTATATATATATATATATATAATGTTGTGTGGGTTCCATTGTGAATTATTGTGTAATGATATTACTTCATTTTCCACCCGCACGCAAGTGCCTGATGGGCATCTTTGAATCGTTTCTATATGGGTTTGGCAGGAATTGCTAAAACTTGCATAGGGCCGATTCGAGGGTGTTACAAAGTGGTATAAGAGCTCAGCAGTTGCAATACCCCACTGGTCCAGCCTGTAGGATAACCTAGCTAACGGCCAATGTAGAGTGTCAAAACTATTTTTGCAAAATCGGTTGGATAGATCTGATTAGGCCTGTTTTTACTCCTTACCTCTATGTTATTCTCCTCTCACTTCTGCATATTTTGAATCTACTCTTATCTTTTATTCGAGTCCAGGATTTCTCGTGGTTGAGTTTCCGTCGTACCTTCAGGGTTTCACTTCCTTGTTTTTATAATGGAGCTACAATCATCTAATCTGCATCTCTTTTGTTGTACCCTTCATCCAATCTTTTTGGTCCTTGAACTCTTTATCTGTATCGACGCCTTGACCGATATCCGTGTCATGGAAAAACATTATGATAAGGATGAGCATTGTTGAAGTTGGAGTATACCTTGAGCATGTGTTGTGCATGCCAATGGAACCATCACGAAACCCAATCATTGTGTCTTTTCATACAATTTCTTTTGTGTCTTCCGGTGTTTTCCAACACGACAACCTCATCTGCGTCAGATCCGATGAAGAGCCTTCATCATTCTTTTGTTATCCGGACATCGTTTGACGAGATCTTTAGTCTAATTTCGAGAGTTATGTTCCACAGTTTTCCTATTCATGTATGGAGTTAATAGTTTTGTTACGGGATGGACTAATCACCCTACCTGACTCTTACTATTCACTCTTGTACATCGGATTGGTGGATTAATGCAACTTTAATCCATCCACGGAAGTTAAAGGTGGCCTTATCTTTCGAGACCTTTACCTTCGTCTTTATTTCTCCGGAGTGTTCTCTTGACGAACGTGAATGATGACCCCTTATTGGTAGTGTCGCTGAGTTTAAGGCGGAGTAAGAATCTTTGTTAATGGTGTCACGAGGATCTACACGGAGCGAGAAGATCCAGATCATCAGCCTTTTCCCCCATACCATGAGGCGGATCCCGAGGGCGAGATCCCTTGTTAGTGGTGTCGAATTGTAGCACCCCGGGAAAACCACTACTAGAAAATCACATGTTGTTTTTATTTTGTGCATCATCACGACTGCATGCTCATGTCATCATGCCACATTGCATTTGAGCATCTTCATGTTTGCATGCATATGTTTGCCTCAAACTATTTTCTAAAAAGTCTATCTCTGTTTTCTAAATGTCCCAAGTCTTTATTTCAAATCAAAACCGGGCTTATCTGAATATTTTGTTTTGTCTAAAAACTATTTCTAAAAGCCTTTAAAATAAACCTGTACTATTTTATAATAACAATATCTTCTACCGGGGGAGGCAGCCCAGCCATTTAGGCTAGGTCCCCTAGTACCCCCCAAGGCCCGGCCCAAACCCAACCGGACCAAAACCTAATATAAACCAAACCCTAAATCCTAACCACCACTCACCCCACATTTCTCCACCCCATCTACTGCTACCACCCTGACCCGATCGCTGCACACAGCACCACAGCCGCACAGCACAACACGAACACAACGCACCGACACGACCCAGTCGTACACAGCACAGGGGCCACCAAACCCGGGTTCCCCTGATCGAACGCCCATGTGCCCTCCTCCCTCTCGCCTCGCTCCCGAGAGTGCCGCCTCCTCCGCTTCACCTCTCCTCTGCTTCCTATTACCGGTAACGCCATGGGCGCCCTCGTCCTTGTCACCCGGCAGAGAGCGCCGCCTCCCCGACCTGTGTTCGGCGCTCCCTCGTCCCGCAACCGCCGCCATTGCCCCTGCAAGCTCCGGTTCCCCGCCTCCCTTTCTCCCCGTGAGCCACCGCTTTCGGTCGGCGCCCCGTTCACATCGAGCATGTCACCACCAAGCCCCTCCACCGCCAGCAGGCCCTCTCTCCACCGACCGACCCCGCCGCTGGTGATCCCGCCCATCAGCGAGTCGCCCATCGCCGTCTCCGCCACTATTGAGCTCTGCCCTGCGCAGGCCGCCACTCCTTGACTGCGTCGGCTCGTGCACCTCCGCTGTCCTTTCCCAGATGCCACGTATGCGCGGCCCCGACCTCGCCTCGTCCGCCATCTGCCCCACTGTGAGCCTCGTCGCCTCTACACCTCTTCGGTGTGCCGCTCATCTCTGCCCTCCTTGTTGGGCCTCGACCCGCGCTGCCAAGCTCGACGGCCACCGTCGCCTTCAAGCCCCACCCCCGTCTACAGGCCGCCGTTTCTCATTGGTGCCCTCCTTCGGCCAAGGTCGTCACCGCGTCTGCCGACCCGGCTGTCGCTCCTGTTCGAGCAAGGCAAGGCACCCCATGCTGTTTTGTTTTGGTTTGGCCTACTCGACCAGGACTTGTGGGTCCCGTGGCTGTGCAAGCCCGGTGGCCTCTTTATCTATCTGTCAAGGATATGCAGGTGATGGTGTGTGATGATAAGACAACATCCTCCGCTCCGAAGCCTCTGTTGACTCGGTGATGATGCCTCTGAAGAACGCATAATGTGCAACCGAAGTACCACTGAGGCGCCCCGTGACAAGATCGCCATCGACAATGAAACCACGATACTTCCAAGATCTCCTTCATGGACCCTGAAGACCGAACCTCTCGGAACACCAAGGTCTCCCTCACAGATCACCGAACACTTCTACATAGATCCATAGCCCCGATTCCTAGGAACTAAAGATCGGATCTGAACCCCGTCGAACCTAGACCAAGATCACCGAACCCTAGTATGTGATCCCCTATCGGAGACCCTTATTTTTATAATATATGATATATACTGACCGCTCCCTTTTTCCTTTGCCCTTTGTCGGCACCCCTTTTGTTTAACATGTATGAGTTCGACGTCGTTAGCAGGGTTACGCTTCTGGCTTGGTCTGTGCAGTGTTATGGACGCCATTGGTTATTCTTCTGGTCTCTTAGCTTAGTTTGCCTCTTATCCATACTCGGATGTTGTATCGTTTTCAAGGTGATTTGGATATTTGTACTGTATATCTGTATTCTTGACTTGTTGAGTCGTTGTTATATATATATATATATGTTATGTGGGTTCCATCGTGAACTATTGTGTAATGATATTACTTTGTTTTCCACCCGCATGCAAGTGCCTGGTGGGCATCTTTGAATCATTTCTATGCGGGTTTGGCGGGAATTGCTAAAACTTGCATAGGGCCGATTCGAGGGTGTTACAAAGTGGTAGACAACAATAACCAAGATATACATCCACAAAGAAACATGTACACACGAAATGGTTACTGAAGAATGAACAAGATATCTAAACGAAAGTCATAGATAATGCCGATAATATTTTGCTACAAAGCATGGCCAAATGCTCAAATTTATCTTATTGAACATCAATGACCTTCAAACACCAACAAATACATCACAACTGTCACAAGGGAACAAGAGATAGTTGGAATGCATTGGGAAAGGCAACAAGAACCATAAAGAGCAAATAAGCCTTACAAATTCATACATATTGCACATGAGAGAAACTGAGGAAATGATTGGCAATAGAATTGCTAGATTGGCATATGTGGGATTGGTGAATCATAAACATGAGTTTGAAATACTCCCCAAAATATGCATTCATCTCAACTTACTCATACCATAATAAGGATGATACAATAAAATCTTGCAAGAGCCACGATGAGAGAAATTGAAGGAAATCATGCCATGATGCAACCACAAAGGTTGGATGCTAGAAAAGTATGCATGAGAGGGATAGTTGTTACCGAGATACCATTAGTAGAATGTAGTTGATATGAGTTTTTTGATCATCCTAGCTTGCCTCCAATTATCATTTAGTCACCACATCTTATTATTATTGAGACAAGCATCCAATGTATCTCCAATGTACCTAAAACACATTCAAGTACACAATGGTCCCAAAACTCGTTGGGTCCAAAGTAGTTAGATACACTACAATACATAGGACAAACTCCACAAAAACATGTGCATATTGATATGAAATTGAATTTCACCCACATCTTAGCAAAAATAGGATTTGGTGGAGTTTCCCCTATATATTGGATCAAAGAAAGCAAGCATACCATAATATATACATTTAGTAAATATGCATGCACAAGACTTTCAAGAACCAAAAGGAGATATAGTTTGAACAAAACACCAGTAAAACCAAGAAGGCACACCAAAGTGTGACATGACTAACAATTGTCCAAATTATATTAAAGACCAAATCAACACATGATAGACCCCAAGTTCAACAAGTGAACGAGGCAAAAGCCAAAGAGCAAAACGGATAAACAAATACAAATGCTCAAGGTTTTGTCTCATTCTAAAAGGTCAAAACACTAAACAAGGAATGAGACAAAGCTAACTCCCAAAAATAGCAAGGTTCCAACAATTTAAACCAAACTCTCAACACTTTTCATGATGGCACAAAATACCAAAAACAAAAGATCAAGTTTCCAAGAACATAAAGCACAATATGGATCAAAGCAAGAAACATAAAGGAGTGTTCTAAATAATATAGGAGATCTCCCCCATGAATAGTGCATTATGTAGAATTTTGCTTTTAAATGCAAAATGCACACAAATGGGATCATCACTATAACATAAATTAAGTAACACATACGAGAATACCAATTAAATCAATAGATCCAAAAGTAGCAAGGAAAACTTGGGAGCAACATAGACACTCAAAAACAAATGTGAATATGATCAATAAGTTCTACCACATATGGTGTACAAATTGTCCAATGAAAAGAAGTAGAGTGATAATTTCCCGAGGTAGCTTACAATGATATCCAAGATCATATTCATAACACAAGCATATGGCAGTATATAAGAATTACGCTCGATGCTTAGGAAGAGAATCTTGATAGCTCCAAATAGCTACACAATCATTAATGATTAGAGTAACTTGAAGCAAATGGTTTCCGTGGAGGATATTGATGTCCATGTATGAGGAAACACATACCAAGAAGACCTCACACAAAAAAGATCCAAAAGATGAGAAACAATGTATTCAAGCAAATTTGAACTTGTTTGAGCAGATGTGTCACATAGGAGATAGATAATTATCAATATCAATTCTAAGTGACACAACCTCGAATATACACATTTTCTAGGCTTGTAATATGGACTAGGCATATGACTCCCCCATAATGTGATAAACCATAAATATCGACACGAGGCTAAAGGATCCAAATAGAGATAATTAATGGACATTATAGGACTTGAATTTCTCATGAGGAACATACCACATAGAGACTAGATAATATTGCACTATTAATACTAGGTGGTATTCCTCATGTACACACATTTTTAGGATTGTGGAATTCCCAAGCATAACACTCCCCGCAAAATGGGATAGTCCATTAATCTCTCACAAGAGCCAAATAAGATACCAAATAAATTCAACAAAGGCTCCAGCCCAAGAGACACAAATACATGGTGTGCCAACCAACATACACAAGGATACTTGATAACTCAATATAAGTACGAGGGAAGCACAACATGTAGAAACACATACAAAGGTACAAAACCAACATATGCACAAGGGAGCAAATAACTTTCAATGTAAATGAGTTAAGCACATGTTACCACAAGGAGGAACATTGGATATATGATAGAAGCATGATAATCCAAATGGCTTGACTTAAGAAGAATAAATGATGAAGATCCCTCAATTCTTCATAATATAGCCAAACCTCCAATGCTCTCCAAACACACCTATTGATCAATATTTGGCTTGTTGGTCCCCAACCAAGTTGGGTCCTAAGAAGTTAGTCACAATAGGTTTGGCAACCCAAATGGTTCTTTTCTTGAACCCACATTGAGCACCAACAAATTTGGCAAACATATTGCCAACCTCATCCTTATGAAGAGAATAAGCATCATCAAGTATGATAGGGTTGGATGAGGAGTTACCAATAGTGCAGGAGGAAGAGATGTGACCCTACTCACGACATAAGTAGCAAGTTCTTCTCTTCCCTTTCTTTTCACTTGATTTCTCCATAGTGGTAGCATTATCTTGAATCTTCTTGGGAAGTGGCCTTTCTCCAACTTGAGGTAAGCCATGACCTTGAACAAGAGGACCCTTCCCTTTTTGCATCTCACCAAGAGGCTTCTTCTTCAAGGGGCAAGATCTAACATGGCGCCCTTCAATTTTGCACTTGAAGCAAACAATCTTGGCTGAATTCTTGACTTGTTCTTGGCCCTTCTTATTGTTGCTCTTGGACTTCTTCTTGTTAGTGGACTTGTTCTTGACATTGGATTTGAATCCAAGCCCACTCTTGTCATTAGGGGATTTTTCCACACTCAAGATCTTGTTGAGTGTAGCCTTCCCTTTATGACCCCTTTTCAAGCCATTCTTCAAACAAGTGACTTGATCCTTGAGCTCTTTAATTTCCTCCGCATGGTTAGTGTGAACAATAATACTATAGGAAGTGGATGCTATATTTTTAGAGCAACAAGGCACGGAATGCAATTCATCACAAGATGTAGCAGTAGCATGAGTGGATTAATTACAAGGACTAGCACATGGAAATAGGAAATTTGGAGTATAAGTAGTGCTAATGTCCACATGAGGCTCATTATATGTTATCTTTGACATAATAGCCTATCATGGGATGCTAGAAGGTCCTCATTAGAGCTATAGAGATTTTCATGACTTTCTTCCAATTTCCCATACTTGCTAGTTAGCAACTTAATTGAGCTATTATCTCAACATTCTCCTTCAAAATAGATGCTTCACATGAAAAAGAGTTAGTAGCACAAGCATCATAATTAATTTCAAGAGGTGAGTGCAACTTCGAAAGCTCTTTTGAGTAAGAAGCTTTAAGTTGTTCACGTGACTCGGTGAGTTTGATGAGTGTCGTGGTTTTGTCGACACGTATGCCATAGGGGTATCCCAATGGTGAATTTAGAGACGTGGGGTAAGGCGAAGAGCATCCGGGACGCCTAACACAGTTTACCCAGGTTCAGAACTCATGAAGGTGGCGAGATCCTATTCCTTCTATAAATCACTATAATGCCAATACGCCGAGTTAGAGAGATTGAGTGGTTCGCTGTGTGCGAGTAGTGCTATGCACTTGTTCTTATATTGTGCGTTTCCCTAAAGGTTCCCGTAGGCCGGCTTATAAGGGCGCCAGGACCTAGGGTTACATGGAGAGTCCTAGCCGGATACGGTTACAGAGTCCTAGACTAACACTAACTAGTCTTCGTGTCCTCCAAGGCGCCGACTTCCATCATAGGCGGTGGCACGTCGCCTTCCATCTCCTGGCTAGACCTCTGTCTTGTCTATCAGCAATTGGGATGCCTGGTTAGGCCATAGGCCTAACCACCAAGTGTGGGCCACCCGGGCTTGCCGGTATGAGACTATGCCGTAGGTATACCCATTTGGTATATCCACAACAGTAGCCCCCAAAGTTCTACAAGATCCTCATGTTCCTCCTTCTAGCCTTTGAGTGTAAGTATCACATCGTCATCAATTTGTAGGCGTGCTTCACGAAGAATCTTGGAGAGCTCCGAAATCATATTCCCATTTGGATAAGCCTGGCCAGATAGTTGCTTGTATGCTTCTGCAAACAAATACAAGGCGGAGAACTCTCTAGCCAATCATTAGTGATTCTTCCAAGCTCTAGGAACGTCTTCAATATCATCATCCATGCGGGACGGTATGCAAGCCGGAAAACATCATGACTACCGGGCCACAGTCGTAAAGGCTTCCAAATTGCCGACTTAGAGCCTGCAAAGTCACGGACATAGGAGCTTGCCAAATTAAGGTCTGAGAGCATCTCAAGTCATGAACAGTTAGGCCATCGAGCAGTGTAACCCATGAATCTCTCGCGAAGGCAAAGTTGATGTCAAGCCTTCGGGTTTCGCTAGCCGGATATCTCACCGACTTGAAAGTTTTGTAGACATAACCATATGTAGCCCCCGAGCATTGAGTCGATGTCGTGGAAATGGCCACGACAGTCGCTGCGATAGGCAGCGATTGATAGAATCGGGGGCGAGAGGTGGCGGCCATCTACGGTGCGAGATGGGGGCGGATGCACATGGATTTACCTAGGTTCGGCCCCTGGAGAGTAAAAACCTACTCCTGCTAGATTAGATTGATGGAGAGCGGGTTACAGGGGTGGCGAGCTCGGCGTCTAAGCAGCGAGTCGCTTGAAGGGGTGTATGATGGAACATAAGTCCTCAAACTACCCTAGGGAGGCTTATATAGGAGGCACCTCGCTAGGGTTTACAGTTTTCAACTGAACAAGATATGGATTCAGAGGCTTTGACCTAATCCGACTGGGCTTCAGGTACACTTCTGGGCCTCCAGTCTCCAATCGCCAGGCCTTCTCGTCAGTCGCATTCCAGTCACCATCCCGCAGGCCCACTTGCTAGGCCTTTGGCCCGATCGGAACGTCCTGCTGGGAATACCCCATTCGGCATATCCCCATCAGTAGTCCCTGAGTCCATCGTTGATTCAAATGTAGGTGTTCATTTGGTAGTTGGAGTAGGCGAGTTCAATTTGGACGCCTAGTCAAATCGGCGATGGACTCTGTCGAAAATCGAGGAAATTTTCCGCCAGGCTTCTAGTTGTAGCTCTGGCGAATGCATTCACTACCGAGTCACTGCTCCTGTCGATTGAAGAAGGTATAGCTGCAGGCAAGTCGAGTGGAAGGAGTTGGACCTTCGGCTCGGTCAAACTAGCCATTGGGTAATCCAACGATAACTTCGGCATAATTACCGCGGGTAATGGCTATCCCGAGATTGGCGGGTAACGTTTCTTTATAAGGGAAGCAACGGAACAGTCCTGTAGACCCTTCCCAGCATTCCTCACATTCGTGCATCCATTCTCTCTACCTCTCCTTGATCTAGATTCCCTAGACTGAGTGATTTTTCTTCTGTCCTGATAGCGCCTCCGAAAGATCTATGGGGGAAGTCCAAGTGCACTACAGCGCAACTCAAATCAATCGAGGATGCGGGGGGCCTCTGTAAGGGGAATTGGAGGATCCCCGCGCCTTACGAGGTCGAGCCGAAGCCACACGCCGGCGAGTTTATCTGCTTCCCAAGCCACTTGGAGAGGGGCTTGGGATTCCCCACCTCGGAATTCTTCCGGCAGTTCTGTGCGTACTACGCGATCAAGCCATCAGATCTCGGCCCACACAACATCAAGCAACTGGAAATCTTTGTCGCCTTATGCGAATAGTACCTCGGCTGCAGGCCATACTTCCCACTGTGGTTGGAGCTGTTCCACGGCCGCATCGGGTGCGAGGGGTCCGACTGGCCGATCTTGGTGGCAGGTGGCGTCATGTTTCAGTTGAAGCCGAAGGCCAACTTCTTCAAGCTCCTGTTGCCAAAGAAGGCCGCGAGCGAGTGGAAGAAAAGATGGTTCTATGTGAAAGAATCTACCCCCTCCGGTGAAGTGGCGCTTCCCGAGTTCGTCGAGGAGAGAAGCAAGCCCCACCGACTGATAGCGGACAAGCTCCCCGACGATTAGAGAATGGCCGTCGCGGAGATGATGGACCAGACCCAAAAGCTGAAGGACCAGGGATTGTCCACAATCAATTAGTACAACTGCTAGCTTGGGCGACGCTTGGTCTCGTTGGCAACCCGGCCCCGTTGGATGTATGAATACACCGGGAAGTGTCAACACCAGGATTTTTAATCCCAGATGCCCGTTATGCCATACCTCGCAATCCCAGGATTACCATTTTTGCGAGACATAACGGATTGGATATCACAGTACATCATCCATTACAAACTATACATAAGGGCTTACACAAATAAGGATCTCATGATCCAGTCTTAATACAACAAGCAGCGGAAATAAAAGATAAGCATAGCGGTGGGGTCCATCTTCAGGGGCACAGGCAATGCTGACGAAGGTAGATAGTCCTAGTTATCATAGCCGTCCTGCTAGCCATCATCTTGATAGTCTCCATCATAGTCTGGCCATGAGAATAGCCAGGGACAAAGCCATGAGTACTCTTTAAGTACTCGCAAACTACCACTAACAAGTAGTATAGTGCTAAGTTAAAGTGCTAAATCTAAGTTTAACTATAAAGTTAAGTTTGAAACCTAAGCTATGTTCTGAAGCAAAGAAGGATAAAATAAAGTACTAGAATCACTTAAGTTGAGAAGCTATTATCATAAACACAACTCTGTTGTGGTCAAGTCAAGATTCATCATTTCTTTCGTAAGTCATTTTGAAAACATCTAACAACAAAACAGTATGGCCATTCCAACTGTCCATAACCACGGACGTGGATATTCGAATAGTTTGACACTCTGCAGAGGTGGTACACTATCACCACAAGATTCGATACACCTGTCAGGGATAACCCTGAATCATCATACTTAGTATGCAGATAATCAAACATAACCTTTCCTTTACACACCCTAATATAAGCACCTCTCCTATGAGCATGGCCTCCCAACCATGACCATTTGTCATCTTGGGCACTTCATAGGTGGACAACATTGAGAGGTAGCCTCATCTCAAACCTCTCCCGCGAGGGAACTAATACTAATGCATATAAACTTCCGGCTAAGCCTTACCCAATTCAGGTATTGTGGTTGTACGGTAAATTTGGAATGGTATCGCATCCGAATCCAACCATCAGTTTTATAAAAGGGATAAGGCTCATGCCTCAACATTTTCATCATCATAAACCATTTGTGTTTCTCAACACATGTCAAAACATCTCAATAGAATGACTCATCATTCCAAGGTTTTCATAATTCATTTTCACCAAGTGTTCCCATCTAAAGTGACTCAAGTTTTTATCTACTCTAAACTACTAAGTTAAGAGTGTTCACTAAGGTGGAAAGATGGGATCAATCTCATGCCATAGAATGACATCTAAAGGTTTCTAAATAGGTCAAGTTTTATACTCTTTATGCTACCTTTAGACATAAGTAAAGAACTTTGGGTAAAGTAAAGGAAGTAAAGCTTGAAAATTAGTACTTGGGGTAAAGAATAGTCAAAGTAGTTTAACCAAAGAATGCCTAAGGCACCTTTGCTAAACCATCCAGTTAATCCTAGCTTGTTAATAGTAGCTTGCTAAGTATAATACTTGCAAGGGTTAGCTTGCATAGTGCTAGCTTGCCTTGGTTGGTGCAGTGGTTGAAGTTGTCTTCCTCCTCTTGGTAGAACTCCTCCTCCTCGTAAGTTTGGTCGGTACTATCTTCTATAAATACATACGGAGTACACAATCACCAAACAATACTTAAATAGTCTAATTAGTACTCTGAGGCGCACAATTGATGATCTATTATCATCACAAGCATCACAAGTTTTATTCAATAGTTTCCTCCTTTTTATTTTAGAAAAGTAATTTCTACTCATTGAAAAATTAACTAAGATTTAATATTCACCACTTAAAATATGGGATCATGTGGACACATGTCATCACCACATATTCTAACATGTGGGAATGGGATTTAAGGGTTGGATCATAATTACTTTGGTTTAAGTTCATTATTTAATGATTTAAAGTGACTATAAATGCCTATATAGCATTATTTTGGTACTAGTCCAAGGTCACTGCATGTAAACCCTAATATTATTACATATTC
Organism: Avena insularis; assembly: GCA_023614405.1. NCBI lineage: Eukaryota > Viridiplantae > Streptophyta > Magnoliopsida > Poales > Poaceae > Avena > Avena insularis. The sequence goes on along the minus strand of JAJUPC010000108.1, from coordinate 933,836 downwards.
AGATAGGTATGATGAAATGTGATTTTTGTGAGTTGGAATCAACTCAAAATCTAACTTGGTTGATTTTATAAAAATATTGCAAGGTGCAAATGCTTCTGTTTTGTTATTTTTACTAGGAGAGATCTCTAACTCTAAATGAATTAAATCCAACGGGCTTGGGTAGATCTTTTCAGTAGATTTCTAACCAAATTGGAATCACTCCATTTGGATTTGTAAATCTCTCTGGATTGATTTTCAAACTAAGGGACAAAACTAGGTTCAAACTAAAAAGAAAAAAAAATCCTAATTCAACCGACCGATCGCCTTGGAACGCTTGGGCGGCCAGTGTCACTCATGACAGAGGCTTAGCTGATGGGGGTCCACGGTCGGTGGCTCATGCAGCGCAATGCAGGCGATGTGGGGCGTTGGATTAGAACAGGGATGAACGGTTGGGGATCGTCGTTGACGACGGACCTGTCGCCGGCGAGCTCTAACCCTAGCGGCTCAGTGGGGGTGCATAGGGGGCGTACCAGGGCTCCAGCAATGACGGCGAGGCGGGAAAACGGACTGGTGGTCCACGGCGAGCTCAGGGACGGTCGAGGCAGCTCCGGGGGTGGTCGCAATCAGCGACGCCCTTCTCCTCCAGAGGCGGCCTGCTCCGGTGCAATTCCAGCGAACTGCTGCTCGCCTTGCTCCGGCTAGCGGTGTGGGGCGATCAGTGAGGTGAGGGGAGGTGAGTGGTGTGCTGCAAATGCCTGGGGGTGCCCTCCTTTTATAGGCTCGACGACGGGACAGCGCGGCATGGCCAGGCGACGGTGGCGACATGGCTACGGGCTGCTAGCAGCATGGCTGCGAGCGGAGATCGACGTGCGGTCCCCTGGCAGTGCTCTAGGGTTTTAATGCGGGCTTAGGGGCGGTGGTATGCGGTCGGGCGGAGCTGGCGCTCTGAGCGGCAGAGACGGCGGTGTCCACGGCGAGCGGTGGCTGTGAGGCGTTGGGCGGCGAACGGGCATGTCCGACGTGCTCCCTGGTTCGTGGCGACGCGGTGGGCGCGGGATGCGGTCGAGCGGCGGCTTGGGCACGCGTGTCAGGCGCGATGCTCTGGCGCGTGCTCGGCATGGCTTAGCTGCTCTGGGCGCGGCAGTTTGGCAGTGGTCCATGGTCTGGCCTGGCTCGGGGAGGGGACAGAGGGTGGCGGTGAGGTGCTGGCTAGCTGCTAGACATGGCGAGAGAGAGGGAGGTGGTCTGCTGGGATGAGGGCATGGTCGGCGGCCAGTAGGTGCTCGGCTTGGCATTGCCATGCCACTAGGGGTAGGGGATGGGGTAGTTAGGCCCTGGTTAGAACAAGAGGGTACAGTGGGGTTAAATGGGGGCAAAACCCTGTATAGAACAGTAAGCTAGGTTTAGAGTTAGATTCTTGCCTGCCAAGTGTTTGATGAAATGGCCGCAAGAAAATTATTTTTGAATTTTGCAAAAAAAATTGGTGGGTGTGCTAGTACTAAGCTCGAGACTCTGTGGGTGCTTGGGTTTTGAAAATTGAGCTTATTTGAGTGGTTTTTGAAATAGTGGGATCTTCCCATATGATATAGATTCAATTTTCAAATGACAATTAAATATAGTGTTTTTTTGGCAGATCATAAAGTGGACCTTGGTACCTCACTATGTGTACTAGCAAGGGGTGCAAAGATCCATGATTGTTTCTGTTAGGTTTTGAGTACTAGGAATAGCCTAAGTAGGCATGATAGTTAATTTGGAAAAAATGACCATTCACTTCATTTATTCATTTTGATTTGTTTTTCTTTGGGATTTGTTTGGGGATGATCTAGATGATGTTTATTTCACCTAAGAATCATTTTAAAACAATGGATCACTTAAACATGGCAATTCAAACAACTCCTATTTTAAATGCACACACACATGAATGCTTTCATATTTTGAATTGGAAAAGTTTTTTGTTAACCCTAATTTTGATGATTTGGATCTTAATAATCTTGGATTAGAGTTTTGGGATGTTACAGGAAGAATCCTCCTTCCCGGACCAGTAAGGAGTCGTGGGACGCCGCGGACTACAAGACCGCCCTGAAGAAGATCACCGTCACGGAATTTACCACCACGTCAGTCGGGCTCGCCCCGTACATCCCCGGGAAGAATGAAGCTCCTACGGTAAGCCACTCTTCACTAGATTTATCTTTAGTCGTGACTCTCGCGGGGAAATTTCCAACCGCATCCTTTGATGTCTGTTTGTGGCCATTCTCAGTTGTTCAGGTTCTCGAGGGCTGGCTTCCCCCACTCGATGAAGAGGTCCCCAGAGAGCTCGAAGAGGGGTCCGAAGGGACCTCCTCCGAGAGCGAAGAAGAAGAGAGGGAGGTTCCTCCCCCAGCGCCCATGGCTCGCAAGACTCTGATGATGTAAGGCTGAATAAACATGGCCTTTAAACAAATGCTTTAAAGCTAAAACAAAGTAGCAGTTGGACAACATAAAACTGTTTAGGAGGAAAAACTCAACTAATTTTGAACAGTTTATGTAAAATTTTGTTTAATAAAGTGCTGGAATATCCGTCCTTCCGGTTGTATACGCTTGACTTTTCATGAGACGGCAAAATTTTAAGCACAGAACATCCGCTGAGGCGATAGCGCTTAATAGCGCAACATTAAGTGCCGAAATGTCACTATTCTGAAATCCACATATAAAATAACAGAAAACGTGTAGCCATAAAACTTAAGCTAACACCCGAAGGCGGTTTTTTGCATGGTACTGGGACCTTAAACGGTCAAAACCAGTAAAAAGTTTATACTCACGAGCGCAAGGCAAATCGTGGAAAAGATATGATAAAAATAAAGAGGTAAAAGACTCAAGATATGAGTAAACCAATCTTAATTTGACGATCATATAAACAATTAAAATATTAAAAATAAATAAGTACTTAGCTGTTTGAGCAAAGTCGTTCGCGGCAACGAATGATTTGGCCGCGATCAAGCTGTTGTGACGAAATAAGAAAAATCTGTCGCGACGACGAAGGTTGTCGTGAAGATTGTCGTGATGGAAACAAAGCTGGACCGTTCCCGTGTATGTAGCATGTCGGATGTTTTTGTCGGACATCTTTTCCTGCGCGAGTACGGCATAAAGACGAAACTTGATCGAGACCGGCAATAGCTACATGCAGATTGATGCTTTGGCTTCATAGAAAAAACTCCACGAATAGGAGATTGGCACATCATGCCCTCCAGAGCATGAAATCCATGCACGTAGCCAGCTTTTGCTTGATCAATTGAGCCTCCAACTTGCCTGCATGTAGTCCTCGATACGTACGCGTATACGCATCAGGTGCCAATCAAATCCATCCAGCTCAGCCCACGCGCACGAAATCGAAAAGTCGCTCTACGAAACCGCTGAGTCACAGAGGAAACCAACCATGTCCCTATTTGGACATACGAATCGGCACCAACATGGATACAACGACGACTGGGACCTCGGATTTTGCGCTGGTCTTGGGCTTGTTGATTTCCGATCAACCGTGCCACTATCGCATGCGATGGACACGCTTTGATGTAGATTTTTCGACGCTGTCGGCCCAGTCGTACGTCCGAGAGGAGAGATAATAAATCTCTGTAGACTCTCAAGGGCAATAACGAAACCGGTGCGTTGGCGGAGATGCGATTTGGCCGTCTTTGAAGACGGCGAGGGATCCCGCCCGGATCCGTTCTATAAGCACCCCTTGCCCCACGGTGGGTGCCAACTATCGTGGTTTGTCGACACGTATGCCACATGGTACCCCAACAACGAGTTTAGAGACGTGGGATAAGACGGAGAGCGTCCGGGACGACCTGACATAGTTTACCCAGGTTCAGATCTCACGATGGTGGCGAGATTCTACTCCTGCTATAAATCTATACTATTAAAAAGATTCACATCGTTCGTCACCCCAAATTTTCCGTCTGCCATTAAATTACCGTTTTACCCCTGACCTTTTAGGGAAATAACACCACTTGCCACCGCAAAGTCAGTCGCCTCCGCCCCTTTCTCCTTTGGCAGTCGCCCGCCTACAACGTCAAATTCACTGTCGATTCTAGCCGTCATCCGGCGGCTGTGTCGCGCGGCATGACTCCTTCCGGCAAAGATCTACCGGGACGCTTGACTCATCGGCGGGGGGCTCGTGTTTCTTCGGTTAATAGCGGCAGAGAGAAGGTGAATCGGAGCGCGGAGGAGGTCCCCGTCGATTTATCTCCTCGGTTCTACTTCACTCTTCCTCTCAATTTTGATCGGGACTGGGATGGACAAAATCCAATCAAGATTGGTCCTTGCCGCCTAGCCGCGCAATCCTTTGGAGCAGCGCCACGATCTGCGCGTACGCCACGCTGCCGCCAGCGCAGGCCGACCTCGTGCTCAGCAACAAGCTCCACCTCGGCCAGTTCGTCCACGTCAACCGCCTCGACCTGGGATCCCCTGTTCCCGTCATCGTCGGGGCCCGCCCGCTCCCGGCACGCCACCCGCCCGTGGTCGGCATGCCCAAGCCGGGCAAAAAGGCCGCGCCAAGGAGGGGTTCGTGGGTGCTTGAGAACCACGCCGCCGGGGTGCTCGCGTCGCTCAAGGTCGTCAGGCCCACCACGCTTGATTTTGGGGATAGGATGCCGGTCAAGGAGAGGCCATCACCCGCGAGCAGCTCGGCGTCGGTCAGGAAGAGCACCAGCGTCATCCCCAGGCTGGTGTCTAGGAGCCGGAGCTTCACCGCCGACAGGGGTGACCCTCCTCCTTGCAAGATCCCGAGGAGCCCATTCCCAGCTGTATGTGCACACCTGAAGTGAACATCCCCACGAGTTCGTCTTGCTTCTGAAGCTAAACTGTTTGTGTGTTTGTGCAGGAGAAGAGCTCGATGAGCTGCACGGCTTCACGTGCGATGAGCAGGAGGGTGAGGGAGGAAGAACCCTCCTCGCTGGGCTCCAACGATGACACCGCAGCGTCCTCCAAGAAGAGGCCGGCGTGGACTGCTTGCGTGCCAGTGCCGGCCAAGCTCAATGCTCTTGGCAAGGTATGTGATCAGGTTGCCTGTGATTCATCCACTTGATGTGTCTGAATACTAACCTGTACTGAAGGTGTTGCAGCAATGTCATTTCAGGAAGCCGTGGAGCAGAGGGAGCAACTGAGTTCCTCTAGCGAGATGAGGACCTCTAATGGATTTGCACACGGTCTGCTCAGGTTTCACTCATGTGGAGGTTGCATGGTTTCTGATAGATGTGGACCGAGTACGACGCGGCGACACCTACCTAGCAAGAAGCCACGTCGTGGTTGCTGTCCGCATGGCCGAACCGGTTCGTTGCCACTCACCAAGCCGCAGCCATGAACCTCAATATCGAGCACGAGGCGGTTTGATTTCCCCTACTCCACTTATCCTGCTTCGCGGTGCCTGGTGCCCACAGCTGGCATTAATTGCCTTGAGGGGTAATGCTATTGAATTTTAGATAATATATGGATGCCAATATGCCTACAGAATGCTATGTGTGAATGGTCTTGGTTGTTAATTTCTGTGTCTACCATTGTCTGATGGAATAGGCCCTGCGATGTGTTTTTGTATGGAGTAAAATCTCTCACTGCAATGTGTGATAGGTGAGGAATGCAACCCGCTACTTAAATTTCAGCACCAAGGGTAGGCCAGCTAGCCAAACCGTAAACAAGTGCGCATTGACCTTAATGTAAACTATGAATGTATGATTGTTTTGAAAAATAATAGGCTACAAATCATCTTGATGGATCAGTAGAGACAAAAAAAACTAGACTACACATATTGCATTGTTAGTTGACTACATGGGCAATATCATTTGTTTCAGCATCAACTTTGCTGCCATATTTGTTAGTCTTCTAGGAGACACAGAGATGTGTGTTTTATACATCAATTTTTCTTCCCTGTAGTGAAAAATCCATGTATTCCTTTATAAAGAAAATATAATAGATTTTTGAAACAGTAGATTTTGTAATATTTATTTAAATTAAATTCAGTTCTAGCATATGCAATTTACGGCGCAGCAGCAACACACGGGCTTTGTGCTAGTCACTATAATGACAATACGCCGAGTTACAGAGATTGAGGGGTTCGTGTGTGCGAGTAGTGCTATGCACTTGGTCTTATGGTGTGTGTTGCCCTATAGGCTCCCGTGAGTCGGCTTATAAGGGCGCTAGGACCTAGGGTTACATGGAGAGTCCTAGCCGGATACGGTTACAGAGTCCTAGACTAACACTAACTAGTCTTCGTGTCCTCCAAGGCGCCGGCTTCCATAATAGGCGGTGGCACGTCGCCTTCCATCTCCTGGCTAGACCTCCGTCTTGTCTATCAGCAACTAGGCTGCCTGGTTAGGCCATAGGCCTAACCACCAACTGTGGGCTACCCGGGCTTGCCGTTATGAGACTATGCCGTAGGTATACCCACTTGGTATATCCACAACAGTAGCCCCCGGAGTTCTTTAAGATCCTCACGTTCCTCCGTCTAGCCTTTGAGTGTAAGTATCACATCGTCATCAATTTGTAGGCGTGCTTCACGAAGAATCTTGGAGAGCTCCGAAATCATATTCCCATTCGGCTAAGCCTAGCCAGATAGTTGCTTGTATGCTTCTGCAGACGAATCCAAGGCGGAGAACTCTCTAACAAATCGTTAGTGATTCTTCCAAGCTCTAGGAACATCTTCAATATCATCATCCATGCGGGACCGTACGCAAGCCGGAAAACATCATGACTACCGGGCCACAGTCGTAAAGGCTGCCAAATTGCCGACATAGAGCTTGCAAAGTCACGGACATAGGAGCTTGCCAAATTAAGGTCTGAGAGCATCTCAAGTCATGAACGGTTAGGCCATCGAGCCGTGTAACCCAGGAAATGTAACACCCTCGAATCGGCGCTATACAAGTTTTAGCGCTTCCCGCCAAACCCGCATAGAAACGATTCAAGGACGCCCACCAGGCACTTGCGTGTGGGTGGAGAACGAAGTAATACCATTACACATTAGTCCACGATGGAACCCACAGAACATATATATACAACAACGACTCCATGAGATAAGAATACATATATACTATACAAAGATCCAAATCACCTTGAAAACGATAGAGAGTCCGACTACGGACAAGATGCAAATGGGGCTAAGAGCCCTAAAGAACGACCAATGGCGTCCATAACCCTGCCCAGGCCAAGCCGGAAGGGTAACCCTGCTAACGACGTCAATCTCAAACTTGCTAAAACAAAAGGGGTGCCGACAAAGGGCAAAGGAAAAAAAGGAGCGGTCAGTACTGAGGCCAGTACAGGGAGAGGCTAGAATTCGGCGGCTCTCGCCTACATAGGTATGGTGGACTGAAGCGGCAGCGCAGCATGCACTAAACAACCTATAGAGACTCGATACCTCTGTCGTCTATTAGAGAGGGATAAGAAAGACCTATTTGGATCCAACCTGATAGTAACACTAAACATACCCATCCTGGTATTTCCCCCTCGAGACCACACGAGGAAGTCAAACCGAGGAACTCACAAACTTGGCAGTTTTATTCATTCCGTTATAGTTGCAGCACTTACTGGTCAGATATAGATAGCATGAGTCATCCTGATAGCATAAGTAGTGGGCAGTTTTAGTTAACCATTCAGTTATAGTTGCAGTACTTACTAATCATATACAATTAGCATGTGATATCCCAAACCCAGCATTTGTTGGCACTTTTATTTCATTCCATTGGAGTTGCGATACTTACTAGGCAAGTATAACAAGACACGATACACCCTAGTTACACCAGTTGTTGGCACTTTTATTATCCACTCCATTGTAGTGAAGCTGATTACTAGTCACATATTAAGTCAAATTTATAGCACTACTTTAGTTATGCTTGTCTATGATCGAGATATCGCGGCTCCAAGTCGTCCATAACATGGACACGGCTTTCGAAGATTTACCACAGGGTTGCACAAATATCAACACACACACGATCAACCTCGGAAAAACCAAATCAAAACCCAACGAGGCTTTCATGACAAAGCAATCACAGGATTCAGAAATTATTTCAGGGGGCCATCCCACTAAGCTACCCGCAATGAAGTTGGCCAGCTCCGAGACGGACCCAGGGTTTGGGTCAATGGTTGTAAACGACTGGGAACCCGAAAGTGTGACTGGGATTGTTGATACCGCGAAAACATTCCACGTTCCAAAACAGTACAGGTGCTCCACGCACAATCATAAATAAAGCAGTAAAGCATGGCATAAGTACAAGATAGTAATAAAGCCCGAAACTAGTTTGTGACCCCAAGAAATAAGAAATGAATCAAGCTCTGGCTAAGGGGGATCCATAGGGTCTCCCGGATGTGGATAATGCGAATAATCAAGGAACAGGGATCAAGTACTCGGGGCCTACGGGACACAAGTGGACATGAAAAACCAAATAGCATATATTGCCCACCAGTGCCTCTTTCATTAGTTATCCCAGCAATTTAATAGTTGTATTTAAAGTCATGATCCTCTTCACCGTAAAGCATATGACAACATTCCAACAACTGTGGTACAACAACGACGCGAAGCAACACCTGAGAAAGCGACTGCGACTCGCAAGGCCAACTGACTATCAATCAACAGGCAATAGGATGTGTCCAAGGCAATATAGAGGCTGCAAGGATTATAAATGGTGCACGGAAACTAAAGCATCGCAATACGGGTAGCAATAGATCAATAGGAGGAAGTAAAGACTATAAATGCAAAATAGGTAGAAAGGGGGAGATTGCCCGCCTAGAAAACACTGCCAAAGATACATTATCTGAAGAACTTGTTGATACTCGCATCCACTCAATGGCCTAGTCCGCGAAGAAGCAAAACACTAAAAGAAACACCGGATGCACTATTTAATACTACGGCAGAAGATCGGGCATGTTCATGATATGATGCATGACATGGCGAAGATGCGATGTAATTAGGCAATATTAAGCAGAACCATGGTTCCGACAATTAATTAGAAGGTTCAAGTTATTTAGATACCCCGCAATTTAAATGTTGAATTAACAAGGCAAAGCACGGCATCGGTTCACTACACATGTTTAAATGGGGCCAATATACTAGAAAAGCCCGCATATAACCTCCATATTTAATTATTAGGTGAATCGGCACAATGCCTCCAACCCACAATATGTATGCAAGTACGATGATTTAATATGCAAAAAATTGTATAGATGGCATTTATAAAATAAGGATAGGTAGAGGTCACACATTAGGGGTTAAAGATCTTGGGGTTCGACGGGGTTCAGGTTCGGCGAGATCCGTCTTCGGACTCCGGGGACGGGGCTCCAGGATCCGTGAGGAGATCTTAGCGTCCAGGGTCTCGGCGTCTTCGGATACCGGGTCGAAGAGCTTGGTGGTCTTCGGGTCCGTGAAGAAGGTCATGGCGGTTCCATCCAACTCATGAAGGGGATCTTGTCGCTCGGTGTCCGCGTGGAAGAATTCAAGATCTTGCGCCTTCGATTGACGGTGTTGGACTCTGGTTTGGCATCAGTACAGTCTTCGCATGGTACCATGTTCCTTCTTCAGAGGTATCGGGGCAACGAGAAGATCTTGGCGGTGCCGACCTTGGACACACATGATCAAACCCTCGGAACACCAATGGCTTCGCTAGCTTGCAACAACACACACGGGCAACAGCAAGCCTGCAGCTGCATGCTACACTTGGGGAACAACCTGTCCGTCTCTTGACCAGAAGCACCACAACGAGAGGCAGACGCGATGCCGGGTCGAGTGAGAACCGCGTGCTGGTGGACGCACTTGTCCAGGGATGAATCGCGAGGGCAGCGGTTCTGCAGAGAGGGGGTCTCGACGCTGTAGAGCTTGGTCCAGGGCGAGCGCGACGGGTTGAGGGTGGCCTGGCAGGAGAGCTTGCTGCCGGGGACGGGGCTCCAGGTGGCGATGACACTGGTCGGCGAGAAAGCAGAGGGCGAGCGCGTACAGGATGGCGAGGAGGCGGCCATGCGATGCAGGGCTCGAGTCGGCAGGGCAGGGCTCCAGGAATCCAGCGCTGAGGACGCGGGCTCGGGGCGGCCGGAGGTCCTGGCGGTGAGGCCGTGCTTGCAGGCACCGGGTTCAGGGAGAAGAGCGTCGGGCCGACGGCGCCGAAGGGGGGCTCGAGGTCGAAAGCGGCGCGCGACTGCCGGGCAGAGGAGGTGCAGGCTCACGGAGGAGCTCCCGTAGGCGAGGTCCCGTGCGGGCGGCCGGAGGGGCTCGCAGAGGCGGTGGCGCCTAGGGACCGGCGAGGCGCGAGGCGGATGAACAAAGCGTCGCGAGCGGCGGGGTCGTCCGGGCGGCGGAGCTTCAGTCGAACTCGAGACGGCCCATGGCGGCGGCTGTGGCAGCAGAGGATCGAGGTGGGACGCGCGAGGATGGGAGTTGCGAGAGAGAGAGACGCGCGGGGATGGGAAGACGTGCGGGAGCATGAGGACAGGGTGGGGCCAGCTGCAGAGCACGTTGACGCGATGGGGTGGAGCATCGCATGGTTTCGATCCAGGAGGGTCCGTGCGCGCGTGTCGAGCGGCAGGGGGTGGTCGAGTTGATCAGGTTGGGGGGCTGGGTCGCATGCGCCCGACGTTGTGTGCGGGCTGCGCGGGGGAGGTGCGTGTGCTGCTGTGTGCACTAGCCGAAGAAGGGGAGTAATTATAAAACAAACTAGACTTTTAGAAAATAGTTTTAGCCAAACATATGCATGATGAGATGACGATACTCAAATGCAATGTGGCATGATGACATGAGCATACGACCATGATGATGCACAAAATAAAAACACAGCGATTTTCTAGTAGTGGTTTTACCGGGGTGCTACAGGAAACTCCCGCGAAGGCAAAGTCGATGTCAAGCCTTCGGGTTTCGCTAGCCGGATTTCTCACCATCTTGAAAGTTTTGTAGACATAACCATATGTAGCCCCCGAGTATTGAGTCGATGTCGTGGAAATGGCCACGGTAGTCGCTGCCATAGGCAGCGATTGATAGAATCGGGGGCGAGAGCTGGCGGCCATCTGCGGTGCGAGATGGGGGCGGATGCACATGGATTTACCCAGGTTCTCCCCCACGGAGGGTAAAGACCTACTCCTGCTAGATTAGATTGATGGAGACCGAGTTACAGGGGTGGCGAGCTCGGCGTCTAAGCAGCGAGTCGCTTGAAGGGGTGCATGATGGAACGTAAGTCCTCAAACTACCCTAGGGAGGCTTATATAGGTGGCACCTCGCTGGGGTTTACAGTTTTCAACCGAACAAGATATGGATTCAGAGGCTTTGACCTAATCTGACTGGTCTTCAGGTACACTTCTGGGCCTCTAGTCTCCAATCGCCAGGCCTTCTCCTCAGTCGCATTCCAGTCGCCGTCCTGCAGGCCCACTCGCTAGGACTTTCGCCCGATCGGAACGTCCTGTCGGGCATACCCCGTTCGTCATATCCCTATTAGTAGTCCCCGAGGCCATCGTTGATTAAAACGCAGGTGTTCATTTGGTAGTCGGAGTAGGCGAGTCCAATTTGGATGCCTAGTCGAATCGGCGATGGACTCTGTCAAAAATTGAGGAAATTTGCCGCCAGGCTTCCAGTTGTATCTTTGGCGAATGCATTCACTACCGAGTCGCTGCTCCTGTCGATTGAAGAAGTTATAGCTGTAGGCGAGTCGAGTGGAAGGAGTTGGACCGTCGGCTCGGTCAAACTAGCCGTTGGGTAATCCAACGGTAACTTCGGCATAATTACCGCGGGTAACGGCTATCCCGAGATTGGCGGGTAACGTTTCTTTATAAGGGGAGCGATAGAACAATCCTATAGACCCTTTCCCGCATTCCTCACCTTTGTGCATCCATTCTATCTGCCTCTCCTTGATCTAGATTCCCCAGACCAAGCGATTTTGCTTATGTCCTGATGGCGCCTCCGAAAGATCTATGGGGGAAGTCCAAGTGCACTACGGCGCAACTCAAATCAATCAAGGATGCGGGGGTCCTCTATAAGGGGAGTTGGCGGTACTGGGTTCCAAAGTAGGTGTTACCTTTGAATCCCGATCCATAAGGCATAGGTGGGAATTGTGAGATGATGATGAAGAAGAATTACTTGAAGCTCCATTCAAATTCGTGTCTTTACCAATAGAATATTCGGTTTCCTCTACATTGTTAGACATACAACACCTAGAGGAAATAGAAGCATTTATATTATGACAACAAGGCAAAGAGAGCATATCATCATGTGATCTATTGAGGCAATTTATACATGATATGCAAGGACTATCAACACTAGCATGTAAATCATATATAGTGCTAGACGCATTTAAGTCCAAAGATGAAGTATTGCAATGAGATAGAGAAGAAGGATCAATAAGAGTAAGCTCACTATCAACATTGCAAAGTTAACCACCACTCACCATATCATTACCTTGTGTCTTACCACACTTTGGTGAAGTGGAATAAAAAGAGAACTCATCTCGACCGGAAGTGGAATCAATATAATCAACCTTAATAATGTTGGACACATCATATTTATCTTGAAGTTTTGTCCATAACTCATGAGCGCTCCAAAAAGGTATGATTGAAGAAGTAACTACATAGCTCAAAGAATTAACAAGCACATTAGAAGCTTGAGCATCGAGATATAAGTTTTTCTCATCCTCACAAGATAGATTTCGGAAATCCATTGGAGGAGAAAAACCTATATCTACAATCCGCTCCAAATTTGGGTCCATGTACAAAAAATGAATAAGCGTACGAGTTTTCCATATATCATAATTTGTGCCATCGAATATGAACATTTCATGATGCACTAATCCCCTAGCCGACATCTCTACTCTCAAGGCAATGAAGCCCAAAATGATAGACCAGGCTCTGATACCAATTGAAAGGACAAGGATGTCGCCTAGAGGGGGTGAATAGGCGGTTTAAAACTTTTACGAGAGTGGCTCAATAAAGGCAGAATTAAACTAGCGTTTTCTATGTCAAGCAACAAACCTAGAACCACTAGAGTTCACCTATGTGCACCAACAACTTATGCTAAGCAAGACAAGCAACTATGTGATAGCAAGATATAGACTTCAAGAACGAAGGCTATCACAAAGTAAGGTGCATAAGTAAGAGCTCAGGTATAGGGATAACCGAGGCACACGGAGATGATGTTTCACCGAGTTCCTCCCAACATGGAGTACGTCTCGTTTGGAGAGGGGGTGGTTTCAAAACATCAACGCCACAAAAGGCCTCCCTTGTTCTCCTGTGAATCTCACCCCAACGGGATCGATCCACACTTCCACTATTGGTGCACTTGTCGGTGGCAATCCGAAACCTCTCACAAGAAACAAGCTTGGGGGAAAGCTCAATTGGAGGCTCCCAACAAACAAGCTTGGGGGAAAGCTCCACAACTTAATTGGAGGCCCCAAGTAATCCACCAACCTGCAAAACAACTAAACCATCTAGGGTTCCAAGAACCCAAGAGTAAAAGGCTTTGCACTTTTACCCAATTGAATCCTCACTGAGAACTCAAACCGGTGCACCAACTGCAATGACAAGAACACAAGAAGTGCTCAAGTCCTTAACTCCCAAATTCCACCAAAGCTACAAAAGATTATGGGGGAATAAGAGAGGAATAATAATGGAGGAAATCCACACAAGACTCCAAGATCTAGATCCCAAGATGTTCCCTTCACTTAGAGGAGAGATTGATAGGTGAGATTGTAGATCTAGATCTCATCTTTCAAATCTCTCAAGAATATGCAAGAATCATAGGAGGGACTGAGAGATAGCAAGCTCAAGAAGGTCAGCAGTGGAGGGGAAAACCTGCAAGAATGGTTGTCCAACCATTGGGGAAGAAGGGGCCCTTATGTAGGTCCTCCAAAACCCAACAGTTCGAGCTCTAGAGCATGCGAGCCGGACATTCCGGCCAGTTTACGGATGGTTTCCGATATGGCATACAGAATGACAACCATATGACTGAAAACTGAGATTTCTGCGCGATACCGGAGTGTCCGGCGTTTTCACCCCGGACATTCCGGCCAAGGCAAAACTGATAGAAACAACAATACGAAAACACCCATAACTTTTGCATCCGGACTCTGATTTTGATGATCTTGGGCTCGTTTTAAAGAGGAGAATAAGCTCTACAAGATCATACCGAAAACCATCATAGTCTAGCAATGGAGGATACAACCAAAGGACTAAAGGTTTGACCTCTCTTAAAAAGACGAAACGGTAAAACCTCCAACATCGAAAACGCAATAGAGAATGCATATGAAATCCGTTTTCGATGAACTTGAACTTGTCATGAAGATTAACACAAGCTCAAAATCCCCACATGGATAAGAAAAAAATAATGGAAGGTTTTACCAATCTCTAAAAGACAAACCGGTAAAACCTCCACTATCGAAAACGCAATAGAGAATGCACATGAAATCCGTTTTTGATGAACTAGAGCTTGTTATGAATATTACCACGAGATCTAGAACCTCACATGGATAAGATACAAATAACAACCAAGAAAGATGATGCCAAGTATGTAAAGGTTTGAGATCTCATGAAGGATACGATCAAGTTACTCACTCGAGAGCCCCTCTTGATAGTACGACTATCTATCCTATAAACCGGTCTCTTCCAACTAACACCATGAGACTAGTAAGACGGAAACCCTATCAAGAATCATATTTGCCTTGCGCATATTCCACTTGAGCTTGATGATGACGATCTTCTCCATCTCAAGATGGAACACCTTTCTGGATTGCGCTAGCTTGGTGAAGACTTGCAAATTGCTCCCCATACTCCACTATGGTAGAGCTTATCTTTTGGGCATATCATCTTCCCATATGCATGATCACCATAGGATGGCAAGATTCAAGAAAATGATCTATTCGAGATGACTCATCTTGAACTTGCACATCATTTCTTCTTTCTTCATTATGTTGGTGTCCTGAAGGTACATAAGAGATATTACTCCAACTTTATTCTTCAAGACACACTTGCTATAGGCCCAACTCTTACTTGACCATTCTCTAGATCACTCATTGAAACCTTGGTCAACACTTGATCTTTTTCACTTTCTTCTTCTCCCAATCTTGTAGCCAACATATGCTTCAAGCATTGCACATGGACAAATCCTACAAGTAAAACTCAATGCAAACATAAGTCCATAAAGATTGTCATTAATTACCAAAACCACACATGGGGCACACATGCACTTTCAGTGTAAAACCATAGTCACACACACCAAAAACACTTGGAAAGTAGCTTCCACATTGCATGTTGCACGACTGTGGCAGAAGCTGCATCACAGAATCCACTTGAGTGTTTGTGGTCATCTGCATCAATGTGGTATATGAAAAGAATACATGCAATGGATCTAGAGTATAAATGTGGTTTAGGAAAAGAACACATGCAATGACTCTAGGGAGTCCATGTGTCAAACCATTGTCACAGAGACCAAAAACATTTAGGAAAGCACCTTCCACATTGCATGTTGCACCAGTATGGCAGAAGTTACATCACAGAATCCACTGGACTGTGTGTGGTCATGAGGATAAACTTGGTTTAGGAAAATAACACATGCAATGACTCTAGGGGATCAATGTGTCAAACCATGGTCACAGAGACCAAAAACACATAGGAAAGCGGCTTCTGCATTGCATGTTGGACTAGTGTGATAGAAGTTGCATCATAGAATCGATTAGAGTGTGTGTGGTCATGTGGATCAATGTGGTTTAGGAAAAGACCATATTAAATGAGTCTAGTGGATCAATGTGGTTTAGGAAAACAACACATGGAATGAATCTAGGGTATCCATGTGTCAAATTATGGTCACAGAGACTAAAAACACTTAGGAAAGCACCTTTCACTTTGCATGTTACACCAGTGCGGCAGAAGTTGCATCACAGAATCCACTAGAGTCCATATGGTCATATGGATCAATGCTTGTTAGGAAAAGAACACATGCAATGAATCTAGGTGTCAACATGGTTTAGGAAAAGAACACATACAATCACTCTAGTGGATCAATGTGGTTTAGGAAAAAACGCATGCAATGACTCTAGGGACTTCATGCGTCAAACCTTTGTCATAGAGAGAAAAACCACTTAGGAAAGCATCTTCCAGATTGCATGTTGGACCAATGTGGCAGAACTTGCATCATATAATCCACTAGAGTGTGCTTGGTCATATGGATCAGTGTGGTTTAGGAAAAGAACACATGCAATAACTCTAGGGGATCAATGTGGTTTAGGAATAGAACACTTGCAATGAATTTAGGGGATCAATGTGTCAAACCATGGTCACAGTGACCAAAAACACTTAGGAAAGCAGCTTCGACATTGCATGTTGCGCCAGTGTGGCATAAGTTGCATCACAGAATCCACAGGAGTGTGTTTGGTCATGTCGATCAATGTGGTTTAGGAAAAGAACACATGCAATGTGGTCATATGGATCAATGACTCTAGTGGATCAATGTGGTTTAGGAAAAGAACACATGTAATGCCTCTATGTACTCCACATGCCAAACCATGGTCATAGAGACCAAAAACACTTAGGAAAGCAACTTCCACATTGCATGTGGTAGAAGTTGCATCACAGAATCCACTCGAGTGTGTGTGGTCATGTGGATAAACTTTGTTTAAGAAAATAACACATGCAATGACTCTAGGGGATCAATGTGTCTAACCATGGGCACATAGACCAAAAACACATAGGAAAGCAGCTTCCGCATTGCATGTTAGACCAGTGTGATAGAAGTTGCATCATAGAATCCACTTGAGTGTGTGTGGTCATGTGGATCAATGTGGTTTAGGAAAAGACGACATGAAATGAGTCATCAATGTGGTTTAGGAAAAAAACATGCAATGACTCTATGGTATCCATGTGTCAAACCATGGTCACAAAGACTAAAAACACTTAGGAAAGCACCTTCCACATTCATGTTACACAAGTGCGGCAGAAGTTGCATCACAAAATCTACGGGAGTGTTTGTGGTCATGTGGATCAATGTTGTTTAGGAAAAGAACACATGCAATGACTCTAGGTGATGAACATGGTTTAGGAAAAGAACACATGCAATGACTCTAGGTGATGAACATGGTTTAGGAAAAGAACACATGCAATGACTCTAGTGGACCAATGTGGTTTAGGAAAAAACACATGCAATGACTCTAGGGACTCCATGTGTCAAACCATTGTCATAGAGACCACTAGAGGGCATGTTGCGCTAGTGTGGCAGTAGTTGCATCACAGAATCTAGTAGAGTGTGTGTAGTCATGTGCATCAATGTGGTATGGGAAAATAATACATGCAATGAATCTAGTGGATCAATGTGGTTTAGGAAAAGAACAGATGCAATGACTCTAGGGGATCAATGTGGTTTAGGAAAAGAACACATGCAATGACTCTAGGGGATCAATGTGGTTTAGGAAAAGAACACATGCAATGACTCTAGGGGATCAATGTGGTTTAGGAAAAGAACACATGCAATGACTCTAGGGTACAAATGTGTCAAACAATGGTTAGATAGACCAAAAACATATAGGAAAGCAGCTTCCACATTGCATGTTGGACAATCGTGATAGAAGTTGCATCACAGAATCCGCTTGAGTGTTTGTGGCTATGTGGATCAATGTGGTTTAGGAAAAGAACACATGCAATGACTCTAGGGGACCAATGAGGTTTACGAAAAGAACACATTCAATGACTCTAGGGAATCAATGTGGTTTATGAAAAGAACACATGCAATGACTCTAGGGTACAATTGTGTCAAACCATGGTCACAGAGACCAAAAACAGATAGGAAAGCAGCTTCCACATTGGATGCTGGACCACTGCGATAGAAGTTGCATCACAGAATCCACTGGAGTATTTGTGGCTATGTGGATCAATGTGGTTTAGGAAAAGAACACATGCAATGACTCTAGGGGTTCAATGTGGTTTAGTAAAAGAACACATGCAATGACTCTAGGGAGTCCATGTGTCAAACCATGGTCACATAGACCAAAAACACATAGGAAGGCAGCTTCCATACTGCATGTTGGACAAGTATGGCAGAAGTTGCATCACAGAATCCACTAGAGTGGGTTTGGTCATGTGAATAAACTTGGTTTAGTAAAATAACACATGCAATGACTCTAGGGGATTAATGTGTCAAAACATGGTCATAGAGACCAAAAACACATAGGAAAGTAGCTTCCACATTGCATGTTGGACCACTATGATAGAAATTGCATAACAGAATCCACTACAGTGTGCGTGGTCATGTGGATCAATGGGGTTTAGGAAAAGAACACATGCAATGACTCTAGTGGATCAATGTGGTTTATGAAAAGAACAAATGTAATGACTCTAGGGACTCCATGTGTCAAACCATGGTTATAGAGACCAAAAACACTTAGGAAAGCACCTTCCACATTGCATGTTGCACTAGTGTTGTAGAAGTAGCATCACAGAATCCACTAGAGTGTGTGTGGTCATGTGGATCAATGTGGTTTAGGAAAAAGAACAAATGCAATGAATCTCGGTAGTCCATCTGGTTTATGAAAAGAACACATGCAATGCCTTTTTGGGACTCAATGTGTCAAACCATGGTTATAGAGACCAAAAACACTTAGGAAAGCACCTTCCACATTGCATGTGGAACAATTGTGATAGAAGTTGCTTCACAAAATCCACTAGAGTGTGTGTGTGTGTGGTTATGTGGATGAATGTGGTTTTGGAAAAGAACACATGCAATGACTCTAGGGGATCAATGTGGTTTAGGAAAAGAACACATGAAATCACTCTAGGGGATCAATGTGGTTTTGGAAAATATCACATGCAATGACTCTAGGGGATCAATGTGGTTTATGAAAAGAACATATGCAATGACTCTAGGGGATTAATGTGTCAAACCATGGTCACAGAGACCCAAAATACATAGGAAAGCAGCTTCCACATTGCATGTTGGACCAGTGTGATAAAAGTTACATACCAAAATCCACTGGAGTGTGTGTGGTCATGTGGATCAATGTGTTTAGGAAAAGAACACATGCAATAACTCTAGGGGATCAATGTTTGGTTTATTAAAAGAACACACGCAATGAATCTAGGGAGTCCATGTGACAAACCATGAAGACAAAGACCAAAAACACATAGGAAGGCAGCTTCCACATTACATGTTTCACTAGTATGGCAGAAGTTGCATCACAGAATCCACTTGAGTGGGTGTGGTCATGTGAAAAACTTGGTTTAGGAAAAGAACACATGCAATGACTCTAGGGGATCAATGTGTCAAACCATGGTGACAAAGACCAAAAACACATAGGAAAATAGCTTCCACATTGCATGTTGGACCAGTGTAACAGAAGTTGCATAACAGAATACAGTGGAGTGTGTGTGGTCATGTGGATCAATGTGGTTTAGGAAAAGTACACATGCAATGACTCTAGTGGATCAATGCGGTTTATGAAAAGAACACATGCAACGACTCTAGGGACTCAATGTGTCAAACCATGTTTATAGAGACCAAAAACACTTAGGAAAGCACCTTCCACATTGCATGTTGCACCAGTGTGGCAGAAGTTGCATCACATAATCCACATGAGTGTGTGTGGTCATATGGATCAATGTGCTTTAGAAAAATCACACACATGCAATGACTCTAGGGGATCAACATGGTTTAGGAAGAGAACACATGCAATGACTCTAATAGATCCATGTGGTTTAGGAAAAAACACATGCAAAATCTCTAGGGACTCCATGTGTCAAACCATGGTCATAAAGACCAAAAACACTTAGGAAAGCATCATCCACATTGCCTATTGGACCAGTATGGCAGAAGTTGTATCATCGAATCCACTGGAGTGTGTGTCTGGTCATGAGGATCAATGTGGTTTAGGAAAAGAACACATGCAATGACTCTAGGCGATCAGTGTGGTTTAGGAAAAGAACACATGCAATAACTCTAGGAGATCAATCTGGTTTAGGAGAAAAACACTTGCAATGTCTCTATGGGATCAATGTGTTTAACTATAGTCATAGAGACAAAGACACTTAGGAAAGCATCTTCCACATTGCATGTTACACTAGTGTGGCAGTAGTTGCATCATAATCCACTTGAGTGTGTGTGGTCATGTGCATCAATATGGTATAGGAAAAGAATACATGCAATGAATCTAGTGGATCAATGTGGTTTAGGAAAAGAACACATGCAATGAGTCTAGGGATTCCATGTGTCAAACCATGGTCAGACCAAAAACACTAAAGAAAGCAGCTTCCACATTGCATGTTGCACCAGTATGGTAGAAGTTGCATCACAGAATCCGCTGGAGTTTGTTTGGTCGTGTAGATTAATGTGGTTTAAGAAAAGAACACATGCAATGTGGTCATGTGGATCAATGACTCTAGTGGATCAATGTGGTTTAGGAAAAGAACACATGCAATGGATCTAGGTATTCCATGTGTCAATCCATTGTCATATAGACCAAAAACACTTAGGAAAGCCGCTTCCACATTGCATGTTGAACCAATGTGATAGAAGTTGCTTCTCAGAATCCACTAGAGTGTGTGTATGTGGCGATGTGGATCAATGTGGTTTTGGAAAAGAACACATGCAATGACTCTAGGGGCTCAATGTGGTTTAAGAAAAGAACACAAGCAATGACTCTAAGTGATCCATGTGATTTAGGAATAGAACACATGCAATGACACTAGGGGATCAATGTGGTTTACGAAAAGAACACATAAAATGACTCTAGGGGATCAATGTGTCAAACCATGGTCATAGAGACCAAAAACACATAGGAAAGCAGCTTCCACATTGCATGTTGGACCAATGTGATAGAAGTTGCATAAAAGAATCCACTAGAGTGTGTGTGGACATGTGGATCAATGTGGTTTAGGAAAAGAACACATGCAATGACTCTAGGGGATCAATGTT
Organism: Avena insularis; assembly: GCA_023614405.1. Lineage (NCBI taxonomy): Eukaryota > Viridiplantae > Streptophyta > Magnoliopsida > Poales > Poaceae > Avena > Avena insularis. The sequence goes on along the minus strand of JAJUPC010000108.1, from coordinate 912,979 downwards.
TGGTTTAGGAAAAGAACACATGCAATGACTCTAGGGAGTCCATGTGTCAATCCATGGACATAGAGACCAAAAACACATAGGAAGGCAGCTTCCACATTACATGTTGCACCAGTATGGCAGAAGTTGCATGATAGAACCCACTGGAGTGGGTGTGGTCATGTGAAAATTTTGGTTTATTAAAAGAACACATGCAATGAATATAGGGGATCGATCTATCAAACCATGGTCATAGAGACCAAAAACACATAGGAAAGTAGCTTCCACATTGCATGTTGGACCAATGTGACAAAAGTTGCATAACCGAATCCACTAGAGCGTGTGGGGTCATGTGGATCAATGTGGTTTAGCAAAAGAACACATGCAATGACTCTAGTGGATCAATGTGGTTTAGGAAAAGAACATATGCAATGACTCTAGGGACTCAATGTGTCAAACCATGGTTATAGAGAACAAAAACCCTTAGGAAAGAACCTTCCACATTGCATGTTGCACCAGTGTGGCAGAAGTTGCATCACATAATCCACTAGAGTGTGTGTGGTCATGTGGATAAAGGTGGTTTAGAAAAGGAACACATGCAATGACTCTAGGGGATCAACGTGGTTTCAGAAAAGAAGACATGCAATTACTCTAGTGGATCCATGTGATTTAGGAAAAAAACACATGCAAGATATCTAGGGACTCCATGTGTCAAATGATGGTCATAGAGACCAAAAACACTTAGGAAAAAGCATCTTCCACATTGCCTGTTGGACTAGTGTGGCAGAAGTTGCATCATAGAATCCTCTGGAGTTTGTGTGGTCATGTGGATCAATGTGGTTTAGGAAAAGAACACATGCAATGACACTAGGGGAACAATGTGGTTTAGAAAAAGAACACATGCAATAACTCTAGGGGATCAATGTGGTTTAGGAAAAGAGCACTTGCAATGTCTCTAGGGGATCACTGTGTCAAACCATAGTCACAGAGACCAAAAACACTTAGGAAAGCAGCTTCCACATTGCATGTTGCACCTGTGTGGCAGAAGTTGAATTACAGAATCCACTTGAGTGTGTGTGGTCATGTGCATCAATGTGGTATAGGAAATGAATACATGCAATGACTCTAGTAGATCAAAGTGGTTTAGGAAAAGAACACAAGCAATGAGTCTAGGGACTTCATGTGTCAAACCATGGTCACAGAGACCAGAAACACTGAAGAAAGCAGCTTCCACATTGCATGATGCACCAGTGTGGCAGAAGTTGCTTGATAGAATCCATTGGAGTGTGTTTGGTCATGTAGATCAATGTGGTTTAGCAAAAGAACACATGCAATGTGGTCATGTGGATCAATGACTCTACTAGATTAATGTGGTTTACGAAAGAACACATGGAATGACTCTAGGTACTCCATGTGTCAAACCATGTTCACAGAGACCAGAAACTCTTAGGAAAGCAGCTTCCACATTGCATGTTGCACCAGTGTGACAGAAGTTGCTTCACATAATCCACTAGAGTTGCGTGTGGCGATGTGGATCAATGTGGTTTTGGAAAAGAACACATGCAATGATTTTAGGGGCGCAATGTAGTTTAGGAAAAGAACACATGCAATGACTCTAGGGGATCAATGTGGTTTAGGAAAAGAACACATGCAATGACTCTAGGGGATCAATGTGGTTTAGGAAAAGAACACATACAATGACTCTAGGGGATCAATGTGTCAAACCATGGTCACAGACATGAAAAACACATAGGGAAGCAGCTTCCGCATTGGATGTTGGACCAGTATGATAGAAGTTGCATCACAGAATCCACTAGAGTGTGTGGTCATGTGGATAATTGTGGTTTAGGAAAAGAACACATGTATTGACTCTAGGGGATCAATGCGGTTTAGGAAAAGAACACATGCAATGACTCTAGGGACTCCATGTGTCAAACCATGGTCACATAGGCCAAAAACACTTAGGAAAGCAGCTTCCACGTTGCATGTTGCACCAGTGTTGCAGAAGTTGCATCAGAGAATCCACTAGAGTGTGTGTGGTCATGTGGATCAATGTGGTTTAGGAAAAGAACACGTGCAATGTGGTCATGTGGATAAATGACTCTAGTGGATCAATGTGGTTTAGGAAAAGAACTCATGTAATGAGTTCAGGGACTCCATGTAACATCCCAAAACTTTAATCCAAGCTTATCAAGATCCAAATCATCAAAATTAGGGTTAACAAAAACTTTTCCAAAGTAAAAATGAAAGCATTCATGTGTATGTGCATTTAAACTAGGATTTGATTGGAATTGCCATGGTTCTGTGATTCTTTGCTTGTAAAATGTTTCTTAGGTGAAATAAACATCATGTACATCATTCCCAAACTTTTCCCAAAGAAGAACAACTCAAAATGAATAATTAAAGTGAATGCTCATTGTGGCCAAATTAACTATCATGCATACTTTGGCTATTCCTAGTACTCAAAACTTAACAGAAACATGTGTGGATCTTTACACCCCTTCATAGTACACATAATGAGGTACCAAGGCCCACTTTGTGATCTGCAAAAATCTTTCAAATGCTAATTTTAAATGACAGTTTAAAATTGAATCTATTTCATATGGGAAGATCCCACTATTTCAAAAACCACTCAAACAAGATCAATTTTCAAAACCCAAGCACCCACAGAGTCTCAAGCTTATTCCCAGCAAACCCACCAAAAATCAATTCAAAAGTTTATTTCATGCGGCCATTTCATCAAACACTTGGCAGGCATGAATTACACCCTAATCCTAGCTCACTGTTTTGAACAGGGTTTTGCCCCCAAATGATCTTCATTTAATCCCTTTGTCCCCCCAGGGTCTAACCAGGCCATTAGCACCCATCCCCTACCCCTACTAGCAAAGCCATGCCATGCCGAGCCACCCCTCGTTGGCCGACCATGCACTCGCCCCAACAGACCACTTACCTCTCTCTCGCCATGTCTAGGAGGTAGCCAGGACCTCACCGCCACCCTCTGTCTCCTGCCCGAGCCAAGCGCAGCAGTGGACCATCGAGGAGATCCCGCGCCCAGTGCCACCGAGCCATGCCGAGCACGCGCCAGAGCGCCGCACCCGACACGCGTGCACAAGCCGCCGCTCGACCGCAGCCCACGCCCACTGCTCCACCACGACCCAGGGAACACGACGGACACGCCCGTTCACCGCCCAACGCACCACAGCCACCGCTCGCCGTGGACATTGCCGCTTCTGCCGCTCAGAGCGCCAGCTGCCCCCGACCGTATACCACCGCCTCTATGCCCGCATTGAGTTCCTAGAGCACCGCCAGGAGACCGCCTGTCGATCGCCACCCTCATCCATGCCTCTAGCCGGCCGTAGCCATGTCGCCACCGTCGCTTGCCCATCCCTCTCGGTCTCGCCGTTGATCCTATAAAAGGAGGGCACCCCTAGCCATTTGAAGCACACCCTTCCACTCCCCTCACCTCACTGACCGTTCCTCACCTCTAGTCGGAGCAGCGCGAGCACTTGCTCATCGGAATTTGGCCAGAGTAGCCCGCAGCAGAGGAGGAAGGGGCGTCGCTGATTGCGACCACCCCCGGAGCTGCCTCGACCGTCCCTGAGCTAGCCGTCGACCACCAGTCCGTTTCCCCGCCTCGCCGACCTTGCTGGAGCCCTAGTACGCCCCCTATGCACCCCCACCGAGCCGCTAGGGTTCGATCTCGTCGGTGACAGGTCCGTCGTCGATGACAAGCCACAGTCGTTGATCCCCAGTCTAATCTAACGGCCCACATCGCCCTGTACCGCATCACGCGTTATGAGCCGCTGACTGGTGGACCCCTCCTGTAAGTTGAGCCCCGCGCCGTAGAGTGACACTGGGCCAGCCCGTTAGAGTTTCCCGCGCGACCTAGTTAGTTTGAATTAGATTTTTCCTATTTAGTTTAAACTTAGTTCTGGCTCTGAGTTTGAAAATCAATTCAGAGAGTTTGACAAATCCAAATTGCATGAAATAAATTTTGCCTGAAAGGTATTGAAATGATCTAGCCAAGCCCGTTGGATTTAATTCAATTAGAATTATAGATCTCGCCTAGTAAAAATAACAAAACAGAAGCTTTTGCACCTTGCAACATTTTTATAAAATCAACCAAGATAGGTTTTGAGTTGATTCCAACTCTCAAAAATCACATTTCATCATATATATCTAAATATGTAATAATATTAAGGTTTACGTACAGTGACTTTGGACTAGTACCAAAATAATGCTATATAGGCATTTCTAGTCACTTTAAATCATTAAATAATGAACTTAAACCAAAGTAATTATGATCCAACCCTTAATTCTCATTCCCACATGTTAGAATATGTGGTGATGACATGTGTCAACATGATCCTATATTTTAAGTGGTGAATATTAAATCTTAGTTAATTTTTCAATGAGTAGAAATTACTTCTATAAAGTAAAAAGGAAGAAACTAGTGAATTAAACTTGTGATGCTTGTGATGATAATAGATCATAAAATGTGTGTCTTAGAACGCTAATTAGATTAGTTAAATACTGTTTGGTGATAGTGTACTCCGTATGTATTTATAGAACATAGTACCGACCAAGCTTACAAGGAGGAGGAGTGCTACCAAGAAGAAGAAGAAAACTTCAACCACTGCACCAACCAAGGAAAGCTAGCACTATCCGAGTTAACACTTGCAAGTTGTACTTGCAAGCCACCATTAACAGTGCAAGCTATTGTTAGCAAGCTAGAATTAAGAGAGATGAATGAGCAAAGATGCTTTAGGCATGCTTTGGTCACACCACCTTGACTATTATTACCCCAAGTATTACCTTACAAGCTTTACTTCCTTTAGTTTACACAAAGTCCCTTACTTGTTTTGAAAGTAGCATAAAAAGTATAAAACTTGACCTATTTAGCTAAGCTTTAGATGTCATTCAATGGCATGAGATTGAACCCATCATCTTTCCACCTTATTGAACACTCTTAACTTAGTAGTTTAGAGTAGATAAAAACTTGAGTCACTTTAGATGGGAAAAATTGGTGAGTCATTCTATTGAGATGTTTTGACATGTGTTGAGAAACACAAATGGTTTATGATGATGAAAATGTTGAGGCATGAGCCTTAGACCTTTTATAAAACTGATGGTTGGATTCGGATGCGATACCATTCCAAATTGACCATACAACCACACTACCTGAATTGGGTAAGGCTTAGCTGGAAATTTATATGCATTAGTATTAGTTCCCTCGCGGGAGAGGTTTGAGCTGAGGCTACCTCTCAATGTTGTCCACCTATGCAGTGCCCAAGATGATTGATGGTCATGGTTGGTAGGCCATGCTCATAGGAGAGGTGCTTATACTAGGGTGTGTAAAGGAAAGGTTATGTTTGATTATCTGCATACTAAGTATGATGATTCAGGGTTATCCCTGACAGATGTATCGAATCTTGTGGTGAAAGTGTACCACCTCTGCAGAGTGTCAAACTATTCGAATAGCCGCGTCCGCGGTTATGGACAGTTGGAATGGCCATACTGTTTCGTTGTTAGATGTTTTCCAAATAACTTGAAGTGAATGATGAATCTTGACTTGACCACAACAGGGTTGTGTTTATGATACTAGCTTCCCAACTTAAGTGATTCTAGAACTTTATTTTATCTTTCTTTGCTTCAGAACTCAGCTTAGGTTTCAAACTTAACTTATAGTTAAACTTAGATTTAGCACTTTAACTTAGCACTATACTACTTGTTAGTGGTAGTTTGCGAGTACTTAAAGAGTACTCATGGCTTTTGTCCCTGGCTATTCTCATGGCCACACTATGAAGGAGACTATCAAGATGATGGCCAACAAGACGGCTATGATAACTACGACTATCTGCCTTCGTCAGCATTGCCTGTGCCACGGAAGATGGACCCCACCGCTACGCTTATCTTTTATTTCCGCTTCTTGTTGTATTCAGACTTGATAATGAGATCCTTATTTGTGTAAGACCTTATGTATGGTTTGTAATGGATGATGTAATGTGATATCCAATCCGTTATGTCTCACAAAAATGGTAATCCTGGGATTGCGAGGTATGGCATAACGGGCATCTGGGATTAAAAATCCCGGTGTTGACACTCCATCTATCAAACCATGGTCACATAGACCAAAAAAATTAGGAAAGCAGCTTCGCATTGCATGTTGCACCAGTTTGACCGAAGTTACATCACATAATCCATTGGAGTGTGTGTGGTCATGTGGGTCAATGTAGTTTTGAAAAACATCACATGCAATGAATCTAGGGGATCAATGTGGTTTAGGAAAATAACACATGCAATGACTCTAGGGGATTAATGTGGTTTAGGAAAAGAACACATGCAATGACTCTAGGGGATCAATGTGTCAAACCATTGTCACAGAGATAAAAAAACACATAGGAAAGTAGTTTCCACTTTACATGTTGCACCAGTGTGGCAGAAGTTGCATCACAGAATCCACTGGAGTGTGTGTGGTCATGTGGATCAATGTAGTTTACGAAAAGAACACATGCAATGACTCTAGGGGATCAATGTAGTTTAGGAAAAGAACACATGCAATGACTCTAGTGTATCAATGTGGATTAGGAAAATACACATGCAATGACTCTAGGGGATCAATATGTCAAACCATGGTCATATGGATCAATGTGGTTTACATAGTTTTATTTTTTCAAAAAATATAGGCCTTAAGATTTGGGACGGAGATAGTATCAAACATGCATTTTCCATTTTTAAAGTTGTTATATTTTCTATCTAAATCCCTTAGTGTGTTTTTCCATCTCTCACAAAATCCCAAACTTGTGCTCACTCTAGCATCTACACCCTGATTAGCCGACACATATGTCACCCGGATCGTGCCCACCAACCGTTGATCCTCAATGATCGAACGGGCAGGATAACCCCTATCTATCTATGCCACATATCTATCCGTGCCTCCGATACTTTACTTCCATAAAAAATGAAAACCATCTCAATAAAATAAAATAAATTAAAACGCTCCATCCGATGCCAGTGATGCATAGTGTGCTCTCTGTGCGTTTCACAATCCTATTTCGAAGAAGCCCTCATCATCGTCTTCCAGATCATTATCGTCTTCGTCACCATCATGGTCCTTGCCATCACCGCCATGGGTGTCCTCTTATGATGACTCTTAACCACCCCCTTCTTCATATAAGAGCGCTCTATACTCATCGGAGTCCTCCTCCTCCTCATAGTCCCATGGGTCCATGTAACTCTCCTCCGCTTCTGCCTCCAATTGATCTATGAACGCCTCCTAGGTGGCTGAGTCAGAGTTGTCCACATAGCTGCCTCCTGTCTTCTTCTGGTCTTCTTCATGGTGGTCTTGTAGATCTTCCTCTCGTTCCTCTTGTTGTTCGTACTCACCGGTGAAACACATGCCCTCACCTTGGCCGCTGCTTTGCGCTCGTCCGTCGGTGTAGGTGCACCATGCTCCTCCTACACGGGTGGTACGAGTTTTTACATTACGCTGTCCTTGAGTGTTGATGTCGATGGATCTTGGCACGGTTGGAACGACATGCTGCCTCAATTGGTGACTCGTAGGCGTGAACGATGCCACAAAGAGCAGGGGACACATGACGGTCAGTGGTCGTATTAGATCTGCCATTGCCACGGTGAGGGGCCATCGTGCTCGAGGAACTTGTTCAGAATGAGCGATGGCGGGTACACAGAGTTGGGTTCCGATCTGATCAAGGGGCGAGCAACAGTTTCATGCATCAGTTCATGTGTCATGTATGCACATGCATTTGTCGATTATTAAAAAATGTATGATCTCACATACTGATCATAATTTGATCACAACAAAAGTGGAACAACGTATTCTAGACTCATAAATATCTTGTGCATGCCTGTCGACATGGAGTTCAATGTGCATGCCTATCGACTTGGAGTTCGATGTACCGACATGACCGTGCAGCAGTTGCATGCATCATTCCCCTGTCAAAACGTGACAAACGCATGTGGGGCCTGCATGTCGTTGCCTGTTATCGTGATTACCACCCAGTCCCACTCCTTTTTTAAGGGCAGGTCCCACACCTTTTATTATATGCTGGATTTTAGGTAGCAGCGAAGCCCATTGAACTATCCATCGCAATAAAGATAAGTCCAATCAAGTTCCATCGATTGTCTGGCTTCTTTGAGAAGGTAGACGGTGTTGTTGTATAATACTGGACCACGGCCTATACTCTTTGACTCTTCTCCCACACTAATCACTTTCTTCTTCCTCCTGCCACCACCTCCCTCCCCCTGCAAGCCATGGCTCCCATTAGGAGAGGCTGGTCGACCATCCATGTAGAGGAAAGGAGAGAGCTCACCACCTGGAAGTTCTTGCTCTATTGGCCCCTGAAGCTCCCCCTCTCACAAAGGACCAACCTCACCCGACAATGGCGCTGAATGTTCTAGCAGGCGAGGGCTCCTCCCGGTATGGTATTCTTCTTCTACTTCTTCCCCATCTTCTTCTCCATGATGATCTTATTCTGCTTTTTCTTGTTATTCTTCTTCTACTTCCTCTTCCTCTTATACGTATTGTAGGCTGACCGTGGACCCAGAATCCACCATGACGGCGGTGTTGCAGGACCCGTTCGGCCCCGTTCCACGTCTCAGAGAGGTAGCAAATCTCCACACTTTAATTTCTTTGAGTATTATTGTGGATTTCATAGATCATGTCCATCCCGTATTGGGGTTCTTGTGAGTTGTATTAGTTTTCATGATTATGACTGGATCTCTTGGTCTTTTTTAATACTCTTGTTCTTAGATTCAATGGGGATTCTGTGATTTGGATTAGTTTTCATGACTATGACTGGATCTCTTGGTCTTCTTTCAATATTTCAATGGGGATTTTGTGATTTGTATTAGTTTTCACCTAGAACCTGGAGTAGAATTATATAATTTCTATTTCAAATAACATGAACGATGTAGCGAGCGAAGGCCGAGTACCGTAACAAGGTGGACGCGATCAATGCCAAGATTCACAACCAAGAGGAGCGTGCATGCTGCCTCACCCATGCTAATGAGAGCCTACGCATGTGTTTATCTCTCGAGAAGGAGATCTCGCTAGATTTTGTGTGTGACATTGTGAAGCTACAGAAGCTGCTCGACCATAACTTGAACAAGCAAGAACATGCCATCAAGATAGTCAACAAGCTCATGGAGGACAAGAAGAATCTCCAGATAAGATGCACCCTCTAGCAGGAGGAAATTGCCAAGGCACTTAAAGGACACATCGACGAAACAAAGGCTGTCATCCAAGCTTACCATGACAGGAACCGTTGCCTAGATGAAGTGAAAGGGATAAAGGAGTACATGAGCTAAGGGATCACCGTACTTGTAACATCCCAATTTCAGCAACCCTGATTAGTTGTCCAGAACTCAAAAATCAGGGGGAACTAAAACTTTTTCTTGATCATTGGTGCAGTGTTTGCTTGTTGTTTGTTTGTGCTTGTGTAGGTGAGTGTATATCATCTGATACTCCTTACCTCACCATCAGTTGACAAAACCTATTTAACAAAACTATCCTGGCTCATTTTACATATTATCAAATGTTTTGGAATTTCAAAACATGAGCCAAGATGCTTATGTAACCAAAACTATTTTAGTAGCTTCTATTGACAAAACTATGGAGAGATATATAATATCATCTCCTTATGTTTTCAAGGCAGAACCTTCAACCACTCTTACCTCTAGGAGCTCCAAAACCTTTTTGTAAGCTTTTGAATTCTACTCTTGGTGGAGATACCAAGGACCTTACCTTGTTCAAACTCCAACCTATTCAAAATACCCATCCTTACCTCAAGATAAGCTTGATGGTAACCCTAGTAGTAGTTGATTTGTTTGTAAGATGAGTTTCCTTGATCTGCTGTTTGACTTGATTGCTTAGAAGTAGTATGAGCTACTCTAGGAGCTCATCCACTACGATAAAGATACTTTAAAAATCACCACACCCTAAGCAAGGATACAATCTGGATCTAATCTCTAGGTACTAGGTGATCATCTAAAACCCCTAACCAGATCAATTCTAAAGTGAACCATTCTAGAAGCTTCCAAGTCAATGAAGATCAATATCAAGCATGGATCCCTTCTACTCAATCTACTCTTCAACCTCATCCACTTGAAGATGCTCTGGTACCTTGCAACCCATCAGAAACATCCCCCTATCATGCTCTGGTCAAAAACCCTTAATCTGCCAAATTTGGCCAAGTCTGGAAAACTATTTTCTTAACATCACCTTTTTGTATGTCTCCCTTTCTCAACCCTTGTGCATTTTTGAAAATGCATCTGAACCATCTTGTTAACCATCCTAAGGACTACCAAAGACAACTCTTGCCCTTGGTTAGGTCATCCTCCAACCCACATGTTCTTGATGGTTTTGTAGGCAAGAAAATAACTTTTCCTGCAAATCTAGTCCACATGCCTACTTTGACAGAAGCTCACACCATCATCCAACCTTCTATGGACAAACTCTTGGCATGGTTGTGTTCTACTCATATAGGTCTATCAACATCTACTTCACGTGTTCCAAGTGTATCTTTGTGCTCCTTAAACCGACATGGTTTATAAGGCATCATGACCCATCTGGTATGGCAGCCTTATTTTCAACAAAGTTTGCCATCACTTCAGACCACTTCAAATGCAACCAATCCAAACTACTTATGCAATGATCATCTATATGACTTGGTCTAACTATCTATCTACCCCTTGCATCAAGGTGAGCTCTAGGCTCCAAGACCCACAAGGTTTTGGTGGTATAAAAATAACATCACCCGATATCCACAACTCCTTGTTTTCCATCTTATTCAAGTTGGATTTCCATTTCCCAAGGTAGAAAATGCTTGCTACACCTTGTATACCTCATCTACCTTGATCATCAAGATTTCTCAAAAATTACCCATAATTATTATGGCTCCAAATCTATTTAATTCCTTTAAAAAGACAAAATCCCTAAACCCCTTTCCCAATGGAAAGTTTGGTCTTTGTCAAAACACTTCCCCAAATTTTGGATCATGTGAGTTCCATATATCATACTCTATCCTCCCATACTAAAAATAAATATTTTTGAGATCCTTTATTAATTCTTTTTGCCTATTTTCTAAAAAGGCAGAAATGGAATAATAATTGTTTTAAATACTTTTAATCCCCATTTAATCTTGGGAAAAATCCCCTAAGTGTGTATTCACATTTGGGACCCTATCACACCAAAAACTAACCTTTTAGAATGTAAAAATATCAAATGAACTCCAAGAATTCACGTATGCACTTTTTGAATGAAGGATTCTAAGGGAACTAAAAATCTTCAGAAAAATCCCAAATAATTCTTGGATATCTACCTTGACCTCATGTATCTACCAGTACCATCTTCCCACCTTGTCCTATGAAATTTTTTGAACTTCCTTCACAATCACCTATTTACTCAATTTAGCAAACCTAGCTAGTATTGAGTTAAATCAAGATCAAACCACCACCAATCTTGCAAAGCAATGCACCATAACACCCACCCCTCCTCTGGTCGACCATCACTGTAGCTAAGCTACTGTAGCAATCCCTTGTCCCATGTGGTTGGAAGTGAGAAGTAGAGAGAGATGAGAGCCAAGCATGTGGGCTTAATTGCAACAGCTGCCACTCCCTCCCTCTCTGAGATCCAGCACGACCAGATCTCACTCTTACCCCTCCTCACCGCCCTCTAGGCCAATTACAGGACATCACTACCCCTCCCCCATGTCCAAAGTAGACATTTTCATCATCCATCTCTCCCCTTCGGTATAAATGCCAAAGGCCACCCCCAGTATGCCCCTGCCCCTCATTTGCCCCCTTTCCTCCTCACTCACCTCCCCTACACTCCCCTCCCTCTCCCCTGCTCTGTGCTGCCCGAAAGAAGGAGAAGAAGGAGCCTCGGCCTACCTAAAAAACCGAGTAAGACTCCCTCCTCCCCATCTCTCTCCCTCTGCATGTCACTCTCCCGTGACCCCCTCTTCCCCCTCTATCTAACCGTGTGCTTGTTTTGGCCGAGGACCGCCTCCTCCAACCTCACCGACGAAGCCCCAGCGAGCTAGGCTCGGGTACCGTCGCACGAGCACCTTCCTAGGCGTGAACCCGACCGCCCCTCGATCTGCTCGCCGTCGTCCACCGCATCGTCCCGTCGCCTCCCCGACCTCCCCCGAGCCCCTGGTAAGCTCTCCCGGCGAGCCACGCCGTCCCCTAGGGTTTTCGCCGTCGGCCTCTCCTTTCATTGTAGACGATGACTGGGAGCTATCGATCGACACTAGATCGAATGGCCCACCATCGCCGATACCCCTTCACCGCCCCCTGTCGCTGACCGGAGGCCCCCTGTACCCGGATGGTGTGGGTAAAGTGTACAACCCCTGCAGAGTGTAAATCTATTCGAATAGCCGTGTCCGCGGTCATGGACGGGTTGGACAAACTTCTGTAGAGCGGTGCTGGTTTTGGTTTCAAAAAGGATTTCGGAAAACAAATGGCTTTGGAAATGTTTTGACCATGGGATGGTTAGAAAGGATACCTGTTTTGACCATGGGATGGTCAGAAAGGAAGGAAAGGAGTTTGGTCATGGGATGACCGAAAGGAGGAACAAATGGGTGACCCAGTCCTAATGTTTATAAAACTTTTAAAAAGGTTTCCAAAATGTTTACAAAGGTTTTCAACAAAGATATGTAGATGCTATATCTACAAGAGAAACTATCTGAGAAAAGAACCCCTCTTGAAGCCCTCCTACTACCATAGCCATAATGCATATCCTCTTGATGAAGTTCCGCTGATGATAATTGATGTAGCCATAACGACATTTATGTAAGTCTTGTAATTCGATATGTCTCGGATGCTGTAATGATACCTGTCGATTATGTTCCATGGCTCACTAATCATGGGAACGTGGTGTATGCATAATAGGGATTTCTCGGATGATTAATCCGGGGGCCCCACAGTACTCGAGGGTTTTTGGAAAGAGAATGAGGAGCTAAGGGCTTGTCTGGAGGCATATTGGGCAATGCCCAAGTCTTATTCCCATCAGAGGGGGCATGAATATCAGTTCATGCTCCACTCTTTTTGTAATATATATATATCGTGCATTTAAGGAATCCAAGAGAAACTCCTTATCTATCTGGACATGGGTTGGTGTTCAAGTTCATGAATGGACACCATGAGCTCTTTACATTCTGTATCTAAGTTTGTTTTTGCATTATGAGTTTGCCACTACTATTTGGTGACATTGGAAAAACCCACAACACCGTAAACTGTAGAAAAACCTAGGTTGCTTTGAAATTGAAATTATGATAGTGCCACTAGTCTATTCATAAAATGTTGATTAGTCCTAGATTGCTTCTTCCTTGAAATTATGACTGTGCCACAAGTTGATTCAGTTAACTATGGAAACTAACCACCTTGTCCCGGTGAACCAAACAAAACATACTATATACTTTTGTTGTAGGGAAAGAGGCGAAAGATCAACCCGGATAACCTAGATAAATGACAAGATAGCCATCCAAAGGGAGAATCAGAATTCTCAGAAGATGGCCTTTGACCACCTGCGTGCTAAAGTCATGGTTCTTTTTGAAAAGTGACACAATCTGAAGGTGGAAAACGCCGGTTGGGTGAAACTCACAAGAAAGGTCACACACCTCGGCTACTAAGAAGACGAATATCATGAAGGGGCTCATGGACGAAAATCGTAAGCTTACGGACCAACTTATCGAATCCTAGAGGGAGTGCTTGAACCTGCAGGAGGCGCACGTTCAAGTACTAAGGGAGCAGGTAAAGACCAAAGTGGACCTGATCGAATGCACCCTCGTACTAGAGGATCTTAGGAAGGAAAACGAGCAGCTCTGGGCCAGGCTCGCTTGAACCCAACATATGTCTATTTAGTACTGAACTGCCTGTTTTATTGTCTGTAGTGGTGATTTTGTACACGTGAACTTAACTCTATGCACAATATATGTTCGTCTAAAATTAGTTTTCTCGAGGATCGAGTTTGGCTTAGTTAAGAAAGCATAATTGCAAGTTTTAAAGTTAACTAGTTTCAGGGTTTCACACGACATAAATTATTGATCTAGAATTTCCTTTATCCTCGGCAATCTGTCCTTGTTCATGTTGCGCGCCTTCTTCAATTCCTTCAACAGATCCGCAATGTAGTACTCTAGCTTCTTCTTGTCTTCCCTAAGATGACCCCTCTCCTTTTCTGCATTCTGAATCAACAACATGTGACTATCCTGAAGCTTATGTGTAGTTCCCTCAACCAGGCTCCCATTGATTGTGTCACTTAGTTCTAACTGCAAATTCTTGATTTATTGTTCTAGCTCCTTATTTTGTGACAACTTGTAATCTTTTTCAGCTACATCACAAGCATCAGTAAATCTCCACGACCTTCCCAACTCATACATCGCCCATAACTGGGCCAAAAATTTCTTAAGTGCATCTCGCCACTCAAGATCCACCCACTATACTGCTTTACACATCGGGAGAACCTAAAAACACACACTATCATGTTATGAAAATAACACGATACATTTCTCTTCATGTCTCCATTGAAACTAATGTAAACAAACATAATTTGTACAACCCAAAAACCTTCTCCCAGTGTTATTGCCTTCAAATGCATCATATCTCCTTAATTTTAGCCCATCGTCACATGGTACTTCTCCATCGAGATCTAGGACCTCCCATTTGGGGTCATAGATCGTCCGTGGTACCTAAAAGGAAATGTAAATCTAGAACTGAACACAATTGTATGAACAAATGGAGCTTAGATCAAGGGAATTACCAATTCCTAACACTAGCTGACAAAACAAAGGAACTCACATCGGAAAAGGAAGACTCGATGTCAGAGAGAAGGCTATCACTGATCGACTGGTCGTCCTCGTCTCTCTAGGACGTCATGGTGAATGCGTCGGCATCAGCGATGGTGAGGAGAGAGAGAGGAGGCGTGTGAGTGAGAGAGAGAGAACGCAAGACTGGGAGAGTGAACCGCGTCACTGCTGCAACATTGAATAAATTGGCATGTTACACTAGTTTAATGGATACCATGCCCTTTTACTGGATTACTGTCTCCTACCTAATAGGTTTTCTATTCCTACATTCTTATTTCAAATATTAAACCTGTAACATATTAGTATATTACATAATCTCAAGAAACAAATTCATGTCAACTACAAGGTACTCATGCATCACTTGTTAAGTCATGGTTTTGCAAAACATTACATTACAATCTCTCAACAAACATAATCACATAAACAAGTATAATGCCTCATCTCAAGAAACATAATCATGTCAACTACAATGTACTTATGTCTTATTACAAGAATGATGGTTTTAGTGACTGATATGTCCGAAAATCTCAATAGTTCGCACAACATTATATCGCAATCTCGCAACAAACATAATCATAGAAACACAGTCTAAATGCAACAACAATCTATGTTACAAATACAGGCAGGGGAACCCCGCGGTCCATTTGACAAGCCTAGGGTAGTAGCTCTCATTAGATCTGATCAACGTTGATCACCTCGTTCTGTTCAGCCACTACATGGGCCTCTACGTCCACTATAACATGATCAATAACATCAAAAATAGTAGCCAGGGAGAACACCTTCCTGGTTTGCTTCTTTTGTCGCATAATCTACAACAGATCAAGTATCCAAAACCTCTATGAAATCCTTCTTCTTATGATGCCACCACTGGAGTCGTGCCATGTGCTTAGGTCCAATACTGATTTCCTTACTGATCATCTCTCTCATTTCATCAAGAGTTATGTTTTGGAATCGATGGTGATCTCCACAATACATGAAGAAACTGGCATATTAACTCCCTCATCAAGTTTTTCCATGTATGAATCCACCTGTGAGTGTATAATGAACTTAGCTAGATCAACATCTATCGGGCCATAGTCTCTAGGAGCCGAAGCTCTACCAACAAGGTCTCCAACATCTGCATTCATATCATCAATCATCTCTTCAACTTTCACCTTATGATCTGCTACACAACACTCCCAAACCATCTGAAGCTCATGGGAGTGCTCAATTTGCATATAGGTATCACTCATGTTGCGCCACAAAAATTTTCTCCTTTGTCTAGAACCCCAAGTAATCATAGCATGAAGCATATCTACCAGCTGCGAAACAGACACAACCTCTTTGCAATTCACAAGGAGATGCACATCCTTCTCGAACACAACCCTCTCACAACCAAAATCTAGTTTTTTAGTGTACCGGTGGACATGAACTATGAACTCATATAGGTCCATTGTATCGAAGATGTGCCTAATTTGATTAAAATTCAGGTCATTTGATTCTATTTTGCAGTAACTAATCTACTTGTAAGATAAGAAATAGATAAGAAAAATTCACCTCTCATGTCTGCAAGTGCACAGATCATTTGTAGCTAATTTTGAAGTATAGATATCGATCCCATAGGGAGCCCAAAGGTAAGTGTTTATGGGTGAAGTCTCTGTCACACTCAAAATTTTCACATGTCTTCGAGTGAATTGACTGCAAGTGTGGAAATAAGATTGAAATTTGGATTAAATGGGATGTATTTAAATAAAATTAAAATGTAATCTTCAGGAATAAAAATCATAAAAATAAAGAACCATTCGATTGTTTGTGGTTTTTTGTAGATGACGAAAAAGGGGCGGGGAGATACAGTTCATGATGATAGTGACTATGCCATGTGGACGAGTGATAAGTGTAACAATTGTAATCTTATAAGATATGTGTAGTGAGCAACCCATAATTAGCTGGAACTACTCTTGGTAGATTTCATCCCAACTTCAATAATCCTACTAGCCTATTACCAAAACCATGGTCAGACACTAGACAATTAAGACCCTTAAGGTTGCTTAGCAATTATGCTCCTTGGATCAGACTAATGCAATAAGAACAGTGGTTCCTCGTGATCCTCCAGTCAACTAGTTTTCCATTGATATCCCCGTGTCACTCGGGGGTCGCCGGTCTGCTAGCGAACAAGATCCTATCTATGTAGAACAATGCATCATGTTGCCTAGGCCCTTAATTGGACAACAAGCATTAGGCATCCCAGGGATAGTCAAGCACACATAATATAATTAAAATCAATCACAAACTAATGGAAAATATATGGAGGAACATCACATCTCACCAATCCCTTACATCTCCCACGCCCAAGGAACTTACTTACACATGAGGTAAGAAAGCATCATCGATATAATTAAATAAAGGGAGTTCTTCTCGATATTACCATGGACATCCACAATAAGAATAGAAAAGTAATCCAATACAATTCAAGATAGGAAGAAAAAATCTCAAATCCTTATCTTGCAAAGTGAAGATCTCTCTCTCTCTCTCAAGTACAAGTAATGGCTATGAGGGTGTGAGGGCTAGGAGGTCGAAGATCATGGAGCGAGATGAAGAACGTCTCCCCCTTCTTCTCCGGATCTCTTCATTCTTCTTTATGGATGGGATGGAGGCTGTTGTGTTATGATTTCACGTCTGGCCTCTTCACGGAAGTTGTCACTTTTGACAAGAAGGAGGCGGCGGCAGCTATACGGCGGGAACTATATGGCCGGAAAAATATTCCCACCGTATAGTTGCTCATTAAAGCCTCTATATGCCTCCCTCGGTTGCTTCCAAAAATAGACTTGCTTGTTTTCGCCTGCATATTGTGTTTCTCTTGTTAAAACCTTCTATTGACGTTCAGAACCTGAACACACATTAAGAGCCATGTTTTCTTTGCTACAGAAGTATGAACGTTAGGTAAAGCTAGAAATCAATCAAATCCAGGAGAAAATCATGAATAAAAACTATAAAAAATGTGTCGAATCTCACAGATATCAACTCCCCCAAGCTTAGATGTTGCTCGCCCTCGAGTGACAAGGAAATAAGGAAGAATAGCGAAGATTTGAGACTGAAATAAAAGAACTTACAGGCTTGAATTGGTGTCAAATTCTTTTCTTCACAATTCCTACAATCTTAAACATGATCATACAAGTATTCACAAGATTGCACTAAGTCCACTTCCTAACCACGTATATCTTGCTAGCAAATAAATCATATGCCTGAGCAAGTGTTAAAAGTTTAGGTAGGAAAGTGAGACAAATTCTTTTGGTGTCTCTCTTTGTTGAGAGATGAGAACTTTTTGCTCTTGTTTCTTTAATAAATTAAGAGTACTCAATTTGGCACCAAAAATATTCAATTTAAGAACAACTCATCTATTCCCATGTCAAAATTTCAAGATTCGCAAAACACCTTTTTCCTTTCCTTGCCTTTCAAAAACTTCAGCTCTTTCATAGAGAAATAATGCCACTGTTTTTAACATGTTAATTGGGACTGTGTTGTGCACTCGTGATCATGCCAATAAATAATTGTTGAGAAATAGTGGGTTAGAGGAGTAACACAACTTCACTTGGAACATGAAATGATGTGGAGACTAAAAATTTACCCGTCATAGCATTGCTGCTACAAACGTTTACATAACTCAATAGCCGAAATTAAGTGGTTTCCCACATTTAGATCGTTCGTTGGCCAGCAGAGTTAATAGTTCCCCATGGAGCACAACGGTGTTGTAATGACATGCGTAAAGCATTATCTTATGGTAATTATTAGAAAAAGCTGTGGCATAATCTCTACTACTTTGAAGTATCCATTTTATCAGACAATTTCATTCAAGGGTGCTATCGAGTCTATCTACATTAAGCTCAAATGTCAAGTCTATCTACATTAAGCTCAAATGGGATGGAGTAGTTCTAAAATCAAATCCTTTGGGCTAAACATGGACTCAAGTCATATTTTGGATGCTTTTTATTATTGTAAAATTGTAGGAAATATTTTTAACCAAGTTCATTGCTCATTATTTCAAAGCTAAAAAGGAGACACTAGCAAAGGAATAGAATTTATAGGATAGCAAGCAAAGTGGGGAGTGACTCCAGTGCAAGCGAGTAATTGTAGGATCAATTTAAGGTTGCAGAAAAGGTGATGAAAGGAATGCGATACCTCCTCTTGCTTTCTTCGTTCTCATACTTAAGTCGAACCCCCTCTATATTTCCCTATTGCCAAGTCACCTAAAATTGAGCAATCTCTGAGAGAAACAAAGAAACGAATTTCAATAAAATTTACAACTATTTTTTTTGTATTTTTGGTTTAGGAATGCAAACTGAAAGTAAACATGCAATTTTGAAGAAGTGAAATAAATCAAAAGAAGAAATAAAAATATGAATGCAAGGTTTGGAGGTTTTCAAACCTCCCCAAAGCTTAGGCTATTGCTAGGCTCAGTTGTTGCCATCATTTGACGACTAATGCGGATACTGCTGGTAGTACTTGGGGAAGTTGGTCATAAAGTGACTGAAGTTTTTAGTTAAGGCACTCACATCTTCATTCACTCCTTGTAGAGTGTGGTCAATCTCCCCAACACGCTGGTTGAGCTGCTAAAATTCCTGATAGGCGACATAATTGAACCCCTGTTGCGGCTGATTGGGCCATGGGTCCTGTGGTCCCCTTTGCTGCTTCGCTTGTCCCGCCAAGGTGGTTGTATTCTGCTTGCTCCTGCTCATCGTCATCCTGCTGCTCTCCTTCTTCATCTTCCTATTGATCAGTCTAGAGTTCAACCATGATCTCCACCACTTTATCCTTGATGAGGATCCAGGTGTCCTTCTCCATAATCGAGAAGGCTTGGGGACAGGGCAACAGAACCTTCTCAACATGCACATCACCTAGATAACCAAACTGATATGCTCGGAGCCTCATGTTAGCTCGGTAAACACCGAGGAAGCCACAAGTAGTCAAATATTTGACATTCATAAGTTTGGAACCATCAACAGGTTGCATCACAGGTAAGATAATGTTTAATTGATGAGCAAGGTGGGTTACCAATCCACTAATGCGAATGTCACCTTTTGTCTTGTTGCTCTGGTGACGGAAGTGCTGGATGAGTAGAGCCCCGGGATTGGGACTTTGTGGTGCATTGAGAAAGAGTACCTTGGTGATCATTGCCATGTCCGCATTAGCCATGGAACCGGTATCTCCTCTTCCCAACAGTGTGTTGGTGAGGAACAAGGCATAGTAGCTAATTTTTGCGTTCTGAATGGTGGACATCTTCTTCTGGTAGAAGTCCCTACCACCATTAATAGAAATGTCAACACCCGGATTTTTAATCCCAGATGCCCGTTATGCCATACCTCGCAATCCCAGGATTACCATTTTTGCGAGACATAACGGATTGGATATCACAGTACATCATCCATTACAAACCATACATAAGGTTTTACACAAATAAGGATCTCATGATCCAGTCTTTAATACAACAAGCAGCGGAAATAAACGATAGCGTAGCGGTGGGGTCCATCTTCAGGGGCACATGCAATGCTGACGAAGGCAGATAGTCCTAGTTATCATAGCCGTCCTGCTGACCATCATCTTGATAATCTCCTTCATAGTCTGGCCATGATAATATCCAGGGACAGAAGCCATGAGTACTCTTTAAGTACTCGCAAACTACTACTAAGAAGGGGTATAATTCTAAGTTAAAGTACTGAATCTAAGTTAACTATCAAGTTAAGTTTAAAACCTAAGCTGAGTTCAGAAGGAAAGAAAGATAAAGTAAGTTCTAGAATCACATAAGTTGGGAAGCTATTATCATCAACACCACCCTGTTGTGGTCAAGTCAAAGTTCATCATTCATTTCAAGTTATTTAGAAAACATCTGACAACGAAATAGTATGGCCATTCCAACTGTCCATAACCGCGGGCGTGGCTATTCGAATAGTTTGACACTCTGCAGAGGTGGTACACTTTCACCACAAGATTCGATACATCTTTCAAGGATAACCCTGAATCATCATACTTAGTATGCAGATAATCAAACATAACCTTCCCTTTACACACCCTAGTACAAGCATCTCTCCTATGAGCATGGCCTCCCAACCATGACCATCAGTCATCTTGGGCACTGCATAGGTGGACATTATTGAGAGGTAGCCTAAGCTCAATCCTCTCCCGTGAGGGAGCTAATACTAATGCATATAAATTTCCACCTAAGCCTTACCCAATTCAGGTAATGTGGTTGTACGGTAAATTTGGAATGGTATCGCATCCGAATCCAACCATCAGTTTTATAAAAGGGTTAAGGCTCATGCCTCATAATTTTCATCATCATAAACCAGTTGTGTTTCTCAACACATGTCAAAACTTCTCAATAGAATGACTCATCATTCCAAGGTTTTCATAATTCATTTTCACCAAGTGTTCCCATCTAAAGTGATTCAAGTTTTTGATCTATACTAAGGTACTAAGTTAAGTGTGTTCACTAAGGTGGGGAAATATGGGATCAATCTCATGCCATAGAATTACATCTAAAGGTTTCTAAGTAGGTCAAGTTTTATACTCTTTATGCTACCTTAAAAATATTAAGTAAAGAACTTTGTGTAAACTAAGGGGGGTAAAACTTATCAATAAGACTTGGGGTACTAATAGTTAAAGGGTGTGATCAAAGCATGCTTAAGGCATCTTTACTAAACCATCTAGTGTTATTCTAGCTTGCTAACAAGAGCTTTCTAAAAGAGCATCCGCTACCACATTGGCTTTGCCGGGGTGATAGTGAATGTCAAGGTCATAATCCTTGATTAACTCTATCCATCTTCTTTGCCTCATATTTAGCTCCTTCTGGGTGAAGATATACTTCAAGCTCTTATGGTCCGAGTAAATCTCACAACGATTACCCATCAAATAATGACGCCATGTCCTCAATGCTAGAACCACAGCTGCTAGCTCAAGATCATGGGTCGGATAGTTCTGCTCATGCTGCTTCAGTTGTTGAGACAGATACGCGATGACTTTGCCTTCTTGCATCAATACACATCCTAGACCAATCTTGGATGCATCACAATATACATCAAACGGCTTCTTGATGTCTGGCATGATCAAAATCGGGGCCGATATCAATCTCTTTTTCAGCTCCTGGAAACTGGCTTCACATTTGTCTGTCCATTCAAACTTCTTGTCTTTCTTCAACAATTGGGTCATTGGTCGGGCTATGCTCGAGAATCCTTCTATGAACTTGCGGTAATATCCCGCTAATCCGAGAAATGAACGAACTTGGGTTTGATTGATTGGGGCTTCCCATTTTTCGACATCTTTGATCTTGGCGGGATCAACAGAGACTCCTCCGGCAGACACAATATGTCCTAGGAATCCTACTTCTTTTAGCAAAAACTCACACTTGCTGAACTTGGCATATAACTGATGCTCTCGCAGGGTTTCTAGGATGATTCTCAGATGTTGCTCATGCTCTTCTTCTGACTTGGAGTAGATAAGGATGTCGTCCATAAACACAACTACAAACTTATCTAGGAAATTCATAAAGATCTTATTCATGAGATTCATGAAATAAGTAGGGGCATTGGTTAATCCAAAAGACATAACCGTATACTCGTATAAACCATAGCGAGTAGTAAAGGTGGTCTTTGGAATATCCGTTGCACGAATCTTAAGTTGGTGATAACCAGTCCTAAGATCAATCTTTGAGAATACCTGAGCTCTAGTCAATTGGTCAAATAGATCCTCTATCTTTGGTAAGGGGTACTTGTTCTTGATGGTGACATCATTCAACTTTCTGTAGTCTGTACACAGACGCTTGCCTCCATCTTTCTTGTCGATGAATAACACTGGTGATCTCCATGGCGATGCACTTGGTTGAATCAAACCTGTTGCTAACATGGCATCCAACTGCTTCTTCAGTTCTACTAACTCTGAGGGTTCATGGTATAGGGTCTCTGGGCTATAGGTCCGGTTCTGGGGATTAGTTCGATAATGAACTCAATATCCCTATCCGGGGCATACCTGGCAATTCATCTAGGAATACGTCGGGGTATTCACAGACTATTCTGACTTGGTCAATGGTAGGCAGGGCTACACTCTTGTTGCACTTGAATTGACGGGGTAAGGTTTCAGAGATATGCTCTACTGTTACTCCAGAACTACTGGTCATGTGATGGCTTTCTTAGCACAGTCTATCAGTCCTTTATGCCTTGACATCCAGTCCATACCTAGTACTACTTCCAATCCTTTGGTTCCAAGTACAATTAGGTTGGCATAAAATTCTATCCCATGTATTTTGATAGGTACAACTTTGCAAATTTTTCTAGCTTTTGTTGTTGAACCAGGGATTTGAACTATCATGACATGCTTCAGGTTGGTTGGGTGAATCTTACTAGTGCACACAAATTCTTCGGTGACAAATGAATGCGATGCTCCAGAATAAAACAATACTCTTGCTAAAACTGAGTTGACAGAAAACATAACCAGCACTACATCTGGCGCTTCCTGGGATTCTTCTGCGTTCATGTGGAAGAGACGACCGTTGCGGTTGTGCGGGTTCTCTGGGGCAAATCTCCTTCCTGGTTGAACACGACGCTGCTGCTGAGCTAGGGCATTCACAGGGGCATTGGCGGCAGTCTTCTTGGGACACTCATTGGAGTAGTGACCCTTCACTCCACACTCGAAACAAGTGATCTGGGACTTGTCCTTGACTGCGACAGGTACAACATTGCTGCCAGTTCTGGGGGCAGTGTTGTTGTTCTTGGGAGGGGCACGGTTGAAGTTGTTGGCATTGCCGGAGTGGTGATTGTTTCCTCCGGACTTCACATTTCCTCCGCTACGGTTGGGGTAGCTTGGGCGAGAATTTGGAGGTCGGTTGTTCCTTAGTGCATATCCTGGTAAGGGGTTAGGACGGTACTTCTGGTGACTACTGGATCCAGACTGCTGCATCATACGACGCTTGCGGTTGTCGTTTGCCTGGTTAATCTTCCCTTCCATCTGAATGGCAGAGTCGACTAGCTCTTCGAGATCCTGGAAACGGATGTTGACGAGGACAGTATGCATCTCATCATGCAGTTCGTTTAAGAATCTCTCTTTCTTCTTGGCCTCCGTGTTGGTTTCATCCGGTGCATATCTGGCAAGGGACAAGAATTTGTCACGGTACTCTACCACAGTCAATCTTCCTTGCTTCAGTTCACGGAATTCGTCTCTCATCCTGTTGACAAGACACTGCGGCATGTGGGTGCAGCTGAACTTGACCTTGAATGCTTCCCAAGTCATCACCTGGCCATGGTTCATATTGCGGACGCTATTCCACCAAGCTCTTGCATCTCCCGCCAGATAGTGGGTGGCAAAAAGAACGTTCTCATTCTCATCAACTCCTGCAACTTCGAGGTTGTTTTCCATGGTCTGTAACCAGTCATCAGCATCTAATGGGTTTTCAGATTGGTTGAAGATTGGGGGATTGGTGTTCGGAAAGTTTTTGAGTTTAGATCCATGGTGATCCTAATTTCCATGCCCTTGGTTGTTGAGAGACATTTTGGCGATCTGCTGCAATGTTGCTAAGTTGGCTTGACGCTCGGCCATGCTTGCTTCACGGTCTGCGATGAGATTCTGCAAGATCTGCAGCATTGGGTCCTGCGACGAGCTGCTCCCTCCTTGGTTTCCACGAGTCATCTGAAGATTCAGATAGATATAGGGGTAAGAGGGAAATTCTAAAGTTCATGGTTTGGGGTTTTCAAAGCTACAACTTTGAGTTAGACTCAGGTTTTTCAACTAACTTCATTTTCATTCATGCAAGCAAGCACACGATACAACACACACCACAACAATCAAAGGGGAAAACAGATGGTTTGAAGAACCATTCTGCAAGCTACGATACAATGAGATGATACATCTCATGCTACGACAGTGCTCTAGTGCATCTACTCATCGTCGATGAAGTCGGAATCTTCATCATCAGTGTAGAAGTCCACAGCATCCTCTGCCAGAAAGTCGTCATCATTGCTGAGGTAAGAATCCATATCTCCCTGGATGTCTTCACCCTCATCATCTTCTTCTTTGGCGGCAAGCTGAGCTTCCTGCTCCTTCACTGTCTTCTCGAGGTCGGCCACCTTCTTGCGAAGACGGGAGATGGTGCGATCCTTCTTTGCACGCTGGCGACGAAGAGACTAACGATCTTGGACGAGCAATGCGAAAGTCTGGGCCTTCTGGTCGACAATGGCACGGTTCTGGTTGGCTAACTCTCTGGCATTGTCCAGTTCCTGCTGTCTGTCATGAAGCAAGAAGTCAAGGTTCTCCACTTGACGCCTCAATTCTGGGTGACTTGGCATCTCCATCGGCATTCCCATGAAGTCACGTCTTTCATAGTGGGCAAAACGGGTTCCTTGAATCTTGTTGATGCTGAGGGCACATAGACGTGCGAGAGCTTCATGCATTGCCCTGGCTAACCCATCTAGCCAGTTGTTCTCTCTCACGGAGAACTGAATTCTCCCGGAAGTTGGGGCTTCAATGCTTCCTCGAAGATCTGCGGTGACTAGCCATTGTAGGTCTCCTCCTGGGGGTCCTGGAAGTTGAGCTCCAAGAAACTCCGGATGTGGGCCCCAAGAACTCGATAGTGAATCCAGATCCCTCTCGAAGATCAGCTGACCTCCATTTCCCAACTGGTAAAACTTGCTGAACTGAGTCTCCATCTACAAGCATTTAGGATGAAGAAGTTAGTGAAGTGATCAAGGGTGTCAAATTTTAAGTAGTAATGTAAGAATTTTGAGGAACATGTATTTTTGAGAAAGAATGAGTTCACAAGGGTAAGAGGGGAAATAGTTTTTATAAATACTCACTTTGGTTTTGAAGCTAAGTTTTTGGTTTGGACGTCCATTCTAACTAGGGTCTCCTATGGTCAGGATGGCTGTGATACCAACTTGTCAACACCCAGATTTTTAATCCCAGATGCCCGTTATGCCATACCGCAATCCTGTGATTACCATTTTTGCGAGACATAACGGATTGGATATCACAGTACATCATCCATTACAAACCATACATAAGGTTTTACACAAATAAGGATCTCATGATCCAGTCTTTAATACAACAAGCAGCGGAAATAAATGATAGCGTAGCAGTGGGGTCCATCTTCAGGGGCACAGGAAATGCTGATGAAGGCAGGTAGTCCTAGTTATCATAGCCGTCCTGCTGACCATCATCTTGATAATCTCCTTCATAGTTTGGCCATGATAATATCCAGGGACAGAAGCCATGAGTACTCTTTAAGTACTCGCAAACTACTACTAACAAGGGGTATAATTCTAAGTTAAAGTACTGAATCTAAGTTAACTATCAAGTTAAGTTTGAAACCTAAGCTGAGTTCAGAAGCAAAGAAAGATAAAGTAAGTTCTAGAATCACTTAAGTTGGGAAGCTATTATCATCAACACCACCCTGTTGTGGTCAAGTCAAAGTTCATCATTCATTTCAAGTTATTTAGAAAACATCTGACAACGAAACAGTATGGCCATTCCAACTATCCATAACCGCGGACGCGGCTATTCGAATAGTTTGACACTCTACAGAGGTGGTACACTTTCACCACAAGGTTCGATACATCTATCAGGGATAACCCTGAATCATCATACTTAGTATGCAGATAATCAGACATAACCTTCCCTTTACACACCCTAGTACAAGCACCTCTCCTATGAGCATGGCCTCCCAACCATGACCATCAGTCATCTTGGGCACTGCATAGGTGGACATCATTGAGAGGTAGCCTCAGCTCAAACCTCTCCCATGAGGGAGCTAATACTAATGCATATAAATTTCCAGCTAAGCCTTACCCAATTCAGGTAATGTGGTTGTACGGTAAATTTGGAATGGTATCGCATCTGAATCAAACCATCAGTTTTATAAAAGGGTTAAGGCTCATGCCTCATCATTTTCATCATCATAAACCAGTTGTGTTTCTCAACACATGTCAAAACATCTCAATAGAATGACTCATCATTCCAAGGTTTTCATAATTCATTTTCACCAAGTGTTCCCATCTAAAGTGATTCAAGTTTTTGATCTATACTAAGGTACTAAGTTAAGAGTGTTCACTAAGGTGGGGAAAGATGGGATCAATGTCATGCCATAGAATGACATCTAAAGGTTTCTAAGTAGGTCAAGTTTTATACTCTTTATGCTACCTTAAAAATATTAAGTAAAGAACTTTATGTAAACTAAGGGGGGTAAAACTTATCAATAAGACTTGGGGTACTAATAGTTAAAGGGGTGTGATCAAAGCATGCTTAAGGCATCTTTGCTAAACCATCTAGTTTTATTCTAGCTTGCTAAAGTATGATTTGCAAGGGTTAGCTTGCCACTAATAGCTTGCCTTGGTTGGTGAAGTGGTTGAAGTTTTCTTCTTCTTCTTCTTCTTCTTGGTAGAACTCCTCCTCCTCGAAGGCTTGGTCGGTACTAGTGTCTATAAATATATAGGGAGTAGACAATCACCAAACAATACTTAACTAGGCTAAGTAGCATTCTAAAACATAGAATTGATGATCTATTATCATCACAAGCATCACAAGTTTAATTCAATAGTTTCAACCTTTTTATTTTGGAAAAGTAATGTCTACTCATTGAAATATTAACTAAAATTTAATATTCACCACCAAAATATGGGATCATGAGGACCCATGTCCTCACCACATATTCTAACATATGGGAATGGGATTTAAAGGTTGGATCAATATTACTTTGGTTTAAGTTTATTATTTAATGATTTAAAGTGACTAGAAATGCCTATCTAGCATTATTTTGGTACTAGTCCAAAGTCACTGCATGTAAACCTTAATATTATTACATATTTAGATAGATATGATGAAATGTGATTTTTGAGAGTTGGAATCAACTCAAAAGCTAACTTGGTTGATTTTATAAAAATGTTTCAAGTTGCAAAAGCTTATGTCTTCTTATTTTTATTAGGAGAGATCTATAACTCTAATTGAATTAAATGTAACGGGCTTGGATAGATCATTTTAATACCTTTCAGACAAAATTGGTTTCATGCAATTTGGATTTCTAAAACTCTTTGAATTGATTTTCAATCTAGGGGACAGAAACTAGATTTAACTAAAAAGGAAAAAACCAGATTTGAATCTGTGGGCTAACACGGGAAAAGACTTGGGCCGGCCCAGTGGCGCTCCATGGCACGGGGCTCAGCTGACAGGGGGGTCCCGCTTGTTAGCGGCACTTAACACGCGAAACGGTACGCGCGCTGTGGGTCGTGCGATTAGAAGCGTGATCAACGGCGGAGGGTCGTCGTCGACGACGAACAGGTCGCCGGCGAGCTCGAACCCTAGTGGCTCGGTGGGGGTCTACTGGGGGCGTACCAGGGCTCCAGCAGGGTCGGCGATGCGGGCGAACGAAGTGGAAGACGACGGCGAGGCGAGGCATGGTCGCGGCAGAGCTTGGAGTGGTCAGAATCAACAGCACCCTTCTCCTCCAGAGGCGGCGGCTCCGGCTCCAATTTCGGCGAGCTACTACTCCACTTGCTCCGGTGAGAGGTGGGTGATGTTCAGAGAGGTGAGGGGAGTGGAATGGTGTGGAGAGGAATGGCTGGGGAGGGATCCTTTTATAGGCTCGACGGTGAGACCGAGCGGGATGGGCGGTCGACGGTGGTGACATGGCTACGGCGAGCTAGCAGCATGGCTGGGGATGGCGATTGATGGGCGGTCTCCTGGCGGTGCTCTAGGAATTAGGAATTAAATGCGGCTGTAGGGGCGGTGGTATGCGGTCTGGGCGAGGTAGGGTTCTGAGAGGCAGAGGCGGCGGTGTCCACGACGAGCGGTGGCTGTGGGGCTTTGGGCGGCGAACGGGGGTGTCCGGGGTGTTCTCTAGGTCGAGGCGGAGCGGTGGGCGCGGGCTGCGGTCGAGCGGTGACTTGTGCACGCGGGGGCAGTGCGCTCTTTGGGGGCGGCATCGGCATGCTCGACAAGCTCCGGGCGCGGTGGTTCCTGGCCGCTCTGCCCTCTGTCCCTGGCCTGGGGCTGGTTGGGCGGTGGAGGTGGACCACTGGCAAGGTACTAGACATGGCGAGGGAAGGGGGAGTGGTCTGCTGCAGCGGGGCAAGGTTTGGCCGGCGAGTGGGTGCTCGGCATGGCATGGCCTGGGGGTTAGGGACAAGGGACAGGGGTGCTAAGGGCATGGTTAGACCAAGAGGGGACAGAGAGGTTAAATGGAGATCAAATGGGGGCAAAACCCTGTGCAGAATAGTGAGCTAGGATTAGAGGTGGGATTAAGCATGCCAAGTGTTAGATGAAATGGCCGCAAGAGAAAAAGTTTTGAATTTTGAGTTCAAAATTTTTGAGTGATCTCCACTAGTGATAGGTAGTCTCTGGTTGCAAGGGTTTTGAAAATGGAGCTCAAATAGATGGTTTTTGAAATAGGGGTGATTTATGCATATGCATTAGATTCAATTTTAAACTGTCATTTAAAATAGTTAACAGAATGTTTTTAGTAGATCAAAAGGTGGGCCTTGGTACCTCATTATGTGTACTAGCAAGGGGTGTAAAGATCAAGAATTGTTTTTGTTAAGAATTGAGTACTAGGAATAGCCAAATTAGGCATGAGAGTTAAATTTTCCAAAATGACCATTCCTTCTTTTTAATTGTTTTTGATTTGATTTTCTTTAGGAAAAGTTTGGGAATGATGTAGATGATGTTTAAATCACCTAAGAAACATTTTACAAGCATTGGATCAATCAATCATGGCAATTCAAACAACTCCTATTTTAAATGCACACATATATGAATGCTTTCATTTTAAATTTGGAAAAGTTTTTGTTAACCCCATTTTTGGATGATTTGATCATGATAAGCTTGGATTAAAGTTTTGGGATGTTACAAGAAACAACCTCCCAAGTTTCTCCACTTGTGATGCTGTATAGGTTAGTAATAGTTGACTCCCCATCGCGAGGGAAGCCGAAAGCATTACAAAATTGTTCGAAAGTTATTTCATAATGCTGATGGTTCATTGTGAAGCTTACCGTGCACGCATTACCTTTCTCCCTGTTGTCATCGTCAAAGGAGGCAAGGAACTCATAGGTGAGCTCGGCATAGGTATTGTGACTTGCATAGGCGAGTACTGCAAGTCTCGAATTTTCACACATGAGGTCGAAGTCCGGCCTCAACCCTACTATGGCGAGAAAGCTAAAATCGGCCCAACATGTGGGCATCCTCCTCCTAGATGAAACTATGTCTAGCTTAGGGTTGAGCTCGGCCCGGTGCTCCGAACTCTCGCCACATTGGCGCTTTCCCTTGCGTAAAATGCTACCAATTTTGTTCATCTTGATGCACTGAAAAATTTCACCATGAAACCTTAGGCATATGGTTTCTACATGATATACGAACGATTCTACATGGAAAAATTTAATCCTAATGTGAGAAATTAAGAGGAAAAGCAAAATAATCTTGAGTTCATCCATTAGATCAATGTGAGAGTTTCAACCATGGAAATCTGAAAATAAAGCATGGATAGGGAGAGAAACATACCGATCTATTGATTCCCCCACTCAAACGAATGAAATCCGCAAAGAATCAAGAGTTCTAGGTGGGTTTTGAGAGGTTTGGAGAGAGAATATGAGAGAAAAAGTGAGCAGGGAGAAGAAACCTAGCTGCCTCGGAGCGATTATGAGGTCGCACCAAACTATACGGCAGCAACTATACATGCAGGATATGTTGTTCCCGCTGTATAGTTACAGCGCCGCCGCCAACTAGGGTTTCTTTATGCAGAACACAGCTATACGCACGCAACTATACTGCCGGATCATAATGATCCCACTATATATTTGGTCGTTAAACCGTCTGTACCCTTGAGATAAATTTTCTAAAACAGGCATCGATATCTATATGGCCCGAACTATACGACCGAAATTTTTATTCCCACCATATAGTTGGTCGTTAAACCATCAGTACCTTTGGAAGGAAATTGTACAAAGGCATCGATATCTATACGACCGGAGCTATACGGCCAGAATTTTATTCCCGCCATATAGTTGGTCGTTAAATCCTCTGTTCCTATGCAAGAAAATTTGTTGATGGTAAAGCTATTTATATGGCCAAACTACATGGCCGGAATTTTTATTCCTGTCGTATAGTTGGTCGTTAAACCTTCAGTACTCATCAAAAAAATTCTATTTGTTAGAGAATACCTTCTTATCCTGAAACTTAGCGAAACACCTTGTTTTTGACAGAAAAATGATAGTTGAAATTATCGACCACAAACATGTATAGAGCAGGATTTCTAGCTATACCTATCTTCCTCTGCTCATCTAGAGGTTTAATTTTTGATCTGGACAAAAATGATTAAGCTAGTTTTTGTAGATAAAACTCACATTTTTATGTTTATACTTATTCTACACTTGTTCAATCGATATTTCTACTACTTTTTGACAACTGCATCTTCACGGGCGCGCTTCCGCAAGAATGTCTGTGAAAAAGTTGTAGGAATGTGATCAACACTTTATTATTTCGCTTATTTTATTAATATGATGGGTTGACTCCCATTAATACATTGCAAATGTATCTATAATTTTTGATGTTCCATGCTTGGTTTTATCCACTTTCTTGTGTTTTGTTCCAACTTTGGAGTACTTTTCATATGATTTCTTGGACTAACCTATTAACAAGAGCCACAGTGCCAGCTGCCTTTTTTCTGCTGTTTTTGGTTCCAGGAAAGTCAGAAAATGAATATTCTCGGAATTGGACGGGACAAAAGCCAAAGTGCCTATTTTTCCGGAAGGGATCAAGTGCAGTGAGGCGGAGAAGGTGGAGCCACCACACCACCTGGCAAGGCCAGGCCTGGCCCACGCCAGGGGGTGGTGTGGCCGCCTCCGGCACCCCCTCGGCCTCCCCTTCCGCCTATATATTGCCTCGGGACGAAAACCCTAAGGACCCGATTAAAAATCCACGAAAGAGTCTGTATCCGCCGTCGTCTCCATCCCTAGATCGGGAGGGATCTGAAGCTCTTCTGGCACCACGTGGAGAGGAATTCACCGAGGCCTTCTTCATCACCATGGAAGCCTCTGGTGTGATGCATGAGTAGTTCATCCTTGGACTACGGATCCATGTAGTAGCTAGATGGCTGGTTTCTCCTCCTTTGTGCTTTCATGTTTAGATCTTGTGAGCTCCATTCATGATCAAGATCATCTATTTGTAATTCATACATGTTGTGTTTGCGGGGATCCGATGGATATTGAGGTGCTATTTCAGATTGATTATTGATTCTATCATGTCTTTGTTATTTGAGATCTTGCATGCTTTCCGTTGTTAGTGGCTATCTTGTCCAAGTAGATGCTAGCAACTCCAAGAGTTAGTATTTATGCTCGATAGTGGGTTCATGCCTCTGGTAACTGGGAAGTGATGAAATCTCTAAGGTACTAGATGTGCTGTTGCTACTAGGGAGAAAACAACAATCCTTTGTTCATAGAACAATCGTATTGTTTACTTTACACGCAGTTCGTAAAGCAATAATCTGTTGCTTGCAACTTAATACTGGAGGGGGTTCGGATGATAACCTGAAGGTGGATTATTAGTGATAGATGCAGTTGGATGGCGGTCTATGTATTATGTTGTAATGCCCAATAATGTCTCAGAGGAGTCAAGATGATTAGTATATGCATGTATTGCTTTCTCGGTGTTTGTCAATTGCCCCGCTGTAATTTGTTCACCCAGCATGTTATCTATCTAAGGAGAGCCACCTCTAGTGAAATATGGATCCCGGTCCTTTTTCTTTACATACAATCTATAAACTGTTTCTGCTTTGTGCTTACTTTCTGCAAACTATTAGTTCTTTCCATTCGATACGTTTAATCCTTTGTTTTCCACAAAACACGGTGAGATTAACAACCTCATCGCAAGTTGGGGACAAAGTTCTGTGGTTGTGTTGTGCAGGTCTCCACGTTGCTACTAGCACCGGTAGTGCGCCCTGCCAAAGCTCAGCTAGCAACACCTTTGGGGTGTTTCCTTGCTCCTACTGGTTCGATTAAACCTTGGTTTCATAACTGAGGGAAAACTTACTGCTGTGCTCATCATACCTTCCTCTTCGGGTTCCCAACGAGCTCTATGTCAAAAGTCGAGCGCATCATCCCCTTATCAAAGGCACTTACCACATGAACTCATTTTGCCGGTGGAATATCTCTCTCTCCTGCTTCCCGCTTCTTTGGAAAATACCGGATGATTTTAGCATCATAAACATTGAAGATTATTTTTCCTTCAGCACAATAAACTGATGCTCTTGCAGTACTAAGGAAAGGTCTTCCAAGTATTATTTATAATTTTTCATCCTCTGGCATTTCAAGAATAATAAAATCAGTGGGAATAACATGCTCATCTATTCTAAATAGAACATCCTCAATCATACCAATGGCTTGTTTAGTGGACTTGTCATCCATCTATAAAGTGATAGTAGTAGGGGAATACTCCCCTAATCCTAAGCTTTTATTGAGGGAATATGGCATTACACTAACTCCTGCACCTAAATCACACAATGCATTGTGAATATCAGTTTTTCCAATTGAGCATGAAATAGTTGGTATTCCGGGATCTCCTGATTTAGACAATAGCTTCCCATTAGCAGGATAACTAGTCACATGGCAACGATTTCAGTTATTTCTTTTTTTCTACTAAGAATATCACGGAGGAATTTAGAATAAGTGGGAACTTTTATTGCATCCACAAATGGAATTTCTAGACAAAGATCACCAAGTGCCTTTTTGAAAGAATCATAGATTACCTGATCCAGTGCTTTATTTTTTCGATCTGGATAAGGAAGCTTTTGCTCACCTTTCTTATTCTTGTCTTTTACCTTTTGTGGGGGGTCAGGCTCTTTTGTTGCTTTCTTTTGTTATTGCTTGTCTCTTTTCTTCTTTTCTACTACAACAACTTCATCTTCATTGCTTCTCTCCTTTTCTTCACTTAGATCAATCGTCTATGCATCAGAGTCATAATGGTCATCTTGTGCATCATTTTGGTCCTCCTTCGTTTGATCTTGTGTTTCTTGAGCAGTTTCATCTTGAGGATCCACCAGTGTATCATCTTCTTGGCTTGCTTTGAGCAAGGCTTTTTCTTTTTGCTCTTTCTCAGCTTAACATTCTGGTGGTCCTAATGGTCCTGTAACAACTGCACCTCTTCTTGTAACAACATTAGTAGTAACATGAATATCTATATCATCTCGAAGAAAAATTTGATAACTAGATGCTATTTGTTCACATTGGGTTTCAATCATACTAAGATACTTGTGAAATAATTTTATTTCTTGGCCAATCTCATCATTATTTCCTATGAGTTCTGCCAAAATCTTTTTATGTTTTTGAAAATGCTTATGCAGGTTATTATGAGACTTTGCTTCTCGATGTTTTAATTCTTGAAAAAAAATTCTAGTTTCATCTTCTTTAGTAAAAACTTGTAACAAGTCTACTTTGATTTCCTTAACAACTTCAGATGGTATACCTTTTTCTTTCATTGTTTTGTGTACTTCAGGCATAAGATTAGGATTTATATGAAGCATCCCTTTTTCTAGCTTAGTGTCGAAATCAGGATTGTATATAGAATCATTCCTATCCCTAGTAGACATCAATTCGAAACATGCTTTAATAGTTAAAGTATTTATCGATTCTCCTGCTGATAAGTCAAGCAACTCTCTGCTTTGAGTATTAAGACCGTGGTAAAATAAATGGCAAATAGTTGATTCAGAATAGCCATGATTAGGAATTCTATTGATCATTCCAAAGAATCTATCCCAGGCTTGTGGGTAGTTTTCTCCCACGTTCTGACTAAAGTTGCCTATATTCTTTCTAGTTTCAGTTACCTTTTTAAAAGTATTAAATCTATTTATGAATTTGACAATACAGTTTTCCCAACATTTGATGTAATGGCGAGGGAGAGAATATAACCAGTCTAGAGCTTTACCTTTAAGAGACCAATGAAAAAAATTAGATGAGAGAAGTCTCTTGGCAAACCTTTTGGTCCAAGTGTTGTCATCAAATCGTCAAACTATCTAATATGTCTTCCTGGGTCTTCATCTTCCCTTCTAGTAAAATCTTTTTTCCTGCAAAATTTTAATAATTCCACCATCAAATCGATAATCTCTAACTCCAGGGTTAGGAAATTCTATTGGTTATTTAAGGAAAGCAGAGTTTGGAGCACTATATTCTCTAAGAGTTTTCTCAGGTTTCTTGGGAGTTGTCCTGTAAATGGACATGATTTCCATAAAATCACTCAGGTTTTCAACTTCAACCTTGTCTGATCTTAGAAGTTTTTCAATAATTTCTTCGTGCCTTTGAATAGGCACACGCTCAAAATAATCTGGTAAATAGGTCCTATCAGAGCATGTAGACCCTTTGTCTCGTAGGGAGTCCATTTTGTAATAGTAACACCTGAAATGTCAAGAGACAAACACTTAGCACTTAGCTCCCCGACAATGGCGCTAGAAAATAGCTTGATGTCTACAAGTGCATAGATCGTTTGTAGCTAGTTTTGAAGTATAGATATTGATCCCATAGGGAGCCCAAAGGTAAGTGTTTATGGGTGAAGTCTCTGTCACACTCAAAGTTGTCACAAGTCTTCGAGTGAATTGACTGCAAGTGTAGAAATAAGAATGAAATTTGGATTAAACTGGATGTATTTAAATAAAACTAAAATGTAAACTTTAGGAATAAAAAGCATAAAAATAAAGAACGATTCGATTGTTTGTGGTTTTCTTCAGATGACAAAAAAGGCGCGGGGAGATACAGTTCATGGTGATAGTCATTGTGCCAGGTGGATGAGTGATAAGTGTAACAATTGTGATCTTATAAATATATGTCTAGGCGAGCAACCCATAATTTGTCGGAACTCCTCTTGGTAGATTTGACCCCAACTTCAATAATCCTACTAGCCTATTACCAAAACCATGGTCACACACTAGACGATTAAGACCCTTTAGGTTCCTTAGCAATTAAGCTCCTTGGATCGGACTAATTCAATAAGCACAGTGGTTCCTTGTAATCCTCGAGTCAACTAGTTTTCCATTGATATCCCCATGTCACTCGGGGGTCGCCGGTCTGCTAGCGAACAAGATCCTATCTATGTGGAACAAAGCATCATGTTTTCTGTGACCTTAATTGGAAAACAAGCATTAGGCATCCCACAGATAGTCAAGCACACATAATATAGTAATTAAAATCAATCACAAACTAATGGAAAATATATGGAGGCACATCACATCTCACCAATCCCTTACATCTCACATGCCCAAGGAACTTACTCACACATAAGAGAAGAAAGCATCATCGATATAATTAAATAAAGGGAGTTCTTCTTGATATTACCGCGGAGACCCACAATAAGAATAGAAAAGTAATCCAACAGAATTCAAGATAGGAAGAAACAATTTCAAACCCTAATCTTGAAAAGTAAAGATCTCTCTCTGTCAAGTACAAGTAATGGTTATGATGGTGTGATGGCTAGGGGGTCGAAGATCGTGGAGCAAGATGAAGAACGTATCCCCCTTCTTCTCATGATCTCTTCTTTCTCCTTTCTAGATGGGATGGCGGCTGCTGTGTTATGATTACGCATCTAGCCTCTTCACGGAAGTTGTCCCTTTTGACAAGACGGAGGCGGCGACATATATATATGGCTGGAAAAATATTCCCGCTGTATAGTTGCTCGTTAAAGCCTCTATATACCTCCCTTGATTGCTTCTAAAAAGAGACTTGCTTGTTTTCGCCTGAATATTGTGTTTCTCTTGTTAAACCCTTCTGTTGACATTCAGAACCTAAAACACATATTAAAAACCATTTTTTCTTTGCAACCGAAGTATTAGCATTAGGTAAAGCTAGAAAACGATCAAATCCGGGAGAAAACCATCAATAAAAACCATCAAAAATGTGTCGAATCTCATAGCTATCAAACTCTCGCTCTTCTCGCGGGTTTTTTCTTCGAGATCTGGGTGCGGCAACCCCCCACCACCGCCGAACAATCCGCCATCTTCCTTGCTTTTCTTTTCAACCCGCTGCTCGTAGGTACCTTGGGAGTAGACTTCTAGCTGGCCTACTTGCTAACCGTGGCTTAAGACATCGCCACTGCTTCACGTTGTGCCTAAGACTCTAGCTCCGACAAACCCGAATTAGTCGCCGACATAGCTACCACCTTTGCCTTGCAAGGCATGATGGGCCTCCGCCTCCGCATCTGCCGGATTTAGTGTCGGGAAGGGAGAAAAAAGGACCTCCGCCACCATTGGATTCATTGTCAGGGAAGGGAGAAAAAGGACCGCCGTCTCCACAGCCAGATTCAATATCGGTAGTTAGGAAAGTACAGTAATGGATTTGCCCCTACGACATGTGCATGGGAGGTGGCTAAGAAGGGGCACAATAGGAATTAGTGTAACAGAATATCCTGACTTAACGGGGAAGATTCGAAAATATTTGGTTTGGCAACCGTTCAATCGATATACCCCTCTCGGTAATCCCCCAACTTTTTGAGTCGCGGTGATTAAAAGCAACTCGGGCCCCGCTATACACTGGCGTCTCAACTTTTGGGCTACAAAATGATATCCTCCACCACCTCACCTATTTTGGGACTCTAGTGTTCTCTCGTGAGGTCCAAGCACTCTAGATCACCGTCTTCCTGAAATATTGGATTTCCCAGGATCTTAGGTCCATTGAACTTCATTTAGGTCCCTGAAAGATAAAAATACAAAAAATAGGATTTTCCTATCCTAGAGTGTTATAACAAAAATAAAGGGGATCATGGTAAATCCCCAAAAATTGATATAAGACATGGTTATTACATTATATATGTTGTTAATATGTGGGATTATGTTTCCATAAACTACAAAGTTCATGTATGCATTTTACATGCATCAACATCCCCAAGCTTAACCTATGCTCGTCCTCGAGCATGATGGTGATAAAACAAAATATGGACTTCGGAGTTTGTTGCTAAAAATCCATTGTCGTTTCATAATCCCCGACGGCTTTCTTTTGTCGTGCCTGCACGAACGTGGTGACTAAGGATGTGCCTCGGCGTATATAAGCGCCAGCTCCCAAGTTCCGTGTTGTAGTGGTAGAGATCTCTCCGACGGTGTTCCCCCTCCATTCTTCACTGGTTGTGACTCCTTTTTCGTGTTTTTATGTTTCTACGGCCCTCTCCTCGAGGATGCCCCAGGGGACCATTTATATAGCTGTTTTTAGGTGAAAACAAGTCAATGGGCGAAAGTTTGAAGTGAATCGGACAACCGAGGGCTAGAAGAGAGTGGGTCACGCGTCTAATAGGGTAGGCCACGCCACCACACCTCTTTTGGGCCTCCATGCCTCTCTCATGAGGTCCAAGTAGTCCAAATCATTGTCTTCCAAAAATATTGGACTTCCTAGAATCTTAGCTCCATTGGACTTCATTTAGGTCCCTAAAAGATAAAAATACGCAAAATAGGATTTTCCTATTGATACCTTCGATCCCGATTATGAATATAGTGTAGCTTATTTTTCCCTAGTAGACCTACGTTATCGAATCCTCGAGAAGCGAATGTGTAGTGAAGTTACTTTAACGGATCTTTGAGAGTTTTAGAATTTGTTTTTTGTTTTTACCGGACCAATAGCTTGCGTCT
This sequence comes from Avena insularis, assembly GCA_023614405.1. Lineage (NCBI taxonomy): Eukaryota > Viridiplantae > Streptophyta > Magnoliopsida > Poales > Poaceae > Avena > Avena insularis. The sequence continues at coordinate 874,582 of JAJUPC010000108.1, read as the reverse complement.
TTTTGTTGTTGTTGATGATGGACAGAGAGAGGGCCTAGGGCGTTTGGTTTGACCTGTAGCTATGCAAACCATCTGATGGGAATAAAAGATAGAAATAAAGTACTCATGTACTTGTTAGAGCAAGATAAATTATATGTGGGCAGTGCATCCATAATTTCTATTGCCTCTGCAACCACTTATAGCAATAACCTACTAGTCTCATCCATAGAAGAAAGGGAACTAATGATATGCATAGTGATGTCACCATTAATCCCAAGTAAATCCCTCACATACATCCTTACTACCCCTTCTGTCACTTGGGTTCCCAACCTGCAGATCAGTCATTACTCATACTCCCTATACCTAGATCAACTCTTGGGGTCTTGGGTACCTGACAAGTCCTTGGATTCAGGCAAGAGAGGAAACAACAATCATTATGTCATACAAACTAATACATGATCCCATCTATGATAAATAACAGGCAAAATTGCTACATGCCTAGGCCAAAGCCCTTAGCCCAAGGAGAATTACTCACACATAGAGATGAGATCAATAATCACAAACATTGTAATAAAAATCATAAGATTTATAGAAATAGTCTTACAATGTCGCCAATTGGAGAAAATATCTACTATTACAAGTGGTGGAATATGGCTATGGAGATGGAGAAGGGTTTTAGGATTTGGAGATGGCTGGAGATCTGTGGCAGAGACTTTTTGGTGAGGTCTTGCTTTGTTTTCTAGTCACCCGATGCTTCTTTATATAGGGGTCCCTTCTTGAAAGTTGTTCTGTTTGACTTAACGATGGCGGAGCCAACTATACGACCGGAGCTATACGGCCGGAATTTTGCTCCGGTCGTATAGTTGGTCGTTAAAGTGTCTACCTCCGTCTTACGGCTCCTGGTTTCTTCTGGTAGTTGGAAATCTCGTATCTTTGACTTTAATGTAGTTATTCCCTACTTTAAACGATATTATCTATGCAAGAAAAATATAAAAGAAAGGATTGCATACCCCTCTGAATATTAGCATTAGTGGAAGGTTTAGAGAGATATTTCATCAAAATTGTGAACAATATCCAGTTTAAATGTGGACGTAGATGGCTTTATTTCAGAGCCATCAACCTCCCCGAGCTTAAACTTGATCATCCCCGAGCAAGAAAACCAAAATCAAAAAGGAACTCAACATTTGAACTAAAATAACGAGATGGTGATCTTACTGATGATTAGTAGTCTCATGTTTCCTCCATTTCATAAATCTGAAAAACTTCAGCATAGATAGAGTAATGGCAAGCATATCATATGGGTTTCATGCATCCTTATAGTGCAGCAAAATTACTGTAAACATGGCTGATTCAAATCAGTATCAACTCATAGGATTGCCTTTGAATAAATAAAGTATAATCATGTAAATTAAGAGTGTGAGAGTTGTCATGAAAAGCATATACAGTAGAGTATCTCAATTCTCCCACATCAATAAATCAAGACTTTTCAAGCAGTACTTTTCTATTCATTGTCCTTCAAGAATTTCAGTTTTTAGGTAATTGAGAGCATGCCAAAGATTTTTATTAGTTTATCGGGCTGTGATGGACACTCATGGCATCACTAAGATTTTTGTTCCTTTTGCATAATGATTACTCATAATAGCCAGAGGAGTGATTCCATCAAGATTACAGCTACCCGGGAGTGCCAAGAATCTTACCACTATAGCATTGCTGCTACAAGTGTTTAATCAACTCATAGCCAAAATCTAGGAGTTTCCTCCATGAACTTCGTTCGTAGGCCAGCAGAGTTGTTGGCATCCCATGAAGTTTGACACGTGTAAAGCTATATCAGTCTTATGATTAACAAGTCAAACTTTGGCATGCTCACAAAAACCGCTAAACATTAATTCAATCGAACAAATCCTTTCAAACAGAGCTATCAAGTCAATCAACATTTTCAATGGTGTCGAGTGTCTCTAGAAATAAGCCTTAAAGACTAAGCACTACAATGCCCAAGCCTTCAATTGTGAGACTTTTTCTTATTACAATTGTTTAGCAATTTTTAGGCAAGACTTGGTTAACTACGAGAGATAGAACAAAATGTACCCAATTAAATACCCATGCAAATGAACATCTTACTACAATACAAAGACTCACTCCACCAATATAATATCTCATCACTTACTACTAAGTAGCAAGGGTTTCTCAAACTTCAAAAGTGGGGAGTCATATGGCATACCTCTCATGTTTGGTTCCACTTCTCTCTTCTATTTTTATTTTTTTCTTGGAAACTCGAAGTCGATCACTCTCCTGCAGATATATGAAGACCTCGAGGCGAAAATAAAATAAAGAGGGAAAATAAGAAAAAATGGAGAAATCTTTTTGTGGTTTTTAAGAGAGGAACTTTAAAGAATAGAAAATTAGCGGCAAAGCTCAACTAGAAAATTTCAAAAGAAAATAGAAAGAACTAAATATAAGGTGTTGGGGAAACCAACACGAGTGCTTATAAACTCAAATAAAAATGCAACCTCTAAATAAAAGAAAATAAATGCCAAATAAAGATACATGAGGAAACTTCCTGAAGGATAGGCTTTTGCAAGACCTTCAAATCATTGCGGTGGCAGGAAAAAGTCATTACTCTAGTTCGCAAATTGAGTTGAGAGGTTACTAGTTGATTCTCGGAGGTTCAAAGAGAGTCTATGCCTCCTCTCCACAGTCCCTCCAAGTCCTTGAAAACCATTGTATGTGGAGAACCGGGTTTGTGGATTCTCCTCTTGGTAAGGAACTTCTTGTTCCTCCTCTTGGTCCTCATCCTCTTCAAGAATCTCTTCCTCGGGTTGGTGTTGCTCAACCTGCAAGTCATATAGCAAACGTCCTTCGTCGATAGAGAAAAGACCATTAGGAATAGGAGCGGGGTAGAGATGCCCAGCTCCAGCAATATGCAGATAATAAACACCACCTCTCCTAGTGAGCATTCCATAGGCTCTCAAGGTGGAGAAACCAACACGTGTCTCACCTAGCACGGGTTGCAACTGATGACCCACAAGTGTAGGAGGTGTATTGCAGTATTTTCGAGGGAAGTGAAACCTAATTTATTGATTCGACACAAGGGGAGCCAAAGAATATTTATAAGCCTTAACAACTGAGTTGTCAATTCAGCTGCACCTGGAAACAATCTTGCTCACAACAGTTTATCAGTAGCAACAGTTTTGTAGTAGGAATAGTAGAGTAACAACAGTAGTAAAGTAAAGACAGTAGTAACAATAGCAGTAAATAGTAGGATTCGAGTGCGGTAGGCATAAGGATGGATGGATGGGCGTTGCATGGACAAGACAATTCACATGGCAATCAGAACATAGGGCAATTGCAGATAAATAAGATAAAGCATCCAAGTACTAGATAATCCTAGGCATGTGTGCCATATATAGTCATACGTGCTCGCAATGAGAACTTGCACAACATCTTTTGTCCTGCCAGCCCGTTTGCAGCGGGGCCTCAAGGGAACTACTGGCAATTAAGGTGCTCCTTTTAATAGAGCACTGGAGCAAAGCATTAACACTCCGTGAACACATGTGATCCTCACATCAAAGCCATTCCCTCCGGTTATCCCGATTTCTGTCACTTCGGGGCCATTGGTTCCGGGCAACAATGTGTGTATACAACTTGCAGGTAAGACCAAAAACAATACTATCATAATGAATCAATAACATGTTCAGATCTGAAATCATGGTACTCGGGCCCTAGTGACAAGCATTAAGCATAACAAGTTGCAACAAAGTCATAAAGCACTAATAGAAGATACTAGGCACCATGCTGTAACAATCTGATACCATTACATGAACGATCTCATCCAATCCCTACCATCCCCATAGCCTACAGTGGGGGATTACTCACTCATAGATGGGGCAAACATGGATGGTCGATGGAGAAGCGGTGATGATGATCATGGCGATGATCTCCTCCAATTCCCCATCCCGGCAGGGTGCCAGAATGGAGTTTCTGGTGCTGTTTCGTAGAATCTGGTGGTGGCGGCGGAGCGGAACTCCTTCTAGAAAAACGTTGAATGCCCCCTGAGTTTTTAGGTCAGAAGGCATCTTATAGGCAAAGAGGGAGACCGAGTGGGTGTCTGGGGCAGCCAGACCACCCCCTGGCGAGGCCAGGTGGTGTGGCCTGGGCCTAGCCCCCCTCTGTCTCATATTCTGGTTCCGGGAGTCTTCTGGTGAAATAGAATTTTTGGCATATTTCTGGGATTTTTCCTGATAGTTGATTTTCTGCACAAAAACTAGACACCAAGGCAATTCTGCTAAAAACAACGTCAGTCCGTGTCAGTTGCATCCAAATCACACAAGTTTAGAGGAGAAACAATGCAAAAGTGTTCGGGAAAGTAGATACGTTTTGGACGTATCAGCAACTCACCTAGATCGATGTCTAGGGAAGTGGCAAGCATGGTGATGACGCCTCCTCCTGTGATTGGCCCTTGGCTTTGGGAGGCTTGGTACTCCAGGTAGCGCACAAGGATGACGCCCAAGTTGAGTGACAAGTTGCAGTTGATGTAAACATCCTTTGCAAGGACTAGGATTTCCTCCTCGTTGAGTCTCATGAACTCATTACATGCCTGCAAGGTGTTAGCAATAACATAGAACAAATAGCGAATTGCAGGATGTTGAATATTCTTCCCCTTGTTCACTCTAGTAGTGAAGCTCATTCCAGTATAGTATTGTTCAGGGGAAGGATTTAAGCCAGTAAAGGATGCGTGTAAAGCATGAACATCATTTTTTGGCAAATTAAAGCATGCACACCACTCATCTAATGTTAAGGTGTAGTTGTTGTTCATTATACAGAAAGAAATAGTGCTCTCTCCTTGCCATTGTTTAACGGTATTTTGCAACAAACTTAGGAATTCAATGGTTAAGCGGTGATAAATAGGTACATCATTGTACACAATGTTTTGCAGGCCAGCTCTATTGCAAAGTAAATTAAAGTCATCAGAAATACCGAGTTGGTTCAATATAATGGGGCAAGCCCACTTGGTGGCCTTCACTTCCTGGTTTTTGATCGTGTTGAAGCATTCACGATGGGCCTCATCCCTGAACCGTATCCCCATGCGTTCCTGAGCAGCAGCCCGAGAAGCGCTAGCGTTGGCACAAGCACAAGTTTGGCTCCTTGTGTTCATCATCTAAAACATTGAAGAAAGGAAAAAATAATTTTTTTTGATACAACAATAGTAAATACAATATATTCCTCATCATAGAACACTAATAATCTCCTCAAGATAATAATCTAGGCAAGAAATCATAGCAATTAGTTCATAGTAGGTCTCACCCTAGATTGATAATGACAATAGATTGGAGATGAATTTACAAAAATTAATTGGGGGATCAGAGGAGAAACATACCGTAGATCATTCGTGTGCGAGGGAATCGAATGAAACTGAGTGGAGATGAAGATCTCTTGAGATTTTGAGAGAGTTTGGAGGTAGAAGAGAGAAAAAGGATTGAAGTTTTGGAGTTGGAGGTACCTTCCAGTGTGATTTTGTGGTCGGACGCAGCTATACGGGCAGAACATGTGTTCCCGCCGTATAGTTGGCGTTCTGTCAAAATATTAGGGTTTCCTCCTGGCGACGTAGCTATACGGACGCAACTATACAGCCGGAACAAAATGTTCCTGCCGTATAGTTGGTCGTTAAATTGTCTATCCCTGCGAAAGAAAATATACAAAGGCATCGATATCTATACGGCCGGAACTATACGGCTGGAATTTTTATTCCCATTATATAGTTGGTCGTTAAACTCCCAGTACATATGAAAAGAAAATTGTCGAAGGCAAAGATATCTATACGGCCGGAACTATACGGCCGAAATTTTTATTCACGCCATATAGTTGGTCGTTAAACTCTCTGTACATTGGAAAAGAAATTGTACAGAGGCAAATATATCTATACGTCCAGAATTATATGGCCGGAATTATTATTCCCTCCATATAGTTGGTCGTTAAACTCCTAGTACATATGAAAAGAAAATTGTAGAAGGCAAAGATATCTATACGACGGAACTATACGGCCGAAATTTTATTCCTGCCGTATAGTTGGTCATTAAACTCTCTGCATGCATCAAAAAAATTCTATTTCCTCCAGAATTAATTCTTTTCTTGTAACTTAGTGATATACCTTATTTATGACAGAAAATTGTCAGTAAATATTGTCGACCAACAATAACATGAATAAAGCAAAATTTCAAGTACTACCGAACTTCTTCTCCTCAAATAGAGTTTTCTAGCACTCTTTATTAAACATGAACTTAAACTAAAACTAAAAACTTAACTCAAACAATTATTGAACATGGGTTGCCTCCCATGGAGCGCTCTTTTATGGTCAATATCTTGACCTTAATGATTCTCATTTGGGCCAGATGAGTGGAACACCCACTCCAAAGTAATTGGCCTTCAAAGTGATGTTTGGATTTCTTTTTCCTGGGGAAATGGATAACAAAAAGATCCCGCGAAGGCAATTGCAACTTCACGTTCCCTTCATGAAGGTTAATTAAATCCTTTATAGTTCTCAAGAAAGGATGGCCAAGTATTATAGGAGCAACAATATCTTCAGGCATGTCAACAATAACAAAGTCAACTGGAGCAGGACAACCTTTGATGTAAACTAAAGTGTTCTCCTTAATTCCTACAGCTTGTTTGTAGGTACAATCTTCTAGATGCAATTTTATCTCAGTAATTTCAAAGGAGCCAATATTTAACTGGTTAAAAAGACTATTTGGAATTGTTGAGACGCTTGCACCTAGATCACAAAGTGCAGCTATCTCATTGGTTCCAATCTTTATATTAATAGTAGGCTCAAATATGTCCATCTAGTATAACAGGTAACTTTTCAGCAATTTTCTTGTATTCCTCTTCAATCTCGCGTACCTTAATTGCTACTTGATCAACAAAGTGTTGATACATGTCTTCTGCGTTACCTTCACTTACCGGAATTTTGACGTTGATCCTTTTTACGAGGTCTTCGATTGTGTAGCTTGGTGAATGGGCATTACTGTAATCAAGTTCTTCAGGCTCCTCCCTTTGGATCCTCATAATTTTGAGTTCTTCAACTGGATTGCAATCAGCTTTACCAACAAATTTAGCTAGAATGAGAGTTTGACTCTCGGTTATTGATACCTTCAATCCCGATTACGGATGTAGTATAGCTTCTTTTTCCAAAGTAGACCTAGGTTATCGAATCCACGGGAAGCGAATGCATAGTGAAGTTACCTTAACGGACCTTCGGGAGTTTTAGAATTCCTTTTTTGTTTTTACCGGACCTAGGGCATTCGGTTTCACCTATAGTTGTGCAAAACATCTAATGGAAATAAAAGATAGAAATAAAGGATGCGTGTACTTGTTAGAGCGAGATAAATTATATGTGGGCAGTGCATCCATAATTGCTATTGCCTCCGCAACCGCTTATAGCAATAACCTACTAGTCTCATACATAGAAGAAAGAGAACTAATGATATGCATAGTGATGTCAACGTTAATCCCAAGGAAATCCCTCACATACAGCTGTACTACCCCTTCTATCACTAGGGTTCCCAAACTGCAGATCAGTCATCACTAATGCTCCCTATACCTGGCTCAACCCTCGGGGTCTTCGGTACCTGATAAGTCCTTGGATTGAGGCAAGAGAGGATACAATAATCATCATGTCATACAAACAAATACACGATCCCATCTATGATAAATCACATGCACAATTTCTACATGTCTAGGCCGAAGCCCTTAGCCCAAGGAGAATTACTCACACATAGAGATGAGATCAACAATCACAAACATTGTAATGAAAATCATAAGATTGATAGCAATAGTCTTACAATGTCGCCAATTGGAGAAGAGATCTACTATTAGAAGTGGCGGAATATGGCTATGGAGATGGAGAAGGGTTTGGAGATCAAGAGACGGCTGGAGATCTGTGGCAGAGACTTTTTGGCAAGGTCTGGCTTGTTTTCTTGTCACCCCAGGCTTCTTTATATAGGGATCCCTTCACGAAAGTTGTTCTATTTGACCTAACGGTGATGCCACCAACTATCCGACCAGAGCTATACGGCCGGAATTTTTGCTCCGGCCGTATAGTTGGTCGTTAAAGCGTCTGCCTCCGTTGTTTGGCTCCTGGTTTTTTCTAGTTATTGGAAATCTCATATCTTTGACTTTAATTTAGTGATTCCCTCCTTTAAATGACATTTCCTGTGCAGGAATAATACAAAAGAAAGGATTGCATACCCCTCCAAATATTAGCATTAGTGGCTGGGTTTAGAGAGATATTTCATCAAGAATATGATTAATATCCAGTTTAAATGTGGACGTAGATGGCTATATTTCAGAGCCATCGGTTATCTTACCAAGCTCTGCCTCAATGATCCTCGTTCTTTCTTGAAGGTCCTGCAAATCATTTCTCAAACTAACATCTTGGTTAGATAATTTACCAAGCATGGCATCATGGTTCTCTGTTATTTTAACAAGAATATTGTTTTGTTCATTTTGCGAGTCTATAAAAGACTTAAGTGTTTCTTGGAGACTACCTTACTAGTTCCCATATTATTATTAGAATTACCTGTAGGACTAGAATAATGTTTCTCAAAATTAGGATTGTAACTCTTCTTCCAAGAAGGCTTATAATCATTATGAGCTACGAAGTCTATTTCTTCAATATTTGTTTTAGGGGTGGCTCTTACCTGGGTTTCCTTACCTTTTACGGCTAGTATGAGCTCATCCAACTTTGCATTGAGTTCTTCGTTTTCTTGTGGTGAAATAGCATTCACCGTCTTCATGTTTGATCTTTCCACATGCCATTGGGCATGGTTGTCTTTCATATTGTCTAGCACCTGCTTTGCTTCGGTAATATGCTTACCCATGAATGTTCCTCTAGCTACAGTATCAAGCATAGACTTAGATACATGATTAAGAGCATTATAAAATAAATGGAGTATTAACCAATCTTCCATCCCATGGCTAGGATAGTTTCTTAGGCATTCTTTCATCCTCTCCCATGCAAGCGCTAGTGGCTCACGCTCTTCCTGTCTAAAACCAGTAATATTAGATCGGAGTTGCATAGTCTTTGCCGGTGGGAAAAATTTAGTCATAAATAAAGTAGTACAACCCACCCATGATGTAATAGTATTTCTAGGCAAAGATAACAACCATTCTTTTGCTCCCCCTCTTAGAGAGAAAGGAAATAGACGTAATTTGACCGCATCGGGGTCAACGTCTTTTATACGCATCATATCACATATTTTAGTGAAAGTATTTAAGTGCATACCTGCATCTTCAACAACAGAGCCTCCGAATTGATTCTGTTGAACCAAACTTAAATAATGGAGCTTAATTTCATAGTCATCAGCAAAAATTGCTGGCTGAGTAATAGGAGTACGCATATAATCATTGTTGGGAGTAGCAAACTCCCCAAGCTTTTTTCAGCCATATTTCCTATGTTTTTGGGTTTTTTAATCAAAGAATTATAATAGTAAAAACAAGAATTTTAAAGGCTAACTAATTTTTTTATTTATCAAATAAGAACTAAAAGCAAACTAACAAAATTAAAAACAAGAATTAAAATTAGCAAGGTTCCTAATAACCTCACCAGGGCAGCTATTGCTTCCTGACAACGGTGCTAGAAAAAGGGTTGATACCTTCGATTCGGATAACGGATGTAGTGTAGCTTCTTTTTCCCTAGTAGACCTTGGTTATCGAATCCCCGGGAAGCGAATGCGTAGTGAAGTTACTTTAACGGAACTTCGAGAGTTTTAGAATTCCTTTTGTGTTTTTATCGGACCAATAGCTTGCGTCTTTTTGTTGTTGTCGATGATGGAGAGAGAGAGGGCCTAGGGTGTTTGGTTTCACCTGTAGCTATGCAAAACATCTAATGGGAATAAAAGATAGAAATAAAGTATGCATGTACTTGTTATAGCAAAATAAATTATATGTGGTAAGTGCATCCATAATTGCTATTGCCTCCGCAACCTCTTATAGAAATAATCTACTAGTCTCATCTGTAGAAGAAAGAGAACTAATGATATGCATAGTGATGTCACCGTTAATCCCAAGTAAATCCCTCACATACAACTGTACTACCCCTTTTGTCACTGGGGTTCATAACCTGCAGATTTGTCATTACTCATACTCCCTATACCTAGATCAACCCTCAGGGTCTTGGGTACCTGACAAGTCCTTGGATTGAGGCAAGAGAGGATACAATAATCATCATGTCATACAAACTAATACATGATCCCGTCTATGATAAATAACATGCACAATTGCTACATGGCTAGGCCAAAGCCCTTAACCCAAGGAGAATTACTCACACATAGAGATGAGATCAACAATCACAAACATTGTAATTCAAAATCATAAGATTGATAGCAATAGTCTTACAATGTCGCCAATCGGAGAAGAGTTCTACTATTAGAAGTGGTGGAATATGGCTATGGAGGTGGAGAAGGGTTTTGAGATCTGGAGGCGGCTGGAGATATGTGGCAGAGACTTTTTGATGAGGTCTGGCTTTGTTTTCTCATCGCCCGAGGCTTCTTTATATAGGGGTCCCTTCACGAAAGTTGTTTTGTTTGACCTAACGGTGACGACGTCAACTATACGACTGGAGCTATACTACCGGAATTTTGCTTTAGGCTGATAGTTGGTCATTAAAGCATCTGCCTCCGTCTTACGACTCCTAGTTTCTTCTGGTAGTTGGAAATCTTGTATCTTTGACTTTAATGCAGTGATTCCCTCCTTTAAACGACATTATCTATGCAGGAAAAATATAAAAGAAAGGATTGCATACCTCTCTGAATATTAGCATTAGTGGCAGGGTTTAGAGAGATATTTCATCAAAATTGTGAACAATATCCAGTTTAAATGTGGATGTAGATGGCTATATTTCAGAGCCATCACCTATCCTGGAGAGTTATAACCAAAATAAAGGGGATCATTGGTAAATCTGCAAAAATGAAATAAAACATGGTTATTACATTAGATATGTTGTATATATATGTGGGAATATGTTTCAATAAACTACAAAGTTCATGTATGCATTTTACATGCATCAACGTCCCCAAGCTTAACCTATGCTCGTCCTCGAGCATGATGGTGATAAAACTAAACTTGGACTTTGGAGTTTCATGCTATGTTTCATGCCATACTCTCCCACAATTAAAGAAAGACTGTCTGCCTCCTCCAATCCTTCTCGTCCTTTTGTTTTTAGACCAATACTTCTCGTGTGCGGCTACAAGGAGAAGGAAAGTGTTATGCAATTTATTTATGGGTACTTGTGAATGCGGCCCAAAAAGCTGGATGCCTAGACCGCACTTGAACAAATGGCCCAGACTTGCTACTCCCCACTCCCCATTCTATATAATATAGAGGAACCCTAGCAACTAATCCCATTATTAGTCCCCACCTCACACTGACACCCCAACTCAAGAACTCTATGCGCAACATCTCAACTGGGTAGCGCATGATCTAGCGCGATCGTACCATCCTAGATCTTGCATGGTTGTTGGCTCACCGAATCTTGCTCGACCCAGCCGTACTGGATCTTGCTCGGCCCCGCCGCTCTAGATCTTGCCCGACCCTGCCACTTCGAATCTTGTGCGGGCCTGCCGTTGTCTTGTCTGATCCACATGTTTGGTCCTCATATTATGTACAGATCTTCGTTGGCTTGCTATTTCAGATTTGCTTCTTTGAACTTTCTGGATGACCTACTCGCTAATCAGGGCTGAAGACCTCGCCGCGGCTTCGCGTTGAGCCCGTGACTCTGGATCCGACGGACCCGAATCAGTCGCCAGCATAGCTGCCACGTTCACCTTGCAAGACATGATTGGCCTCCGCCTCCGCTAGATTCAGTGTCGGGGGAGGGAGAAAAAAGGACCTCCGCTGCCGTTGGATTCATTGTCAGGGAAGGGAGAAAAATTACCACTACCTCCGTAGCCAGATTCAGTTTCAAGAGGTAGGATAGTACATTAATGGTTTTGCCCCTACGACACATGCACGGGAGGTGGCTAAGAAGGGGCATGTTAGGTACTAGTGTAACGGAATATTCTGACTTAATGGGAAGATTCGAAAATATTGGTTTGGCCACAGTTCAATCGATATACCCCTCTCGGTAATTGCCCCCCAACTTTTCGGATCGTGGTGATTAAAATCAACTCGGGCCCCGCTATGCACTGGCGTCTCAACTTTCGGGTAGCAAAATGATATCCTCTGCCACCACACCTCTTTTGGGACTCTAGGCCTCTCTCTTGAGGTCCAAGCACTCTAGATCATTGTCTTCCTGAAATATTGGATTTCCCAGGATCTTAGCTCCATTGGACTTCATTTAGGTCCCTGAAAGATAAAAATACACAAAATAGGATTGTCGTATCATAGAGAGTTATAACCAAAATAAAGGGGATCATGGTAAATCCCCAAAAATCGATATAAAACATTATTATTACATTAGATATGTTGTAAATATGTGGTAAAATGTTTCAATAAACTATAAAGTTCATGAATGCATTTTACATGCATCAACATCCCCAAGGTTAACCTATGCTTGTCCTTGAGCATGATGGTGATAAAACTAAACATGGACTTTGGAGTTTGTTGCTATGTTTCATGTCATACATTGTCACACAAAGTTTACAAGGTTCAATATTTAAATAATCGTAATAAGAAAAATGAGCTATAAAGTGATATCTTTTATACACTACAAACATGCTTAACAATAAGTTACTTTATAATGAAACAAATGAAAGTACCATGAACACTTAAGCATGCTTAGATGAACCTATGGAAGACTCTTTTGTTCCTTTTGATCTTTTGACACATGTGTAACATAAATTAAGAAGGGAACATATGTTCTAGTCCTTTAATAATAGATATATAAAATAATAAAGTTTTAAGGTATCTAGCTCAAGTCAACGGTATTCATAAGAATATGTGTTTGACCTTTTACAAGTTAAATGTTTCATGCCACTTGACCAAAAGTACTAGTTTCTCCGGATCAAAAGGAATTCTCCATCATATGCTTTCTACATGCTTCAAACAAGTTGGCATTGAGGTACCTCCTACACATATGTACATGTGGTCCTTTCCCATGATAGGACAAATAGGTTGACAGAACTTCTCAACACTTTGTTTACTTTACTTTTTTTCTTTGTGCTTCATAGAATAGTCATGCTGTAAACTTCCACCATGATGCATTGCATGACTTAGGTTGGAGGCCCAATGCCCCTCTAACACATATGCATACTAGAATAAATTGATCATTTCAAGCTCATTTCATTTTTTGTAGGTATCCATGGAAAAAAGTACATGATATCAACGAAATAGTTAGTGCAATGTTTGAAAGATTTCCCCATGTCAGCATGGTTTGGCTAACAAATAACTTATAAACTGTCGAACACATAAATTTCAATTACCAGTATTCAAATTGCCCTTCTGTAAGTTTTAAACGGTTGCATGCATAGTGGTTTTCACCCCACATCTTACTTTCCCATGATATTTGAAAAAAAATATTTTGAATTTCTTGAAGGCATAGCACATATATTATACTTGGAGTAGCAAGGGCCACATAGGTAGGTCTGGTGTATGCTGTTGGAGTTTCAGGTATTTGTATATACAAGTCTTTGCTTGTTTGAGAATTTTGGGCTATTCAAAATATTTCTAAAAGCATGCCAGAGTGTCCATAGTACAAATCATTTCTTATAAAACAAAGCATCTTAAAGTTAACCATCTATGTATGTGAATAAAAGGTAGAACTAAATAAGGCACTTGCAAATTATCATTCATCAAAGTATTTGACACAAGTAACACTTAGCACAACTTGTATTTCAATTTTCATTTTCATTCCTTTTTTCTTTTAATAGCATAGAACTCAATTTCTTTTAAATTCCAGTATGTCTTTCTTAGGCATGCAACATATTTATCTCGGTGGTCTCATTTATTTCAAAGGTAACATGAAAAAATAAATATGAAACTAAATAAAGACGCTCTAAGTTACTACAATTATTTTATGTTGCTCAAATTTTTTTTAGAGTTTTGCAAATTGAGAGTTTAATAAGTCCAGTGTGGTGCCTAGGGCATCCCCAATATTATGGTTTTCACCATTATTGGATAGCTCTTAGTGTGGTGTTCCTCTATTCCCTTACAAAAAACTTCAACAAAAACTTTTCTCCCACTTCTTTTCTATGGGGTGACATTAGTGGTACAAAGATATGTTGCTAGCTTCCATATAATCCTTAAACAATATTTACTATCAGGTGTCCATAAAGTATGTTATGTTTTATACATTCTTACATATCAATAGACTCATGGTAAATCATTTTGAGGCTTGAAAGAATGGCTTGAACAAATAAGGCATAATCTGTCCAGATTTTCAGCAATAGAAACCATATTTATTTCAACCACTTAAACATATAAAGAATTTTAGAATTTTTTTATGCGTATAAATTATGAAAATTTGTAAATTCATTTTGAATATTAGCTCAATCAGAGTTGTAGAACTCCGTGGAGATTGTTTTTACTAAATAGTGTTGGTGCATGAATTTTGTACTCCATATGTTTATCAACGTTATATCATCCAAATGGATTCAACTTGGTAGTTTATTAAAACTTCAGATAATAAACTAAAAATGGACACTTTTAAACTACACCAAGAGTACATAAAAATAAATAACCGGTCTTCCTCCCAAAAAGCGCTTTCTTTATAGCCATATAGCTAAGATTTTACTTACTTGTTTTATGTGATATGGCGATCATGTGGTAGCTTGTACCCCAGTGCTATCTTTTTCTTCCTTGGTAAGTGTTCCATACACTTTTTGTTCATGTAGGCCAATAAGATTTAATAAAGGTTATTTTCTTTCACTAAACATAATAAGGTTATTGTTTAGCTTTCACTAAACAATATATGTCCCTTTATTGAACACAATAGATTCTTTCTCTTTTCTTATGATGTCTTCCATCTTTCTACTTTTACTATTCTCTTCTTCACTTCCTCCCCTGAGAAGTTACCACATATTTGGCATGTCCTAAGAGGCGGCTTATGAGGGTTATTTTAGAGTTAATATTCTCAATAGAGTGGTCTTTAATTTTAACATGGTACTCAATAGTTTTCATTTTTTGAAAAGAGTGTTAAGACTATTAGGGAAGGTTTTAAGTTTGGTTCTTATATATAGGAAAATCTGATTTAAATTATTCTTATTAGGGAAAATTTTAATGGATTTTTGAAAGCTTGTGATAGTTTCTTCCAAAGATTCTTTTAACTGTTGAATTTCCATTTCCTCCTTGGTTTTTCATGAGTACCCAAATAAATTTGCCATAACAACATTAGCATGAGCTAGGTTTCCTGTCAGAAATCTGCCACAAGTTAATGTGTCTAGGAAACACTTTGAGCAGGTGTTCAGGCCATCATAAAATATTTTGATTATGAAAGCTTTGGATAGTTGTCTAGGACTAGTTTTATTTATCTCTTGTATTCTAAACCATGCTTCCATTAAATATTCCCCTAGATCTTGATTAAAACTTCCTATATCATCACTAGTAAATAGTTTCTTTGAAGTTTACATGTTGAAAGAATATGGTTTTTATAGATTTTTGTATTTCATCGAGGAAATAAAAACTAACAAACAAGTAAAATACTAAAACAAGACAAAAGAAAATATCTTTGAAAATATCAAAGAGAAGAAAAAGCTCATAGTGGTGCAACCTCCCCAAGCTTAGGTGTTTGCACAATTTTGATGAAGATGGTGCCATAAATGGTTCTGAAAGTTGCAGTGGAGTTTAATCACACTTTCAACCACTATGAGATACTCTTGCAACTCCGTGGCCACGGTGCCCGAAAATGTTCTGGTAGTTGCAATGGGAGTTTCACCACGCTGCAAACACTGTGAGATGTCTCTAGCAATTCACCGGCAACGGTGCCAGAACATGTTCTTGATGGCAACAACTCTGTCTATACCAACTCGTTGGGACACCAAGTGCAGAGTGTTGTATCAAGCATATTTTCCCACAAGGCTGACTCGAGGGTTTATATCCAACTCTCGGGGAATTGGCAAAGAGTATCTTTTTCTTCTCCTCTCAAGGAATCTATAAGACAAAGTTTTTTCCTTGTGTCCCCAACTCCATCGTGTGGTTTTCAAGCACAAGGTTTCGTATTAGTAATATGAAATAATAATAAAAACTAGTAAAGTAAAATAGTAGAAAAATATGCAAGTAAACTAATTTATAACTAGGCAAGCAAAGTAAATGCAATGATATCAGAGCTGTTTTGGTGTTTTGTTTGTGTTTGCAACTAAAGAAAGTATTTTTTTTTGTTTTCTAAATATTAAATTGCAGCAAAGGTAAATGATAGTAGTAGTGTTGGAAGGTTGTTTCTTATGATAAAAGTTGGACCGGGGTTCATGGGTTCACGTGTCTACTCTCTTTTAAGTTGAAGTGGACATAAAACAATTCATCATCAATATAATATTGGTGGAACTTCACTATGTGTTTGATAAGCATTCATATGGCATCACATCCTAACATAGAGAAGATGCAACACATCCCTCTTATACTCCTCTATAAAGGGAAAACTCCAAGCAATCTAGAATTTAGAATTAAAAGAGCATATTCTTAGGTACTTTGACATCATGTTTGAATAACTAGTATGCTACCTTGACAAAACAAGATTATCTCGCTGTCGCATGATAATTATAGCACACGAATTCACTTAATCCCTAGTGAGGTAACAAAATAAAGGTAAAAACCATAGTATATCTCGAATTTGTTGTTACTATTCAATCACTACCACCATGTTACTCCATCTAATACACACTCCCCCACACACTGTTGCATACAAGTTGGATCAAAACAAGTAATTAAGAATGGGGTACATCATATGCATCTATAAATACATCTTACACATATATATATGTTCCAATATCATATATCAAATCACAGAATAAATATCCACCACATAGGAATTACATATTTTACCATAATCATGTTGGGCAGCTCATATGGTACTAGATCTATGAAGAAAAAGAGAGAGAGAGATCAAGCTACTTCCACAAACCCATAGACTAGAAATGGACTACTCCCTCTTCATCATGGTGATGAATTTGGAGATGTTGGAGAAGGTAGAGATCCCTCCGGTGGTGGCTCCGGTGGATTTTCCCACTCGAATCTTTGATGGTTCTAACTCCTTTTTGGTGTTTGTATGTTTCTATGGCACTCTCCTCGAGGATGCCCTGGGGGAACCTCTATATAGCAGTTTTTAGATCAAACCTAGTTGGTGAGCAAAAGATTGAAGCGAATCAGACGACCGAGGGCCAAAATATAGTGGGTGGCACGTGTAGTAGGGTAGGCCACGCCACCACACCTCTTTTGGCCCCCAAGACTCTCTCAGGCCAAGCACTCTAGATCATCATCTCCCGAAATATTGGATTTCCCAGAATCTTAGCACCATTGAACTTTGTTTAGGTCCTTGAAAGATAAAAATACACAAAACATGGTTTTCTTGTCCTATAGAGTTATAACCAAAATAAACGGAACATTGGTAAATCCCCAAAAATCAAATATAAAACATGGTTATTACATTATATTTGTTGTAAATATGTGGGAATATGTGTCAATAAACTACAAAGTTCATGTATGCATTTTACATGCATCAGCACTGCATCCTTATTGTCGCTCGGTCGAGAAACTCCACACAGATAAGTTCAACGCCTGGTTCACTAATCAAATACGTGATGTTAAAGGAGAAGATCCCAACGCCTGATTCACTGATCAAACATCGAGAAGTCTAGCGAGAGACCCTGCACACTACAAGAAAAGCTCGATTTTACAACGGACGATTTTCGTGGTTGAAGGCCTGTTTTTCATGGCTAAAAAGTCTTCCTCGACGGATGGCCTTCATGGTAGAAGCCCCACCACAAATGAATCAAGAAAGGTTTTTTCCGACCGTGGCGGATCGCACCCTTCAGCCACAAAAACTTGTTCCGTCGTAGATCTGCTCGCAAGCTGAGTTGACTGGTGACGTCATGCAAACTGCCATGTGGAAGCCACCGTTAACGGCCGGTTACCTCCATTAGTGGTTAGAGAAACCATGGTAGAAGCCTAGCCTAGCTAAGGCTTGCTAATTATTAAGTGTGGCCGACCCATGAGGAGATCCCAATAAGTAGACGACCCGTTACTGTTTCGTTCTGCACTGCTTGAAGTGGGCCCATTAATGCAGCTAGCTTCGGCCCGCGAACTTTCAGGACCAATACTGTTTCGGCCTATAGAAGGCCCATGTTGGTCCAACACTATGCGGCCCATTAGCAGCCTGCTCCAAGTCGCTCTTGTACAGTTAAGGCCTGCTATCAACCCATCACTGTTGACGTATCCCGTTGTGGGCTACCTACTACCGGCCCTTTTTTGAGATGGTCCGTTACTATTCTGGCCTTTTACTATTCCGACTGTCAACTATTCAGGCCCACAGGTGTCCTGTTACTATTCTGGCCTAGTAATTTTGTCAGACTGTTACTGTTCTCATCTAGAAATTTCTAGGTCCATTATTGTTCTGGCTCATTACTGTTCTAGGCTTTAACTATTTTTGGCCCGTTACTATTGTCGCTTGTTACTATTTTGGCCCATTAATCCTCTGGCCTTTTACTGTTCTACCGTTATACAATTTCTTTCCTTTTACTATTGTGTCCTATTACTGTTATGGCCTATTTTTGTTCTGGCATGCTGCTATCTAGCCTGCTACTGTTCTGGCATGTTATTGTTATGGTCTGTTACCGTTATGGCTCGTTACTATTACTTCTTCCCACATGTGGGTTGGCCCTATTACATTTACGATCTTTTATAGTTCGGCCTTTCTAAAGCCCATGCCAATAGGTGTATAATTAGCGAGCATATTTTATTGTTCATCATGGACAAATACAAGACGAACCAATAAATAACCATGATAGTGTTCCCTAATCGACCTGCCTGGCGTAGTTACAATAACGACTATTGCCATGTGTGGACGACGTCAACTAAATGCCTACATGGCTTATGTGAGTTATCTAGATATTACATCAGCTGCGAACTTCTTAAAATTATTACATATTATCATCTCAAGGGAAAGAAAATCCGGCATTTCAATTGACAATCGAGTTGATAGCAGAGTCCTCAATTCGCTTTCTTAATGATCACCTACATCTTCCTTCGAGTGTGATAACTACATTATAGGAGACATGATCTTGAAGCCCCCTCTTTGGTGGCGATAGAAATAATTGTAGTCTAAAACTAAGTAATAACAAGTTAATACATCAAACAAGACAAACTACTCATTTGACTGATATAACAGGAGCTATGAACTAGAGCTTACAACTGGTCAATGGTTCAATTATTGATCAACACGTCAAACAGACAGGACAAGCAAGCACTGCATTAAACAAGTGTGCCTACCGTGAAATGAGCAATCAAAATTTTTGTGTGTGTGGCTTAGAATTTCACCAAATATAAACTAGCCAACAAATATATATGGAAGTAGTTGTATACCCTAAAATACAAGAGACGTTGGGTGACTTGGAATTTGCGCTGAGTACACAATGGCATGCAGTTACTGTCGTAGCTAAGAATGAACCAGATAGAAATTATAACTGCATCATACGAGAACTTGTAGAGCAGGAATGCAAACCACGAATGAACTACATATAGTAGAGGATAGTTATGTAGGACGAACCAGAACCAGATGCGAGATATGATGGCGTCACTCGTGAACCTGTAGAACAGGACAAACAAGCATTAGACAAGTGTGCCTACAATGAAATGAGTAATCAAACAAAGTGTTTCTCAGAATTTCAGCTAATATAAACTAGTCAAGTCATTTCAAAAGATATATATGGAAGTAGTGGAATCTCCTGGAATGCAAGAGACGTTGGCTGACTCAGAATTTGCGGTGAGCTACACAATGGCATCTAGTTACTGTCATAGCTAAGAATCAACTAGATAAATATTATAATGGCATCATAAGAGAACTTCTAGAGGAGGAATGCAAACCATGAGTGAACTACATAGTAGAGGACAGTTATGACGTTGCTCAGGACGAACCAGCACCTGATAAGGAAATAATGGCGTCACTTGTGAACCTGTAGAATAGGCTATGCAAAACAACATGTTCATTGTTCAATTTTGAGCTCTAGCAAGAAAAAGGAAATAGTTAGTGATACAACTTTTGAAAAAGCAGATTGCAACAACAAAATTATAATCGAATGAGTACAAAGAGTTGAAACGGCTACTACAGGATAGCAGAATGATGCCAAGGAGGAAATAATAACAGGAACTGATCTTAGGATAAACTAGATAGATTTAGTAACTGTAGAGCAGGGAATCACGCTAATATTTTCCACTGACTTCAGATTTTGCAAGAATTACACGGTAGCAGGAAATTACTATTGTACGGAGTAGCTAAGAACATGTGCATGACTTTAAAATTTGTAGAGAAGTGAATGAAAACAAACATGTCTAGTGACCTTGTATGTAGTGTGTACAACAGGCATGCGCATTGACTTGGTGTGTAGCACGATTACAAAAATGCAGTTCACTGTGATAGGCTTGCACCTACTATACTAATGACAAAACAAATACAGGTTGGAAATTTGGTTACCTTGGAGGAGAGGCATCTAAGCATCATCGGTACCATGCGGGTGACGTCCAGGTCACCGAGGGTGCTGCGGTTGTGGTGGGTGCTGGCGTCGGGGAAGCAAATATTGGGCGGTCGATGCCGGCTTTAGCACGGTGAACGAGAGCGTCGTTGAGGCAGATCTAGTGAAGTGAACAGCGACGGCCATGCAGCTGGTCTGGAGCGGTGGACATGGAACTCCTTGAACTAGATCACGTCCGGTGGACACCAGTGAAGCGGATCTGGTATGGTTGGTTAGCTTTCAGCGATAAGGAAGTAGAGCTTGGGTGGTCGAGGATGCCACTGGCGTGGTAAACGGCACAGCAGCTCCGGTGAAGTGGCAGAGAGACCCGATGAACTAGATCCGGTGGGTGAGCACCGGTGAAGCGGCTCCACGACGGTGTATGATACCGCAGATCAAGCCGGTCCGCGCGGTGGTCGTGGACGGGACAGAGGAGCTTGGGATTTTTGGGAGGGCCAGTGCGAAAAATTACATGAATTAGGATCGTGCCCCTGAGCTACTGACTTTAGCATGCTCATCTATCGTCTGAATAATGTGTAGAATAGGAAATTGAAAGACAAAATTTGTTGAAACAGAGGGTGTGAAATGCCACTCGATTGATATTTCAATTTGGCTATCGTCTAGCTAATAATAGAAAAATGGTACTATCTGGTGGGATATTTTGGCTCAAAAGGGTTAAATCGGTGGGGCGGGAAATGCTTCAAGGTTAGTAGGTGATTTGCCGCTTGTTTCAGATTTTGAATTTGGCTAGCTCCCATCTAGTAATAAAATATGTAGTAGACCATAAGCTATCTGTCCAGGAATTTAAGGCCAAGTGTCACATCAACTGATCATCCATATCCATATGTTTGCACTCAACATTGGATACCTACGATTCAAACAGCATAGGCGGTAAATTTTGCCGCTTGACAGACATTTTTAATTTAGCTAGCACCCAAATAATACTCCATCCATCTCAAAATAGATGTCTCAGATTTATCATGTATATTGAACAACCTCGTTGCAATCTCTCAAGTATATTCCACAAATTAGTTGTGCACGGACCCCTTTTTAGTTGTCATACTTTGAAGTTCTCATAAAGTATGAGATACATCATGAACATTGGTTATGCTGTATCTTGTGCATTTAGCTACTTCCTACATCCTCAAATAAGTGTACTTCTAGTGTTTGTTCTAAATCAAACTTAACTATTTCCGACCAACTTTTATTTATAAATGTAGCAATATTTATGACACAAAACTAGTACAAGTTGATTCATTTTGAAATGTACTTCCGTAATATGTGGATTTCATGTTATATATATTGCTAGATTATTTTTAAAAAACAGTCAAATTTTAAAAAAGTTTCACTTAGACTAAGAGCTACTAGAAGTACACTTATTTGTGGACGGAGGGAGTATGCAACAACTTGGTGTGGTGGTGTTCCCGTATTTGGTAGGAGCACATAGGAGCTTCCTCGCATGATGAACAATATTGCCACTAGGAGTTTCCCCATGTAGAAAAAATATCTAGGAGAGAGAAGATACTAAGAGCACATATGAGGCAGCATGAGAGCAGCGAAGAGCAAAATTTTCCAAAAAACTTTTGAAGCTAACCAGGAATTCAATACATCGAAAACCACCGAAAAGCTATTTCATAAAACTTTCAAAGCAACCTACAATTTACTTGTAGTTCAAATTTGACCTAATTTCGATAAATGGCACAAAGTCTCATTCAAGTCGGTAGAGTTAGCTAGTAAGTTTTAAAATTCGCAAAACATGGGAAATTTGAGAATGTTCTTTCCTGATAGCAGGAAAAAACACCGACGACATTGTTTACTAAAAGAAGATGGACCCATCAACCTTTGAAAAGACATTTTAGTCAAGAGCAATCTTTCACGCTTACTTGTAGCTCAAGTTTGACCTAATTTCGTTAAGTTATCAAGATGCAAAATCTTAGCAAGAAGTTGAACCTATTGTTAGAACTCAGAGTGGTGGTTTGTGATATATTAAATGACCCCCTAATGGTTGGAAACTAAGAAAGTTCTTTCTTGATAGTTGGACACTCACACCGATGACATTGTTTACTATAAGAAGTAGATCCACCCATCTACTTCTGAAAAGACATTTAATTTAAGAGGAACCTATCACACTTACTTGTAGCTCAACTTTGACCTAATTTTGTTAAGTTGTCAAGATTCAAAATCTTAGCAAGAAGTTGAACCTATTATCAAAATTCTCGGTGGTGGTTTGTGATATATGAAATGACCCCCCGATGGTTGGAAACTGAGAATGTTCTTTCGTGATAGTTGGAAATTTACACCGACAACATTGTTTACTACAAGAAGATGCACCCATCTACCTCCAAAAAGACATTTAATTCAAGAGCAATCTACCGTGTTTACTTGTAGCTCATGTTTAACCTAATTTCGTTAAATCGGCAAGAAGTCAGTGAAGTTTGCGAAGTTAGCTAGGAAGCTTAAAAGTGAAATTATAACAAACTGCAGTCCACTTTGTGTGATAATTGGGGTTGTTGCATTTTCTTCTAACTGTGGTAGGTCCTGTAGGAGCGAGGTGCTTCAATTATCAAGGTCAGTGGAAGTACAAGTTACATCAAGGACCTCATAAAAATGAAAATTACATGCAAGTCCATGCATTTAGCACAAGGTCCCCAACCAAACTAAGAAATGCAGTGTGTTTTCTGATTTGCACATACTAGCATTCATTGTGCTAAAGATTATAAATAGAATCTTCTAGATTCTAAGGATGGAAAAGGAGATCCAGCGGTTAGCAATGTTTGGATTTTCCAGTCTTGATCCAATGGTCAATGTTCAAAGTTATCCGTACACTATATAGTGGTATGGTATTGTAAGAGACAAGACAAGAAAAAGATAAGATAAGAACTACTGCGAATGTCTGGTATTTTGAATAACCTCCCCTCCTGATGTTTGGGAAGCAAGTGAAAATTTCGAAAATGAAAAAGTTCGAATTTTTTGATGCCAAGGACCAAAGTGGTTTCCTTCCTATGACTCCTCCTACTCCACACCAACGCGGCTACCGAACATGCTAGAGACATATAGACATCATACCAAGGCACACCTACACAACGCCACACTATGGACAAGGGAGAGATTAGTTGGGCGGTGTGTGAGGGGAGAGGGGAGGAGAGATGAGTGGTAACGAAGGAGAGAGAAACACACAATTTGTTTTGCATGCATAGGTCCTAAGAAATTTACTACTAGTAGTGTGTATACTGTAAGGCGGTAGGAGAACCTCGTTTGAGGAACCCATCATAACTTTGCTCTAATATCCGACCGCCTTCAACTCCTATTATTCTCTCTTCGCTTCTAACTCTTCCCGTGCTTATGTTTTATTCTCTTAGCATGTACAACGCGTGGACAAAGGTGAGCATATTTCTAAGAAAAGAAATACTCCCTTCAATTCATAATATATGATATTTTAGCTTTGTGAAGATAATATATCTAGACACCTTTAATGTATAGGTTCGTAGAGGTTCACTATGAATCTACACACTAAAAGATGACTAGATACATAACCTTCACAAACCTAAAATATCTTATATTTTGAAACCGAGGGAGTACTACTCACTGTACTGGGAGTAAGCTCCACCGTTTAGACAGTGGCTAAACGAGATCATCCGTGGTACCTACTAAAATGAAGATGCTAACTTTTGTATAGGAGTTTTATACCTTGGTCATACACTACCAAGTGGGCCCATTATTTTATTTTTACCTTAAGGCATCCATATTGTGTAAAAAAACACACCTTAAGGCCTATGTGGCATCCGCTAAGGTTCACCTTATACATTATGGAGAAAATAAAGTTGCCTCAAGCTTCTGGGTTGCCCATAGAGAATAGAAACATCATTTCCCCTCTCTCCTCTCTCTTGCATGGAGCAATATGAAAACCTATGTGGGTCCTATATTGTGGCAAATGTTGACCTTATACATTGTGGTAATTTCCATATAAGCCAGTGGGTCCTACATTATGGAATCCCTTAGACACTCGTGCCTTATACTCCCCTCCCCACCGTGCTAGACTCGTGGATCTTAAACTATGATGTGGATATGGCCATGACCTTGATTGTTCGCTCAAGCCAATTTGTCGTTATGTAAATACTAATCAGTGCTGGCATTTTTCAAAACTATTGTTGCCCCATGATATATTCGCCGCTCTGGTTCCTTCAGAAGAATTTTGGAAATTTTCAAGAGTATTAGTCTATCGCTCTCTCATATATTCAAGTTTGACCTAATTTCTTTTTATCGGCATAGAGTCATTTAAGTGCATGGAGCTTTGGCTTCGAAGTTTGAAAAATCCTTAAACTTGGAAAACTATAAGAAAGAATTATCGACTTTGTATGAAAAATTGTTGGGAGGCATTCTTTGTTCTTTAATTTATTCTGCTAGTAAAATATTTGAAAATCTCACTTCACGGTATGGCCTACTATACCATGTACTCCGTGTGAACTTTCTTGGATTTCAAGCCAAATGACCAAGGTCATGGACATACTCTACATATCTTCATCAATATAATGACAGTGTGTCCATATTTTGGTATAGGTTGGTGCATGTTAGTATGGTAAAGAAGTAGAAGTTTTAAAAAAATTAAGTACGTTTAATATGGCTAAATTAGAGTTCATAGCATGTGTCATTTATTTACTAGTACATAAAGTGGTTGGATAAATTACATGTTATATTTTTCAGACTTAATTTTTTACCTAATTTAACCCACTCAGACGACTTTCCATCAATTTTTCGAATTAGATCTAATTTAATAATCTACAAGAAGTGTGTGAGAGAAAGTTTAATTGTATAACCGAGTCTTAGATATAACAAAGTGACACATCGTTCACTACCGGTCTCATACCAGCATATATAATACCTAGCGATTAAACTATACAATATCTAGCATTATGATGTAACAACCTCATCAAAAAGCAAGAGGATTGAACATGAATAAAATGAAAACCTTTCTATGTTCGCTTAAAAATCCTAAAACTTGGGAATTATAAGAAAGCATGGTACACTTTGTCTGAAAATTGCGGTGGTGGCATTCTTTATTTATTTTTTGGAACTAGAGGTCGTGGAGGATTTAGACGCTTCTATTATCGCGCTAGGGTTTGTTATCATCGCAAGGTGGTCCGACGACCTTTTTGTAATTATTCTTACCTTTGAGCCTTTTTGTACTAGTGTTGATGATTATTTTGAATTTTGGAATAGATAAAAAAAGTTGCTAGAAGTAGATCAGTGTGTCATACCAAGGCAGACATGCACAGTGACACACTATGGACGAGGAGGAGACAAGTCGGACTATGCACCCACGACTGCAGAGAACAGGTCGATGGAGGATGGATGGTGAGAGGCAGCGAAGGAGAGAGAAAACACAACTTGTTTTTCATGCATATATTAGTAGTAGGTCCATACATTTACTACAAGTGAAGTGTACCCTATACCTTGTTTCAGCATCCCATCATAGCTTTACTCTGAGATCGCATAGCCTTTAACTCCTCTTCGCTGCTCTCGTGCTGCCTCTTTTTTTTGAAAGTCTCGTGTTGAATCCCTCTTGTTATCTTACCTGTGTAGCTCAAGTTTGACCAAATTTGATTAAATTGTCAAGATAGAAAATCTTACCAAGAAGTTAAACCTATTGTCCAAACTCTCGGTGGTTTCTGATATATTAATTGACCCCTGATGGGTACCTCCAAAAGATTTTTCGTAAAACTTTTAAACAAACCTACGATTTACTTGTCGATGTCCTCCTCTCCGTCTATGTCCTCCTCTTCATTACCATCCACCGTCGCTGTCACCATCCTCGCTTCGCGCTCGGCCACCGCGCTAAATCACCGCCACCGTCACCACCACCCCCACCAACGACCGCCGCCGCCGGCTCCAGTAGATAGGTGCACCCCTCGATCTCCTGCCCCATGGTTAGTAGTTATATTAGCTAGGTAATTAGTCTATGGTTAGTAGTATTAGTACAATATATTGGTAGTGGTATAGTAATATTAGTAGTAGTAATATTAGTAGTAGTACTATATGATTATTAGTAGTAGTTGTTGTATGGGCATATTAGTAGTGGTACATAGTGGCTAGGGATATTTATTTATTTAACAAAAGAAATGATTATAAAGAAAGTGTATATATATATTTTTATGTATGAACAAAAGAAATGATTATTATGAAAGTGTATGTATTGTAATGTGTGTATACATAAGAAAGTGTAAGTATATATAACAAAATGTATGTATACATAAGAAAGTATAGGTGAGTTATTTCCTTTGTTTATTTAGTTATTTTCTTTCAAAATTTTAATTAGTTATTTTCTTAATTAGTTGTTTAGCTATTTTCTTTGTTGTTTAGTTACTTTAGTTATTTAGTTGTTTAGTTATTTTAGTTACTTAGTTATCTTAGTTACTTAGTTATTTTAGTTAGTTAGTTGTTTAGTTACTTAGTTGTTTACTTAGTTATTTTTCTTACTTTATAGATTATTTAGTACAAATTTGATTTTATTTCAATAGGAATTTGTTATCGGCAGTGATACCCATCTCGCATCCTCATCATCGACTCAGCGGCAAGAACGGAGGACTAGGCTCCACCGAGTTGGCACTGGGAGTTGCTACCTTCCATGACGCATAACTTTGTGACGAATTCGGGTCCCATCATTAACCCGGAGCTTCTTTGGCGGCAGTCGCATGTTGCACTATTGGTGTAGAGGAAGCTGGCCCCCGAGAAGGTGGTACAGAATCATGTCAGGAAGGAGGATGAGAACGTCCGTCGCTATATGGCTGCGTTGGACATCCGGGTCTCCAATACCTGACAGTTTCTTCAGGGATCTCACCCGAGCTATGCTCTTGTGATGGTTCCTTCTCTTTGGGTGTTCACCGCCCGTGGGTCAGGACCCGAGAATCGACGTGTAGTTTGATTGAGATAGATATGTTTTAGTGATGTTTTATTCAAGAAGTATTAATTTACTTATTGTTTCTTCAAGGATCTGATATTATTGTTGCATTAACCGGATTATTCGAGATGTAATAACTTTACTTATTGTTTCATTAGTACTGTTTTATCTTATGTATTAGTCAATCTATGGACATCAAGGGCAGAGAAGGTGAGGAGGATATGTTCTACGTAATACGGAATTCCCATGGTGGAGCAGAAGATGGTGGAGCACATTAGGGTGGAGCAGAAGGCGATGGAGCCGAAGATGGCACACAGTTTCTGAATGAGTCTGGTGAAATAATGGAGATAGAACAAAGAAACGAAGCGCCAAGAAACGATGATGGCTCGCAAGAGATCGAATATTAATTATACATGCATCAACGTGTATTGTGTATGTAGTAGCGTAAAATATGTGTACGAAAACATGTTTGAAATTATAATGAAACACAAATTGAAAACGGAACAAAATGAAAAGGAAAACACAAAAACATTCTGTGGCAGGGAAACACACAAATTCTCTGCCGCAACAGGAAGATCTTTAGTCCCGGGTAGTGTTATAGCCAGGGACTAGAGGTCCTCCAGCCCCGCCGCGTTGCCGCTGCCACATGTTGTCCTCTAGTTCCGGTCTGTAGCAAACCAGGACTAGAGATAAGGGTCTCTAGTCCTGATTTGGCAGTTCCGGGTACGAAACCAGGACTAGAGCCATTTACGGAGAGGGACTAGAGACCCATTTTCCACTAGTACCTCTTACGCGCATTCCTCGCCATAAAAAATCATAAATAAGTGTTTGACTTCTTTTCAACAGAAAAAAGTGCTCAGTTGCTTCACAATATCAACATTTACCACTATGTACGAATAACTTCGAACATCCGCAGTTGGATATAGATTGGCAAATCCCAACATTGTTGACCATTGGATCTCTTTCAGTATTAGATTATGTCATGTCTAGAATATAGAAAATTTATAATTGTCCTTTAGCACCAAGAATACTATGCACGGAAAGTACGAAGAATATGGTTCTGAATTCCATAAGCCGAGTTTCCAGATATAGTGGACCATGTTTTACTTACGAAGGTGCTTGTCGTGGTGGTGTTCCCATATTTTGTAGGAGTACATAGGTGCTTCCGCGCATGATGAACAATATTGCCACTAGGAGTTTCCCCCTTGTTGAAAAAAATCTGGGAGAGAGAAGAGACCGAGAGAATGCAGGAGGCAGCACGAGAGTAGCAAAGAGGGGAATTTGAAGGTGGTGCAAAGTCAGAGAAAAACTGTGATGGGTTCTTGACACGGTGTAAAGGGTATAGTGAGTAGTACTCCTACTCATCACCATCCACACACACCGACCGACTCATCTCTCCCTTGTCCACAATGTGGCGCTGCCCACGTGCGTCAACCTGCCTTGTTGTTCCATTTCACACCCTGCAGAGAGAAAGCAACAACACACGAGTAATGCTACAGTAATGGAGGAATTTTATGGAATCAAACTTATGGGATGACGTGGAGTCACACGGTTGGGTGCAGTTTTTTTACACACCCCCGGCATGCTGGTTCGAAAGTATGAGGAGCGTTTTTTGTGTGTGAAGCAAGTATAGTAGTACGAAGGGTATGGCTCAGTTGCTCGCTCGAGAAGGACCCGACTGCTTTTCCTTCATTAACTTTAGGGCCCTTTGTGCTATATTTATGGACCTCTATGTAATTTTCTTTTTTTTGAGGTCTTCGATGTAAATCGTACTCGCTCCCACCGACCGTGTCAAATTTTAACTACAAGTAAGCACGATAGATAGATTCCTCTTAAAATATTCCAAAAAACTTTTGAAACTAACCAGGAATTTAGTACATCAAAAACCACCGAAAAGATTTTTTGTAAAACGTCCAAAGCAACCTACAATTTACTTGTAGTTCAAATTTGACCTAATTTCGATAAATTGGCATAAAATCTCATTCATGTCGGCAGAGTTAGCTAAAAAGTTTTAAAATTCAAAAAACATGGGAAAATCGAGAATGTTCTTTCCTGATAGTTGGAAACTAACACCGATGGCATCATTTAGTAAAAGTAGATGCACACATATACCTTCGAAAAGACAATTAATCGAAGTGCAATCTATCACGCTTATTTGTAGCTCAAGTTTGATCTAATTTCGTCAAGTTGTCAAGATGCACAATCTTAGCAAGAAGTTGAACCTGTTGTCAAAATTTCAGGACCTTTACTATATATATGCACACAAAATAAATTATGTTTTCTCTTTTCTTCACTTCCTTGTCACCATCCACACACACCCCATCCTACTAATCTCTCCCTCATCCACAACGTGGTGCTGCCCACGTGTGTCGACCTGCCTTATCGTTCCATTTCACACCCCACAAAGATGAAGCACCAAGCACACCCCCAGCATGCTGGTTGAATGTGTGAGGAGTGTTTGGTGTGTGTGAAGCGAGTACAGTAGTACGAAGGGTATGGCTCAGTTGCTCGCTCGAGAATGACCCGACTGCTTTTCCTTGCTTAACTTTAGGGCCCTTTTTGCTAAATTTATAGTCCTCTATGTAATTTTCTATTTTTTGAGGTCTTCGATGTAAATCGTACATGCTTCCACCGCCCGTGTCAAATTTTAACTACAAGTATGCGTGATAGATAAATTTCTATTAAAATTTTCCAAAAACTTTTGAAGTTAACCAGGAATTCAGTACATGGAAAACCACCGAAAAGATTTTTCGTAAAACTTCCAAAGCAACCTCCAATTTACTTGTTCAAATTTAACCTAATTTCAATAAATTGGCATATAGTCTCATTCAAGTCGGAAGAGTTAGCTAGGAAGTTTTAAAATTGGCAAAACATGGGAAAATTGAGAATGTTCTTTCCTGATAGTTGGGAAATCACACCGACGACATCGTTTAATAAAAGAAGATGCACCGTTCTACCTTCGAAAAGACAATTTATCCAAGAGCAATCTATCACGCTTACTTATAGCTCAAGTTTGACGTAATTTCGTTAAGTTGTCAAGATGTAGATTCTTAGTAAGAAGTTGAACCTATGGTCAAAATATCAGGACCTTTACAATATATATGCATGCAAAATAAATTGTGTTTTCTCTCTCCTTCATATTGTCTCATCACCATCCACACACACCCTGGTCGGCTGACCTCTCCCTCGTCCACGACGTGGCGCTGCCCACGTGCATCGACCTGCCTTGTCGTTCCATTTCACACCCTGCGAAGAGG
Source organism: Avena insularis (assembly GCA_023614405.1). Classification (NCBI taxonomy): domain Eukaryota; kingdom Viridiplantae; phylum Streptophyta; class Magnoliopsida; order Poales; family Poaceae; genus Avena; species Avena insularis. The sequence continues at coordinate 843,806 of JAJUPC010000108.1, read as the reverse complement.
AAGCACCAAGAACACCCCCAGCATGCTGGTTCGGAAGTGTGAGGAGCATTTTTTCGTGTGAAGCGAGTACAATATTACGAAGGGTATAGCTCAGTTGCTCTCTCGAGAAGTACCCGACTGCTTTTCGTTGCTTAACTTTAGGGTCCTTTGTGCTAAATTTATGGACCTCTATGTAATTTTCTCTTTTTTGAAGTCTTCGATGAAAACCGTACTCACACCCACCGAACGAGTAAAATTTTAACTACAAGTAAGCGCGACAGTTAGATTCCTATTGAAAAATTAAAAAAACTTTTGAAGCTAACTAGGAATTCAGTACATTGAAAACCATCGAAAAGCTTTTTTTGTAAAACTTCCAAAGCAACCTACAATTTACTTGTAGTTCAAATTTAACCTAGTTTCAATGAATTGGCACATAGTCTCATTCAAGTCGGGAGTTAGCTAGGAAGTTTTAATATTCGCTAAATATGTGAAAATCGAAGATGTTCTTTCCTGATAGTCGGAAACTCACACAGACGACATCATCCTATATAACTAAGAAGATCACCCCCACTATCCTATTTCTCTTGACATGCAGCTATGCCACATCATCATGTCTCCACTAATTTGCCACATCATCATATGCTTAACACATGCAGCTTGGCTTGGCTACGTCAGCACTTGGCATTTTGCCTTTTGTTTAGCAACCAACCGTCACCTTTTATTGAAGCCGCAAGCCACGGATATACGAGAGGTCCACCCAGACTCGCATGTGTTTTGCTCGTCTCTGCTTCCACCACTTCATCTCCTTGGTGAATAAACTTACAAGAAACTAACCCAAACACTTGAGAACTGAGAAGTCACATTTGTGGTTTTGCCTTTAAATAACCTGCTCAGTAGCGTTTCTCCACCAAACCACGGAAGCAAGTCGTCAATGGTACGGAGTAGGTCGTTGGCAATATCGGCGGCAAGTGCGTCGGCCAGTTCTACACACAGTACACCAAGCTAGAAATATCACGACCGCTCTTACAGCCCCGGCCCGTATACATGTGCCAATTTGCTATTCGCCTTCGTAGTTGGTTCCTCTTTTTTTCTTGTCTAACCTATGTCCTTTCCTTTTTTTTACTATCTTAGATTGATTTTCTATCTCACTTAGATTTCTCATGGTTGTCGATGAAGTTTCTTTTAGGTTACAGCTTAATGAGACAATTGCCTTAATCAGCTACTCTCTCCGTTTAGAAATATAAGATGTTTTAGCTTTATGAAAGGAGTGTATCTAGACTCTTTTAGTGTGTAGGTTCACTCCAAACCTCTATGAACCTATACACTAAAAGACGACTAGATATATTTTATTCACAAACCTAAAACGTCTTATATTTCTGAACGGAGGGAGTACAAGGAAAAGAATAGGTTTTCATAATTGTATGTATCTACGGTAACTTTTTTATACTACCACGCTTATTTCCGGCTCCATTTATGTAAACTACATACTAACAAAACATTCTGGTTACATGGTTTGATTTTTCATGTGGCATGACTACGCTGACAGGAGTTGATTTCATCCAGACGACGGGACTACTCAATAATTGCTTAGAATGTAACTATTTGCTTAAAGATTAGCCGGCCTGCGCAGTTTCAAGGATGTGCTGCTCGGTCACGCATCCGCCGTTCTTGAGTTACTCATTCTCTTCTCAATTGATAATATTGTGACCGTCTTATAGTAATGTAATAGCAGGACGACCTGGTTGAAAAATATCAAAGATGTACGTTTTCTGACTCTAGGAAATTATTCTATTACAACAGAAGTTGTACATTTTGAGAAATTTACGGCGGGACGCAAACTGCCAAAGAAGTCGTGCATTACAAAGAAATGATCAATAGAATAATCTTTTTTCTTAAAGTACAACAGAGATGATCTATATAAAATTATCAAATTCGACTTTCTTACCCAACAGATAGTTCTTTTTTTTGTCTTTCACCATATGTACCACAAAGAAATATAAAATTTAATTAAACTATTTGTACAAATGTTTTTCGCAGCAACGCGCGGGGTATCATCTAGTTTACTAAAAGAAGATGCACCCATCTACCTTCGAAAATACAATTAATCCAAGATAAATCAATCACGCTTAGTTGTAGCTCAAGTTCAACCTAATTTCGTTAAGTAGTTAAGTTGCAGAATCTTAGCAAGAAGTTGAACCTATTGTCAAAATTTCAGGCTCTTTAGTATATATATGCACGCAAAACAAATTGTATTTTTTCTGTCCTTCATATTGCTTCATCACCATCCACACACACCCCGGTCGGCTGACATCTCCCTCGTAAACAACATGGCACTGCCCACGTGGGTCGACCTACCTTGTCGTTCTATTTCACACCCTACAAAGAGGAAGCACCAAGCACACCCCTAGCATGCTGGTTCAAAATTGTGAGCAACATGTTTTTGTGTGTGAAGTGAGTATAGTAGTACGAAGGGTATGACTCAGTTGCTTGCTCGAGAAGGACCTGACTACTTTTCGTTGCTTAACTTTAGGGTCATTTGTGCTAAATTTATGAACCTCTATGCAATTTTCTGTTTTTTGAGGTCTTTACTGTAAACCGTACTCGCTCCGACCGACCGAGTCAAATTTTAACTACAAGTAAGTGCGACGGATAGATTCCTATTAAATTTTGCCAAAGAACTTTTGAAGCTAACTAGGAATTTAGTACATAAAAAACAACCAAAAAGTTTTTTGTAAAACTTCCAAAGCAACCTATAATTTACTTGTAGTTCAAATTTAACCTAGTTTCAATAAATTGGAACATAGTCTCATTCAAGTCGGAAGAGTTAGCTAAGAAGTTTTAATATTCACAAAACATGGGAAAATCAAGAATGTTCTTTCCTGATAGTTGAAAACTCAAACCGACGACATCATTTACTAAAAGAAGATGCACCCATCTACCTTCAAATATAAAATTAATCGAAGAGCAATCTATCAGGCTTACTTGTAGCTCAAGTTTAACATAATTTCGTTCAGTAGTCAAGATGCAAAATCTTAGCAAGAAGTTGAACTTATTGTCATAATATTAGGACCTTTACTATATATATGCATGCAAAACAAATTATGTGTTCTCTCTCCTTCACTGCCTCATCACCATCCACACACACCCCGGCTGGCTGATGTTTCCCTTGTCCACAACATGGTGCTTCCCACGTGCGTCGACCTGCCTTGTCGTTCCATTTCACATCCTGCAAAGAGGAAGCACCAACCACACGCCCAACACGCTGGTTCGAAAGTGTGAGGAGTGTTTTTTTGTGAAATGAGTAAAGTAGTACGAAGGGTATGGCTCAGTTTCTTGCTCGAGAAGGACCCGACTACTTTTCCTTGATTAACTTTAGGGCCCTTTGTGCTAAATTTATGGACCTCTATGTAATTTTATCTTTTTTGAGGTCTTGGATGTAAACCATACGGGCTCCCACCGACCGTGTCAAATTTTAAGTACAAGTAAGCGCGATAGATAGATTCTATTTAAAATTTTCAAAAATACTTTTGAAGCTAACTAGGAATTCAGTACATCTAAACCCACCGAAAAGATTTTTCGTAAAACTTCCAATGCAGCCTAAAATTTACTTATAGTCCAAATTTGACCTAATTTCGATTAATTGGCACAGAGTCTCATTCAAGTCTGCAGATTTAGCTAGAAAGTTTTAAAATTCGCCAAACATGGGAAAATCTAGAATATTCTTTCATGATAGTTGGAAACTCACACTGACGACATAGTTTACTAAAAGAAGATGCACCATCTACCTTAAAAAATACAATTAATCCAAGAGCTATCTATCACACTTACTTTTAGCTGAAGTTTTACCTAATTTTGTTAAGTTGTCAAGATGAAGAGTCTTAGCAAGCAGTTGAACCTATTGTCAAGATTCCAGGACCTTTACTATATATATGCACGCAAAACAAATTGTGTTTTCTCTCTTCTTCACACTGCCTCATCACCATCCACACACACCCCGGTCGGCTAACCTATCCTTCATCCATAACATTGTGCTGCCCACGTGCATTGACCTGCCTTATCGTTCCATTTCACACCCTATAAAGAGGAAGCACCAAGCACACCCCCAGCACGCTGGTTCGAAAGTATGAGGAGCGTTTTTTATGTGTGTGTGAAGCAAGTATAGTAGGTGAAGGGTATGACTTAGTTGCTCGCTCGAGAAGGACCTAACTGCTTTTCGTTTCTTAAGTTTAGGGTCCTTTGTGCTAAATTTATGGACCTCTATGTAATTTTATGTTTTTTGAGGTCTTCTATGTAAACCGTACTCGCTCCCACCGACCAAGTCAAATTTTAACTACAAGTAAGCGCGATAGATAGATTCCTATTAAAATTTCCCAAAAAGCTTTTGAAGCTAACTAGGAATTCAGAACAACAAAAACCACCGAAAATCTTTTTTGTAAAACTTACAAAGCAACCTACAATTTACTTGTAGTTCAAATTTAACCTAGTTTCAATAAATTGGCACATAGTCTAATTCAAGTCAGTAGAGTTAGCTAGGAAGTTTTAATATTCACAAAACATAGGAAAATCGTGAATGTTCTTTCTCGATAGTTGGAAACTCACGCCGAATCATTTACTAAAAGAAGATGCAATCATGTTCCTTCGAAAAGACAATTAATCCAAGAGTAATCTATCACGCTTACTTGTAGCTCAAGTTTGACCTAACTTCGTTTAGTAGTCAAGATGCAGAATCTTAGCAAGAAGTTGAACCTATTGTCAAAATTTTAGGATGTTTACTATATATGCATGCAAAACAAATTGTGTTTTCTCTCTCCTTCACTGCATCATCACCATCCACACACACCCCGGTAGGCTGATCTTTCCCTCGTCCGCAACGTAGCGCTGCCCACGTACGTCGACCTGCCTTGTCGTTCCATTTCATAGCCTGCAAAGAGGAAGCACCAAGCACACACCCAGCACGTTGGTTCCAAAGTGTGAGGAGTGTTTTTTGTGTGTGAAAGGAGTAAAGTAGTACCAAGGGTATGGCTCAGTTTCTTGCACGATAAGCACCCAACTGCTTTTCCTTGATTAACTTTAGGGCCCTTTCTGCTAAATTTATGGACCTCTATTTAATTTTCTATTTCTTGAGGTCTTCGATGTAAACCATACTGGCTCCCACCGACCATGTCAAATTTTAACTAAAATTAAGCGCGTTAGATAGATTCCTATTAGAATTTTCAAAAATACTTTTGAAGCTAACCAGGAATTCAGTACATCTAAAACCACCGAAAAGCTTTTTTGTAAAACTTCCAAAGCAACCTAAAATTTACTTATAGTTCAAATCTGACCTAATTTCGATAAATTGACACAGAGTCTCATTTAAGTCGGCAGAGGTAGCTAGAAAGTTTTGAAATTCACAAAACATGCGAAAATTGAGAATGTTCTTTCTTGATGGTTGGAACCTCACATCGACGACATTGTTTACTAAAAGAAGATGCACCCATCTACCTTCAAAAAGACAATTAATCGAACAGCTATCTATCACGCTTACTTGTAGCTAAAGTTTGACCAAATTTTATTAAGTTGTGAAGATGCAGAATCTTAGCAAGAAGTTGAACCTATTGTCAAAATTTCAGCACCTTTACTACATATATACACGCAAAACAAATTGTGTTTTCTCTCTCCTTCACACTGCCTCATCACCATCCACACACACCCGGTCGGCTGACCTCTCCCTCATCCACAACGTGGTGCTGCCCACGTTGTCAACCTGCCTTGTCGTTCCATTTCACACCATGCGAAGAGGAAGCACCAAGCACACCCCCAGCACGCTGTTTCGAGGGGCTTTTTTTGTGTGTCCGAAGCAAGTACAGTAGTGTGAAGGGTATGGATCAGGTGCTCGTTCGAGAAGGACTCGACTTCTTGTACTTACTTAACTTTAGGACCCTTTATGCTAAATATATAGGTCTTCGATGTAAACGGTACTTTCTCCCACTGACCATGTCAAATTTTTACTACAAGTAAGCATGACAGATATATTCCTATTAATATTTTCAAAAAAACTTTTGAAGCCAACCAGGAATTCAGTACATCAAAAACCATCGAAATGCTTTCTCGTCAAACTTCCAAAGCAACCTACAATTTACATGTAGTTCAAATTTGACCTAATTTCGATAAAATTGGCACAAATTCTCATTCAAGTCGGCAGAGTTAGCTAGGAAGTTTTAATATTCAAAAAACATGGGAAAATTGAGAATGTTATTTCCTAATAATTGGAAACTCACACCGACGGCATCATTTACTAAAAGAAGATGCATCCATCTACCTTCGAAAAGAAAATTAATCCAAGAGCAATCTATCACGCTTACTTTTAGCTCAAGTTTGACCTAATTTCATTAAGTAGTCAAGATGCAGAATCTTAGCAAGAAGTTAAACCTGTTGTAAAAATTTCAGGACCTTACTATATATATGCACTCAAAAAATATTCTGTTTTCTCTCTCCTTCATTGCCTCATCACCATCCACACACACCCTGGCCGACTGATCTCTCCCTCGTCCACAACATGGTGCTTACCACGTGCATCGACATGCCTTGTTGTTCCATTTCACACCCTGCGAAGAGGAAGCACCAAGCACACCCCCAGCATGCTGGTTTGAAAGTGTGAGGAGCATTTTTTGTGTAGAGAGTACAGTATTACGAAGGGTATGGCTCAGTTTTTCAATCGAGAAGGACCCGACTTCTTTTCCTTGATTAACTTTAGGGCCCTTTGCGCTAAATTTATGGACCTCTATGTAATTTTTTCTTTTTTGGGTCTTCAATGTAAACCATACTCCCAGCAACCGTGTCAAATTTTAACTACAAGTAAGCGCGATAGATAGATTCCTCTTAAAAAATTTCAAAATACATTTGAAGCTAACCATGAATTCAGTACATTGAAAACCGTCGAAAGGCATTTTCATAAAACTTCCATAGCAACCTAAAATTTACTTATAGTTCAAATTTGACCTAATTATGATAAATTGGCACGAAGTCTCATTCAAGTCGGCAGACTTAGCTAGGAAGTTTTAAAATTTGCAAAACATGGGAAAATCGAGAATGTCCTTTCCTGATCACACCGATGACATCAGTTATTGAAATACGATGCGCCCATCTACCTTCAAAAAGACAACTAATACAAGAGCTATCTATCATGCTTACTTTTAGCTGAAGTTTGACCTAATTTTTTTTAGTTGTCAAGATGTAGAGTCTTAGCAAAAGTTTAACATATTGTCAAAATTTTAGGACATTTACTATATATATGCATGCAAATCAAATTGTGTTTTCTCTCTCCTTCACATTGCCTCATCATCATCCACACATACCTCAGCCAGCTGATCTATCCCTCGTCCACAACATGGCGCTGCCCACGTGCGTCGACCTGCCTTGTCGTTCCATTTCGCACCCTCCAAAGAGGAAGCACCAAGAACACCCCAGCACGCTGGATTGAAAGTGTGAGGGGGCATTTTGTTTTGTGTGTGTGAAGAAAGTTCAGTAGTATGAAGGGTATGGCTCAGTTCCTCACTCGAGAAGGACCCGACTGCTTTTCCTTGCTTAACTTAAGGGCCCTTTATGCTAAATTTATGGACCTCTATGTAATTTTATCTTTTTTGAGGTCTTCGATGTAAACCGTACTGGCTCCCACCGACCGTTTCAAATTTTAACTACAAGTAAGCGCGATTGATAGATTCCTCTTAAAATTTTCAAAAGTACTTTTGAAGCTAACCAGGAATTCAGTACTTCTAAAACCACCGAAAAGATTTTTTGTAAAACTTCCAAAGCAACCTAAAATTTACTTATAGTTCAAATATGACCTAATTTCGATAAATTGGCATAGAGTCTCATTTAACTTGGCAGAGTTAGCTAGAAAGTTTTAAAATTTGCAAAATATGGGAAAATTGAGAATGTTCTTTCCTGATAGTTGGAAACTCACACTGACGACATTGTTTACTAAAAGAAGATGCACCCATCTACCTTCAAAAAGACAATTAATTCAGGAGCTATCTATCACGCTTAAGTTTGACCTAATTTTGTTAAGTTGTCAAGATGAAGAGTCTTAGCAAGAAGTTGAACCTATTGTGAAAATTTCAGGACCTTTACTACATATATGCATGCAAAACGAATTGTGTTTCTCTCTCCTTCACACTGCCTCATCACCATCCACACACACCTCGGTCGTCTGACCTCTCCCTTGTCCACAACGTGGCGCTGCCCACGTGTGTCAACATGCCTTGTCATTCCATTTCACACCCTGCAAAGAGGAAGCACCAAGCACACCCCAGAACACTGGTTCGAAAGTGTGAGGAGCGTGTTTTTGTGTGTGTGAAGCAAGTACAGTAGTATGAAGGGTATGGCTCAGTTGCTTGCTCAAGAAGGACCCAACTTCTTTTACTTACTTAACTTTAGGGACCTTTATGCTAAATATATGGATCTCTATGTAATTTTCTATTTTTGAGGTCTTCGATTAAACCGTACTTGCTCCCACTAACCGTGTCAAATTTTAACTACAAGTAAGTGTGACAGATATATTCCTATTAAAATTTTCGAAAAAAGTTTTGAAGCCAACCCGGAATTCAGTACATCAAAAACCACCGAAAAGATTTCTTGTAAAACTTTCGAAGCAACTCATAATTTACTTGTGGTTCAAATTTGACCTAATTTCGATAAATTTGCACAAATTCTCATTCAAGTCGGCACAGTTAGCTAGGAACTTTTAATATTCGCAAAACATGGGAAAATCGAGAAGGTTATTTCCTGATAGTTGGAAACTCACACCGACGGCATCATTAACTAAAAGAAGAGGCAACCATCTACCTTCAAAAAGAAAATTAATCCAAGAGCAATCTATGACGCTTACTTTTAGCTCAAGTTTGACCTAATTTTGTTAAGTAGTCAAGATTCAGAATCTTAGCAATAAGATGAACTTGTTGTAAAAATTTCAGGCCATTTACTATATATATATGCACACAAAAAAATTGTGTTTTCTCTCTCCTTCATTGCCTCATCACCATCCACACACACCCTGGCCGGCTGATCTCTTCCTCATCCACAACATGGCACTGCCCACGTGCGTCGACCTGCCTTGTTGTTTCATTTCACACCCTGCGAAGAGGAGCCTGCCCGTACCGTCCGCTCGTACCAGGCGCCATCAGGACCGCCTCGTCAAATAGTTTCTCCTAGCAAAGACGAGAGAGGGATCCAACATTCACAGCCACCAGAAACCACAAAACACCACATCCGAGAGGGATCTGAAGGAAGAACTTGGCTGGGGCAAAATCCTAGTTTTTTCACGGATCATTGGAGGACAACACATCATCCCCTTCCCAATAAACCGCTGCATCTTCGTCACCACCATCACTCCATCTTTCATCTATTAGATCTCTTTGTAATTCTAGATCCAATTGTGGTTTGCTTTAGATCTACACCCGTACTTTAATCCATCCATTTGATTATGATGATGTTGTTGATTGCTTCCATGAGTGAGTAGTTCCTTTGCTCTTGGGGAGATGGAGAAACCCTAGCACCACTATGAACTTCTAATGAAGATGATCTATTCTTGTGTCCATATGACTTGCTTGTGTATGATATAATTATGACTTGTGTTTGATTTCTCTCTGTAGATGATATGTGAAGTCGACCATGTATCATTTGCCTTTGGGACTAAAGGGTGGAAGAAACCCTTTGGACGTGGTTGTGGAAGCGTACCCGGAGTGCCCCGTGACAGATTGGCATCGGCTCGTAACTCACACGGTCAAAGGGGGATTAAGAGGGACTCCCTAAGCTAATTACGATATCCATGAGGAAACCCTTAATTGCGGTGGCCTCTATGTATGATTTCTCTGAGGCATTGTAGTCATTATTTAGAGGTGACCTCACACTTGGCTCAACAAAGTGGCTTCCTACGAGCCTTGTCGTGAACATCTTATTATGGGGCTCTCTCCACACATATCATGGCATAAGAATTATGTTATCTTGATTACATATAATAATATTACTATGATAGCTGTGTATCCTACATCTCCGAGAATGTTTTAGACCTATCGAGTTCAACCACGCTTTCATACAATCTTGTTACCTGTTTCCTTTTACTTGTTTTAATTACTTTTTTGCAAACAACTATAAACCATTCAAACACCCTTTACTTGAGATCAAAGACAACTTACAAGTATTCTTTGGTAGATAGTAGTGAGGGGTATATGGACCTTCACAAATAGCTCTCTATGGGTTCGATATCTTTATTTCGAAACTAGCTACAATTGATCTGTGCACTTGCAGTCATCAAGCTATTTTCTGGCGCTGTTGCCAGGGAGCTAAGCGCTTTTGGTATTTGTTCTTAGTTACTTATTTTACTCATTGTTTTACTAAAGTTGTTTATTAGTTTCAGGTGATACAGTATGGGCGAGTACCAACTTATAATTCAGCTTGAGGCTGTGAGGAATTCCGGTCCGCCCATGGATGTTAATTTAAATCCAATAACCAAAGAGGGCATGATATTAACCCCATGCTTTTAGATCTTTTGCATGCAAAAATTTTTGCAGGAGATGGAACGGAGGATCTGTATGAGCATGTAGGGTTCTTCGATGATGTTTGTGGAACTTTCCACCTTAATATACAAACCGAGGATGAGGTTAAGTTTGCTCTCTTTGCCCAAACCCTCGTTGATGAAGCTTGTTCTTGGTATATTCAGAGTTCTGCAAAGATTACTAATTCCTAGGAGAGCCTAGCCTCTCTAGTTTTAGTTGATTTATTTCCCAAGACAAAAACTCTTGGCGCAAGGCGCATGATTACAAATTTTGAAGGAAGAACTGGAGAAATCCTGCATGAGGGGTATACAAGATTTCGGGGTTTGCTTGATCGCTGCCCTCATCATAATTTCCAACCTTGGCTAGTAATACATACCTTCTACGCAGGTCTAGATGATGATAATAGAATTGAACTCGATCCCCTTAACAATGAGTCATTCACTGAATTCAGTATTGAGAGGGCATGGAATTTATTAGATACAGTGAATAGGATAGAGAAAGCCTATTGTGAGGCAGAATTTAAAAAGGAAAACCCCATAGAGTACAATTGTTTAAAGAGGTTTCTATCTTCTGGAAAGGTAGAAAAATTGCTTGGAAATTTTAACCTTGACCATCACATGATCATTCAAATTGTTAGATCCTATGCTGACTACCTGCAAATTCCAAAATATTGGAATCTATTCTTACTAAGGTAAGGATAGTGGGGGAGAAGGGAATAAAAGAATAGGAAGATTAACTAGAAATGTAGGAGCCATTAAATAAAACATTAGGATAGTAAAAGAACTTTTGGAACCTGAATTGTTCAAGGAAGAAGTTATTATGGTAAGTAAAGAATCCTCTGAAATGATAGGAGGAAATTTTGACAGTAAGAATAAAAGTCAATAGAAAATAACATTTTGTTTAGGAGGGACTACTTATGTAGGGTTCTATGACTTAAGTTCTTCTATAAACATAATGCCTTATACCATTTATAAAGAGTTGTGTGATCACCTTGATGACTCTTACCTTGATCCATCATAAGTAAATTTTATGTTCTCTGATCGAACTTTGCATCCTACTCATGGAGTACTTTGCAATGTTTGCATCTTTGTTGGGGTTTTTGTGTATCTAGTTGATTTTCATATTATCAAAATACCTTTGAACTCTAGTTGCCTAGTTATCTTTGTAAATAGTATTTACAATTCTATGAATATTGATATTGAAAATAAAAACAAGGCTTTATCTTTACACCTTGGTGAAGAAACTGTAGAAATAAGCTACAGCCAATTCACGAGACTACCTTATGAGAAGAAAATCGAGATTAAGGAGGAGAAGACTATTGACGAATGGGCAGCAATCTACTTTTGCACCCCACAATCTAAATTAGAGAGAAGCTTGACAAGTGATAATTATCTTGCCAATGACTCTGAAAAGAAGATCTGGATGAAATCCTCAACACCACACCGGAGGCTGAACAAGGGCTTGATACATTGCTAACGTATCCATAATTTTGCATATTCCATGCTTGGTTTTATCTACTTTCTTGTGTTTTGTCCACACTTTGGAGTACTTTCTATACACTTTCTTGGACTAACCTATTAACAACAGCCACAGTGCTAGCTGCCTGTTTTCTGTTGTTTTTGGTTCCAGGAAAGTCAGAAAATGAATATTCTTGGAATTGGAAGGGACAAGAGCCAAAGTCAGTTTTTCACCGAGGGACACCCGAAGCCAAAATACGAGACGGAGAGGGGCCAGGGGCCGCCACACCACCTGGCCGCACGGCTCAGCCTGGCCCGCGCCAGGGGGTGGTCTGGCCGCCCTAGGCACCCCCTCGGCCTCCCCTTTCGCCTATAAGATGCCTCCAATACAGAAACCCTAATTACCCGATCAAAATTCCACGAAAGAGTCTGTAGCCACCGTCATCTACATCCCTGGATCGGGAGGGATCTGAAGCTCTTCCCGACACCCTGCCGGAGAGGGGAATTCACCCTGGAGGCCTTCTTCATCATCATGCAAGCCTCCAGTGTGATGCGTGAGTACTTCATCTCTAGACTACGGGTCCATGTAGTAGCTAGATGGCTAGTTCTCCTCCTTTGTGCTATCATGTTTAGATCTTGTGAGCTCCGTTCATGATCAAGATCATCTATTTGTAATTCCTTTATATTGTATTTGCGGGGATCCGATGGATATTAAGATGCTATTTCAGATTGATTATTGATTCTATCATGTCTTTGTTATTTGTGATCTTGCATGCTTTCTGTTGTTAGTAGCTATCTTGGCCAAGTATATGCTAGCAACTCCAAGAGTTAGTATTTATGCTCGATAGTGGGTTCATGCCTCTAGTAATCTGGGGAAGTGACAGATATCCCTAAGATACTAGATGTGCTGTTGCTACTAGGGAGAAAACAACAATCCTTTGGTCGTAGAACAATCATATTGTTCACTTTACACGCAATGCGTAATGCAATTATCTGTTGCTTGCAACTTATTACTGGAGGGGGTTCGGATGATAACCTGAAGGTGGATTAGTAGTCATAGATGCAGTTGGATTACGGTCTATGTATAATGTTGTAATGCCCAATCAAGTCTCAAAGGAGTCAAGATGAGTAGTATATGCATATTTCTTTCACTATGTTTGTCAATTTCCCAGCTGTAATTTATTCACCCAACATGTCATCTATCTTAAGGAGAGCCACCACTAGTGAACTATGGACCTTAGTCCTTTCTTTTACTATCAATATACAATCAACTGTTTATTGCTTTCTGTTTACTTTCTGCAAACTATTACTTTCTTCCACTCGATATGTTTAATCCTTTGTTTTCAGCAAAACCGGTGAGATTGCTAACCTCATCGCAAGTTGGGGGCAAAGTTCTATGGTTGTGTTGTGCAGGTCTCCACGTTGCTGCTGGCACCAGTAGTGCGCCCTGCCAAAGTTTAGCTAGCAACACCTTTGAGGTGTTTCCTTGCTCCTACTGGATTGATAACCTTGGTTTCATAACTGAGGGAAAACTTGCTGATGTGCTCATCATACGTTCCTCTTGGGGTTCCCCAACGGGCTCGATATATTTTGGGCTAAGCAACTGATTTTCTGGCGTCGTTGCTGGGTAGTCAAGGACATCTTCACAAGGGTAGTCCCTCATAACCAATCTCTTTACTTTGTTATTTTTTTGCTTAGTTTACTTTTGCTTTGTTTGCTTGTTTCTTTATCAAAAACAAAAAAATAGTTTTACTAGTTTGCTTTCTTTATTAAAAACACAAAAAAATTAAGTCTTTCTATAGTTGTTACCTCTTTCTTAGCTCACCATGTTGATCCCTAAATTCACTTTGAAATACCTTTCAATAGGTAGTGGTTCTATAATTGGAAAAGATAATATTGAAGAATTCTTTAATCATGTTAGTAAACATGAGGATATTGAGGATAGATCCCTTGCAGAACTTGCTCCAAACTATGAAATTGCTGCAGCTTCTTTAGTTCACACGTTAGAAGCTAGGTTTGTTAACCCCAACCCCTTAATGCAAGTAATGTTTCTTAAACTTAAAGAAATTGAGGACCCTGAAAAGAGGGATTTTATTCTGGAAACTTTGCTTAAGGAATTCTATGATGTTGTCAAGGAAGCTAGAAAAGTCTTTGAACGTTTTAATATGCTAGGCTCATGTGTAGATGTTGTTGGTACACGAGAAAAGATGAAGAAAAACGAATCTAATGGGGAGAAAATTAAAATACCAATACCTTTTAAGCTTGTAGCAATGCATGAAGCCATAGAAAGGAATCTTGATTGGATTATTCCTGAAAACCCGTTTGATGAAAATAGTGAACCCAAGAGCGTTGAGAGAGGTTCCTCTAGAACTTGTTTGGATGAGACACCTTGCCTTGTTGGAGATATTTCTAGTATTAATCTTAATGCTTCTTCATTTGAGAACACTTAATCCTTTTTCTTGCTTCTCATGCCTAACTTAAAGGCGTTAAAGAAAAGTACTTATTGGGAGATAACCCAAAAGTTTTAGATGAGTCTTGAAAATTATTACTTCAGTAATAACTGCTCCTTATCCTTTTTATTTGCTTTTTGTGCCAAGAGTAACCTCTAATGAGAGAGAAGTAATGATTGGAAAAGTTGCTGTCCCGAAACAGATTTTTGTGCTTCACCGTAAACATTTGTGTAAAATCTCTGTACGTCCTTTTGAGGCGTGAATTTTTGTGCTTCTGCCCCCGGTTGTTATCTAACTTTAGTTAGTTCAACAATTTTTGATTTGAGCAACATAATGTCTTTGAAAAAATTTGTCTTTACCTGCTGGTCTGTTTTGACTGATTTCTGCCATTATTTGCATTTGCTTCTTGTTGGTTCCTTTTTGAGTTCTTTTGGGGAATTGAGATTTTTGAGGGAAGTGCTACAATATCTTGTGTTTTAATGGAAGTTTTATTGGTGTTGGAACTGAACCTAAAGACCTATTATCTTGAGTGCACTAATGTTGCTAATAAAGATTGTGTGAAGTTTTATATGAAGGAAAAATTTCAGGTGTATGGATGGAATGAGTAATGATATGAAGGATGGACTAAAGCTCAAGCTTGGGGATGCCACGCGTGTCACCCAAAGAAATATCCAAGAAGTACAAGCGTCAAAGCTTGGGGATGCCCAAGCCATCCCCTTCTTCATCAATAAAAATTCCAGGTTTCTTCCAAACACTTCATTTTTATTGTTTCATGCATAGTTGTGTAGTTCTTGGAGCGTCTTATTTTTCGTTTTGGTTTTGGTTTTTTGTTTTCTTTATTTTCTTAGCTTGCTGAATAAATTGGTTGGACCCACTCTTTCATGCATTGGTTTTCAAATAGTTTGTTTTGGATTGGAAAAGAGTTGGAAAAGTTCATGCTTAAGTGGTAAAGAGAGCTTGTTTTTGACTGTGGCCTATGCTTTGTCATGCATGCTTGATATTGTTTTGGCTTTATGCTTAGTATTCTTTGTTGTAGCATGACATGTTATAAACAATTGATATTGCTTAATGTGCCTTGGAAGAATCATGCGTTGTTTTAGCATATTAAAGCATAGTATTGTGGTATTCTCCTTTGATGCTTTATTTGGGTTGACTTGGCACATGCTCACACCATGTTATGACTATCCCAAGTCACCATAGCCTTTATGATACTTTAGGTTTCGACTTGTAATATCATTTTATGCTTTGATTAATGATGTTTTGTCGCTCTGCATGATTATGGCTATTATTGCTCTCTTAGTTGGTCGCTCCTAGTTTTTTGCTAGCCTCCATAACCAAGTATGAGTTCCACTCATGCATCCAACTCCTAAAACCAAGTTATTCCAAGGAGTCCACCATACCTAACTATTAGCATATGCTATTCCAAGTATATTCATGTTTTTATCTACCTTCCGAAATGAACTTGTTATGAGAAAAGTAGTGATTAAAGCTCTCACGAACTTGATGGCACACTTTACTTTTCTTGCCCTTAATAAAGTTGAACCATTGTGTTGTCTATGCTTGCACTTATACGTTGGGGATTAGGAGAACCATGCTGTCATGGGGAACGCTTTCAACATTGCACTTGTACTTTGTACCTAGTTGATATCTTGCTCTTTTGTATATGGATGTCGTCGGTGTGAAATGAAAGGGGAGCTTGTAAGTCCATGGAGTTATGTATGTGTGTTAGAGAAACGCCTGGGCCGCTGGTCTAATCCATACTGTCATGGTGGAAACCTGCAGCGTAACCATAACGAGTTGTCTATGAAGCATTCTTCTTATAAAAAAAAAGAGTCAGATATTGAGAAAAAAGAGAAAAAGAAAAAAAGATATGAGAAAAGAGGAAAGAAAGAAAAAAGCACCATATTCCCATGGTAAATAAGAAGATTGCTGAGATGCTCGTTGTCTGCTTGCCTTGTCATTTTGATATGGGGATTCTTCCGTATCATCGGGCAAGGGGTACCCCGTTGGCGGCTCTCTATGATACACATGTACTTACTATGACAAGAACTTACCGGTAACTCAACTTGAGTAGCATGAGGAGCGTCCGTCGTATTCAAGGGACATGAGATTTCCAACTTATACTTCGTCAAGCATATACACCATAGTTTGTTCACTTTAACCTTAATCACTTCAAGATGCTTATGATAGGGGCAATGAGAGCTAAAAGCTAACAAGCATCATAATTTTTGGAAGCTCTTTTTGAGACTTGAATCCCTACTTCCTTCTATGAAGGCCTTTCTTTTACTTTTATGTCGAGTCTCCACCTTCTGTCTTTATGCACCTACTTTGAGAGCATAGTGGCCATTCTTAGTTCTATGTGCATTGTCCCAAGACTTGTTGATTGATGCACAGCTTTGATATTGCTTGCTTTAAACTATTTGTATCTAGTCATTCTTATGAACTTTAAAGGTGTCCTATGCATTTATGTTTGCTACTCTATGATGGACAAGCTGAATGCCACTATGCTATGTTTTCTTTATGTGAAACAAACAAACGTCTTGCAAAGCATTGTTGTTCATGAATCCTTTGTTTGTGCCTTTTCATGTTGCAACATAGTTGCTATGTCTTATTGTTAGAACTGTATCTTTCATGTTATGATTGAAGTACTATGATCCCAGCTATCAATGTTTTACAAATACTTTGATCAAGTTTATGATGGTGCATGTCACCTCAAAAATTATTCTTTCTTTTTATCACTTACCTACTCAAGGACGAGCAGGAGTTAAGCTTGGGGATGTTGATACATTGCTAACGTATCCATAATTTTTGATGTTCCATGCTTGGTTTTATCTACTTTCTTGTGTTTTGTCCACACTTCGGAGTACTTTCTATACACTTTCTTGGACTAACCTATTAACAAGAGCCACAATGCCAGCTGCCTGTTTTCTGCTGTTTTTGGTTCCAGGAAAGTCATAAAATGAATATTCTCGGAATTGGATAGGACAAGAGCCAAAGTCAGTTTTTCACCGAGGGACACTCGGAGCCAGAATACGAGACGGAGAGGGGCCAGGGGGCCGCCACACCACCTGGCCGTGCGGCCCATCCTATCCCATGCCAGGGGGTGGTCTGGCCGCCCTAGGCACCTCCTCGGCCTCCCCTTTCGCCTATAAGATACCTCCGATATAGAAACCCTAAGTACCCGATCAAAATTCCACGAAAGAGTCTATAGCTGCCATCATATCCATCCATAGATGGGGAGGGATCTAAAGCTCTTCCCGGTACCCTGCCGAAGAGGGGAATTCACCCTAGAGGCCTTCTTCATCATCATGCAAGCCTCCGGTGTGATGCGTGAGTAGTTCATCTCTGGACTACGGGTCCATGTAGTAGCTAGATGGTTGGTTCTCCTCCTTTGTGCTATCATGTTTAGATCTTGTGAGCTCCATTCATGATTAAGATCATCTATTTATAATCCCTATATGTTGTGTTTGCAGGGATCCGATGGATATTGAGATGCTATTTCAGATTGATTATTGATTCTATCATGTCTTTGTTATTTGTGATCTTGCATGCTTTCCGTTGTTAGTAGCTATCTTGGCCAAGTAGATGCTAGCAACTCCAAGAGTTAGTATTTATGCTCGATAGTGGGTTCATGCCTCTAGTAATTTGGGGAAGTGACAGAAATCTCGAAGGTACTAGATGTGCTGTTGCTACTAGGGAGAAAACAACAATCCTTTGTTCATAGAACAATCGTATTATTCACTTTACACGCAATGCGTAATGCAATTATCTGTTGCTTGCAACTTAATACTGGAGGGGGTTCGGACGATAACCTGAAGGTGGATTATTAGTCATAGATGCAGTTGGAATACGGTCTATGTATAATGTTGTAATGCCCAATCAAGTCTCAAAGGAGTCAAGATGAGTAGTATATGCATATTGCTTTCTCGATGTTCGTCAATTTCCTAGCTGTAATTTGTTCACCCAACATGTCATCCATCTTAAGGAGGGCCACCACTAGTGAACTATGGACCCTGGTCCTTTCTTTTACTATCAATCCACAATCAACTGTTTACTGCTTTCTGTTTACTTTCTACAAACTATTACTTTCTTCCACTCAATACGTTTAATCCTTTGTTTTCAGCAAAACCGGTGAGATTGACAACCTCATCGCAAGTTGGGGGGAAAGTTTTGTGGTTGTGGTGTGTAGGTCTCCACGTTGCTGCTGGCACCGGTAGTGCGCCCTGCCAAAGTTCAGATAGCAATACCTTTGAGGTATTTCCTTGCTCCTACTGGATTGATAACCTTAGTTTCATAACTGAGGGAAAACTTGATGATGTGGTCATCATACCTTCCTCTTGGGGTTCCCCAACGGGCTCGATATATTTTGGGCTAAGCAGGGCTCAATGATGAATATGAAGAGCTTGAAAGAAAAGGGGACAAGGATCCGCCGCCTATTGTTCTAAAACCCCTCTCTGGGGCTCAGGTATGAATTCTTAGTCATGGAAGGTAAATGTCCAGTAATTTTGGACAATAATCTCTCTCCAGATGAAAGCACGAACTTGTTAGAAGTACTTGTCAAACACGAGAAACTTTTGGATATACTCTGAATGACATAAAAGGTATAGATCCAACCATAGTAACTCACAAGATTCCCATGGTTGAGGATGCTAAACCATTTGTTGATAACCAAAAAAGATTAAATCCCAAAATGAAAGAGGTAGTGATAAAGGAAGTAATCTGTATGTTAGATACTGGTATTATCTATCAAATTTCAAATAGCAAATGGGTGAGTCCGACTCATTGTATACCTAAGGAAGGATGCATAACAATAATTAATAATGATAAGGATGGACTAATTCCAGCTAGAACGAGAGCAGGATATAGAATGTGTATTGACTTTAGGAAGTTGAACAAAGAAACCATAAAAATGCATAAGCAACTTCCCCTCATTAACAATATTATGGATAGGATGTCCGCTAATTCTTACTTTTGTTTTTGACGGATACTCCGGTTATTCTCAAATAGCCATCCAACCTAAAGTTCAAGAAAAAAAATACTTTCACGTGCCCCTATGGAACCTATGCCTGTCGATTAATGCCTTTTGGATTGTGTAACGCAGCTGCTACTTTTCAAGAGTGTGTTCTAAAAATCTTTGATAGTTTTAGGGAGAGTTCCATGGAAGTTCTTATGGATAACTTTGTTGTCTATGGATCTACCTTTGAACAATGTCTATATAATCTCAATAGAGTTTTGCAGAGGTGTAAACAAACCAAGTTGGTTCTAGACTGGGAACGTTGCTGCTTCATGGTAAGAGAAGGTAGAGTTTTTGGGCATAAAGTTTCTGAGAAAAATATTAAGATCGATAGTTCGAATTTAATTACTTTAGAAACACTTCCAATTCTACAAGATATAAAAGGATTAAATGATTTCCTTGGGCATGCTGGTTTTTATAGGCGCTTTATCAAAGATTTTGCTAAAATTTCCGCCCCCTTAACTCATCTACTTGATAAAGATATTCTTTTCGCTTTTGACAGAGACTGCCATGATTCTTTTGAACAATTAAAGAAATCTTTAATTTCTGCACCGGTTATTCAAGCACCCAATTGGGACGAACCATTCAAAATAATGTGTGATGCTAGTGATTATGCTATTGGGGATGTTTTAGGACAAAGAGATGGCCCTAACCTTAATGTTATTTAGTATGCCAGTCGAGTCTTTAATGATGATCAAAGTTACTATGCAACATCTAAGAAAGAATTCCTTGCCATTGTTTTTTCTTGCGATAAGTTTAGACGTTATATCATCAACTCGAAGGTAATAGTTCATACTGGTCATCAAGCTCTAAGACATCTTCTAGCTAAAAAGGATGCTAAACCCCATGTAATCAAATGGGTCTTTTTCAGGAGTACGATTTACAAATAGTAGATAGGAGGGGAAAGGATAACCCTATGGCCGATCATTTATCACGAATGGAAGGAATCATGGAAGATCCTATTTCTATTAACGAATCTATGCCGGGTGAATATCTGGTAGTTGTTGAAACTCATGATCCTTGGTTTGCAGATTATGCTAATTTCCTTTAGGTAAGTTCCTACCAGAAGGAATGGATTACTATCAAAGGAAGAAATTCTTCAGTGATTTAAAAAATTACTTTTGGGATGATTCATACTTATATATACATGGTCTATACGGGGTAATCTATAAATGCGTGCCCGAGCATGAGATTAAAGACATCCTTAAATCCTGTCACGATAGTCCTTAGGGTGGGCATCACGCTAGTAACCGCACCGCAACTAAAGTTTTACAGTCAGGTTTCTACTGGCCTACCTTAGTCAAAGATTCTCATGAATATGTTAAAAATTGTGATGTCTGTCAATGTATGAGTAATATAGGAAAAATACAAGAGATGAATATGAAGTATAACTTAGTAATAGAGACATTCGATGTATGGGGAATGGATTTTATGGGACCATTTTTTCCCTCTAACGGTTATACCCATATCCTTGTTGTTGTTGATTATGTTACTAAATGGGTTGAAGCTATACCTGCAGCTCATGCAGATGCAGGAACCTCTATCAAGATGGTCAAGGACGTCATCCTCCCCAGGTTTGGAGTACCTCGATTTTTGATCACTGATGGTGGAACTCATTTTATGAAGGGAACTTTTGATAAGATACTTAAAAAATATGGAGTAGACCACCGGGTAGCTTCACCTTACCATCCTCAAACTAGTCGGCAAGTGGAATTTTCAAGCAGAGAAATCAAGACCGTACTCTAGAAAATGGTGAACAGATCAAGAAAAGACTAGTCTCTAAAGCTTAATGATGCACTGTGGGCGTATCGAAAAGCATTCAAGAACCCTATGGAAATGAGACCATACAAAATGGTTTACGGTAAAAATTGTCATCTTCCACCAGAACTCGAGCATAAGGCTCGATGGGCTATCAAAACTATGAATTTTGACTTTAGAACTGCAGGTGAAAAATGAGTCTTCGATATTCATGCTTTAGATGAACTAAGGAGTGAGGCTTATGAAAATGCCAGAATATTTAAAGAAAAAGTTAAGAAATGGTATGACTGAAAGTTAGAAGGCAAGGAATTGAAAACCGGAGATAAAGTTTTACTTTGCAACTCTAGGCTTAAGATTTTTGCAGGAGAGTTGAAATCTAGGTGGGAAGGACCATACAATGTTGAAGAAGCATATCCACCAGGAGCGGTGAGATCGAAAAATACTACACCCTCTTCCTCATCCTGGATTGTTAATGGGCAGTGACTGAAGAATTATAGAGTTGGCGAAGTAAACATTGTGGAATTGATCTTCGTGATCCTAGCAGAAGAACACAACAAGTAAAAGCTAGGTAAAAAGCATAAATTACTTAAGTTCTGTTTCTTTGAAACCATTTTGGATTATTCTATTTTTAGTTCTGAACTTGTCTGGTTTTTATGGTCATTCTAAATGCTTTTTTGACATGGTACGGGCAGACCGTATGGTTGGTTGCGCCCGTACCACTGGTCATTAACCATTCGGAGTACCGGCTCCGATTTTCGTAGTACGGTACGACCGAACGGTACTAGCGGATCTGCCTGTATCGATGGTCATACATATAAAGAAATTTGAAGTTAGTAACTAGTCCGTACGGGAGCGCGGTACGGGAGGAGCACAGCTCGCGACCGACTCTGACCCCTTGAAATTCCGATTTTATTTGCCAGTTTGCACTTTTTCTTCTTTCTCTCTCTTTTCCATCCTATTTTAGATCTAGAACTTCTTCCTGTCCTTTTACAATGAAACCTCATATCTCACTTGGTTACTCGAGGTCCGTATAGCCTTTTCATATCAAGAAGATCTGGGCCAAGTAGGAGCATGCCGCTGAAGGACGAGCCAAGAAGGAGGGATCCAAAGTGGATACTTCGTCTTCCTCAAATTGTGAGCCTCCATGTGTGGTCCCACTCCCCCATTGGGAAGATATGTTTCCATAGAAATTGGAGATGCTCATGCATGTGGAGCAAGGAAGGAACAAAGAAGAATCTGCGCTCAACCCCTATAGGTATAACCTCCATGGATCTTCTCTCAAATTACCTCCGGAAACCTCTTCCAAGAAAAGTGGAGACCGATATGAGATTCAAGAGAAGATCAAGAACCTTGAAAAGATTTCTAAGACTTGTGTTGAGACCATTGGGGAAGGGGTTGACTCTTACTGGATGATGGGAAAAGACCTCGAAAAGAAGGTCGATGACATTGATGGTAGGGTACAACTCCTCACCAAGATCATTATGGAGATGGTAGATGATAAAAAAACTTTGAAAAAAGTAATCAAGGAATTACGCATTGGTATCATAGAGATGTCTGCATGATTCGTGTGTATTTATCAAGCATGCAACCTCAAGACAGATGAAGAAGAGGAATACGATGACTTCTTTACTCCCAAAAAGGAGTAAGTAATCGCAAGGAATTATTTGATCCACCCGGCTTGACACCAAGCTTGGGGGATCTATGAGAAAACGTTGTAATCTATCTTATGGTTTTTAGCATGTTTACGTTTCCTGCATGCATGGTTAGGTTTAAATTCCAAATTTTGCATTATTTGCATCAACTTCGAGTTCCCTTTGTTCAAGAGAAGAATTGCTGAGTTATGATAATTGAAGTTGTGTTTGATTCATGATTATTATATTAGATGATTGAACTAGGTTGAGTGTTATTATACTTGTACAGCTGTCATAATTTTAGGGACTTCCACACCTTTAGAAGTATTGATTAAGTTATGAGAAGAAGAATTCTAGTAGCATATTATGATTAAGAGTTTTCAAAATCCATTGAAGTAGTGAGCATGATCAAATAGCTTGCTGAAAAGAAAAAGAGAGCAAGGAAAAGTATAGACATACAAGTATACAAAAAGAAAAAGAATGCAGCTATCAAAAGAATCAAGCATATAAAAGAGAGGAAGAAGAAAAAGAAAATGATCATGGATCTTCACTATTAAACTTAGAGCTATAAATCTCTAAACTCTGTGATTATATGATATGTTGAATCACTAGTAGCTTCTTATAATTCCATTAATACTAGAAAAAGGGTCTGGAAGCCTCTAAGTTATTTAATGTGTAAGGGTATGGTAATACCCCTGATGTATCTTTACATCCGGTGTTATATTATTGTTTCAATTTTTGCCTCATTTATTGTAACGTCTCGTGTCTCATGAACATGATGATGTTGTCCCTAAGCCACCATCTTGCTCGGGGACGAGCAAGAACCTAGCTTGGGGGAGTTGATGAGTCCAAATTGAAGCATTTTTACCTCTTGTTTTTGCATAAATAGAGTAGGGATTTTTGCATTTCACTACGCCTATGCGCGCTATTCCATCCTTGTTTCAACAGGATCCCAAATCATGGAGTCATAGATGAACTTATCAACTAGAGATGTCATATTGTGTAATTATATGATATTTCTAAGTGATAAATACCATTTTATGAATTTACCTTCGCACCTAGAAGAATAACAAATAAGGAGGAGGCATCAACACCGCCTCATCAAATAGTTTCTCCTGGCAAAGATGAGAGATGTATCCGACATTCACAGCCACTAGAAACCACGAAACACCACATCCAGGAGGGATCTAAAGGAGGAACTTGGTTGGCTCAAAATCCCAGCTGCTTCGCGGATCATTGGAGCACAACGCATCATCCCCTTCACCATCAACCGCTTCATATTCATCACCACCATCACTCCATCTTTCATCTATTAGATCTCTTTGTAATTCTAGATCTAGTTGTGGTTTGCATTAGATATACTCATGTACTTTAATCCATCCATTTGATTATGATGATGTTGTTGATTGCTTCCATGAGTGAGTAGTTCCTTTGTTCTTGGGGAGATGGACAAACCCTAGCACCACTATGAACTTGTAATGAAAATGATCTATTCTTGTGTCCATATGACTTGCTTGTCTATGATATAATTATGACTTGAGTTTGATTTCTCTCTTTAGATGATATGTGAAGACGACCACGTATGCCTTCGGGACTAAAGGGAGGAAGAAACCCTTTGGCCGTGTTGTGGAAGCGTACCTAGAGTGCCCTGTGACAGATTAGCGTCGGCTCGTAACCCACATGGTCAAAGGGGGATTAAGAGGGACTCCCTAAGCTAATTACGATATCCATGGGGAAACCCTTAATTGCGGTGGCTTCTATCGGTGATTACTCTTAGGCATTATAGTGATTATTTAGACGTGACCTCACACTTGGCTCAACAAAGTGGCTTCCGATGAGCCTTGTCGTGAACATCTTATTATGGGTCTCTCTCCACACATATCATGACATAAGAATTATGTTATCTTGATTACATATAATTGTTGGGAATATGCCCTAGAGGCAATCATGTATCATGTATTTCCCAATGTATTCATAAAGTAATAAAGTTGTCCATATATGAACTACTGATATGTATCACTGAATATGTGATTCGATTGTGGAACTATATATTCATGTTGTTCGTACTAGTTGTTTTTGGTCATTGAGGTTGTGCCAGACACACAACTTAGACTAATGTGAAAGTCGGTTGATGACTCGGTTCCACTTGTCATGGGCATGGAGATGCTATTCCGACTTACACTAATTTGGCTAAAGAGTTTAGCGAATCGGACTAACCCATAGTTGAGATGCAACGAGCATGTTGTCATTTGTAGTCTCAAGCAATGGAATCCTTCAACCTGAGGTGATCGCATGATCCGAATTGTGGATCGCCAGCTTAGGTCCTATCAAACGCTGTCCCGTAAATGGGAAGTTATAAAGGTAGGGTTCGGGTTGGTTGTGAAGCAAGCCGCGTCACGTGGATTACCAGGATGGGATTTGCCCCTTTATAATGGAGAGATATTCTATGGGCCCTCTCGTGTGATATGATTCGGAAGCATGGCCATGCGCGACTTGGTTAAGTGCTAACCAAGGAGTTGGACTAAGTGTTAGTCAAGTGAATCATATATCACGGAATGAGAAGAGAGAGTCGAGCTATTAGAGTGATGGCAACAACTCGCCTATAGCTTGACAAGATATATCGTGAGGCAAAGGGACTTGGACAAAAGTCACATTGAGAAAGGTTTATCTTCTGACTTTACGGCGCTTGGGAGTTGGCACGTCTTGCTAGAGGCCGCTACAAACTATCGACTCGGAGTTGTGACTCCTGTCGTGTCCAGGTGCACGTAAACCTACAGGGTCACACACTTAAGGGTAAGGAGCACATGTGGATTAGATCCATATGGAGATTGGGGTACGGCGTAGATGGGCCTCAAGCATTGAGCCCAGCTAGGAGTGTATATAAGTGGAGTGACAAGGGATTATCCCTAACCTAGCCGTCACTTTCTCCACTCCCATTTTGGGCTAGACAGGATCTAGCAGTACTCTGCCTAGAGCTCCTTTCTGTATGTGTGGATATCGGTAGAGGCGTTGCACGTGCGGCGCTGGGGACAAGGAGGTCCATGGTGATCTGGGCGTGCTGTACGGGGATCGTTCGGCACAACATCAACTAACGTGCTTCATCAATAATCCGCACCAGTGCGTCTAGTGGTAAATCTCGTGGCCTATCACCTGAGCTAGATCTTGGGTGTACCGCGTAGGGTAAAAGTTTTTGTTTATCTCTACGTGGCCCAATAGTGGTATCAGAGTGTTAGCTTCTGGTTTTAGGCTCGAGATCGTGCATATGTGATATGCAGTTGGCATTAGATTGGATCTCATTGTAGTTTTCATGGTCGATCTATGAGATATATCGGTTTTGTACGAAGTTGAATGGATCAATAGTACTCGAGGAATGGATGATCTGGTTTCCGTGATCTATGTGCTAAGGTCGTGGAAATACATACCCCTACCGGTCGGCTTCCGCCATCGGGGTAAACCGTGACACGTAAATCTGGAGGAGGTGATCGAAGATCAAAGAGTTTGGTCAAATTGGAGTACTGATCTGGTTTGGGTAAAATTGTTTTATCCAATAATGAAATCCATATTTCGGAAGGCAGATGACATATGGTTTGGGACCACCGGCTTCGCCCTGTCGTAGCGCCTTAGATGTCGTTGCGAGTTTCACCACGCCGGTTGATATCGTATCTATGCATAACTTGTTTTTGCGGGATGATGTTGTGAATGGTATGGCTTATGTGCATGTGATGTGTGTAATCTATACATGATCCGCGTATCACGATTTTTGTCTGCCGGCTGGAGACTAGGTGTTGTCATCTTATTGTATAATGACCTACGCGTCAGATTCTCTATGTGATTTACTTTACTAGCTAGTGTAGCTATTTGGAGAACCCGGATGGCATGCAAGTCGATGTATAAGTCGGCTACATGGTGTAAGGTGGCACGTGACAAGAGTTGACTCGAGTCGAATTACAAGCTTTGTGGAGATGGAGATAGCCATGAAGAGAGCCATACAATTTCACATTATAATTGCTTTATTTTGTGTTATTGCCATATCTCTATTTTACCTCTATTAGATAGTTGGTAGAAAGTAATCCCTCAAAGAAGGTCTAGTCGGTTTCCCCACTAGTGCTGCACCATCACAAGTCTGACATTTTTGGTAGTGGGCTCATAAAATTGAGGTGCTATCAATTCTTTCCGACTAGGTGTGTTCGAGTCAGACTCTTACAGTGGAAGCACTCGGTAATCTAGACGGGTCTATCACAACGATTGTGGGACTCGGGGAAAATTCGGATGGGAGCAGGGGCATGTGATGCCACCCATCCAACAGGAGTCGTATGAGATAGGATTGACAAGGAGTTGTCTACCTAGATCACTTGACAACTAGCGGTGATGCTAAAGCTCACTAGTCGGCTTGCTTATTTAGGATCCTGAATCACTAAGTAACCATTGGAGGGGTGTTGGTTCTAGTGGGAGCATAAGTATTAAAGTGTTTAATATGTTTGCTCTTTTATGGATACATGTCTTAAGTGTTTTTGCATATTTTTCTGTTCTAGATCAATGGCACGTTAGGGTTGATTCCTCGTCGGAGCAGTTCGTCGTCGACGACGACTCCCCGCCGTTGGATTAGAATTAGATCTCACGGCTCAGATCTGCTGATACCGTTTCGTTTAGTTAGTCTCGCTGACGAGTAGACCCCTCAATGACCCATTGTCTTTGTGTAGTGCAGTTAATGACGACCATTTACTTTTCCCACGCAGCCCAGGAAATTCAAATATTGATTTTCCATTTAAGTTAAAACCTTATTATGTCCACAGATCCAAAAATCAATTCAGAGAGTTTCACTGAACCAAATTGCATGATTCCAATTTTGTTAGAAAGGTAATTTAAAATATCTATCCAAGAACGTTGGATTTATATCTTTTGAGTTATACATAATCTTTAGTAAAAATAACAAGACAGAGACTTTTCTACATTCAAACATTTTTCAAAAATCAACCATAATAGCTTTTGAGTTGATTCCAACTCTCAAAAATCACATTTGACAAAATCTATCTGAATATGTAAAAACATTTAGGTTTGCGTGCAGTGACTTTGGACTGATACCAAAACAATGCTATTAGGGCATTTCTAGTCACTTTAAATCTATTAAATGATGATCTTAAACTTAATAAAATGTGACCAACCCTTTAAATCACATTCCCACATATTAGAATATTTGATGATGGCATGTGTCCACATGATCCCATATTTTAATTGGAGAATATTAAATCTTAATTAATTTCAATGAGTAGAAATTACTTTTCTCAATTAAACTAAATAAAACTAGTTCTTTAATTCATGTGATGATTGTGATGATTCTAGATCATCAAGTGTGA
The DNA here is from genome assembly GCA_023614405.1 of Avena insularis. Classification (NCBI taxonomy): domain Eukaryota; kingdom Viridiplantae; phylum Streptophyta; class Magnoliopsida; order Poales; family Poaceae; genus Avena; species Avena insularis. The sequence goes on along the minus strand of JAJUPC010000108.1, from coordinate 815,628 downwards.
GCCTTAGTGTGCTAAATAGAATTAGTTAAGTATTGTTTGGTGATTGTGTACCCCGTATTTATTTATAGATGATAGTACCGACCCATGCTACGAGGAGGATGAGTTCTACCCAGAAGAAGAAGAGGAAAACTTCAATCACTGCACCAATCAAGGCAAGCTATTATTGGCAAGCTATCACTTGCAACCTCATACATGTGCAAGTTTTAACCTAAGAAAGATGCATTAGGCATGATTTGGTTATATACCTTTGATTTATACCAATCCCAAGTTTTTCTTGCAAGCTTATTCTTTTTACTTTACCAAAGTTCTTTACTTTTAGTTAGTGCTTTCTGAAGATTGGAAAAGTAGTATAGATAGCATAAAGAGTATAAAACTAGGCCTATACTAGATGACATTCTATGGCATGAGATTGAAGATTATCACCCCTCATTAGTGAACACTCTTAACTTAGTGGCTAGTGCTAAAGCATAAAACTTGATCACTTAGATGGGAATACTTGGTGAAAATGATTATGAAAACCTTGGAATGATGAGTCATTCTATTGAAATGTGTTGACATGTGTTGAGAAACAAAAATGGATTTTTATGATGAAAATGTTGAGGCATGAGCCTTAGCCCTTTTACCAAAAACTGATGGTTGGGCTCGGATGCGATACCATTCCAATTTTACCGTACAACCACAATACCTGAATTGGGTAGGGCTTAGCCGGAAGTTTATACGTATTAGTATGGGTACCCTCGCGGAAGAGGTTTCAGCTGAGGCTACCTCGTGAGTGTGAATTGTCCACCTATGTAGTGCCCAGGATGGCAGATAGCCATGGCAAAACTCATAGGGGAGGTGCCTATACTAGAGTGTGTAATTGAAAGGTTATGATTGATTATCCGCATACTAAGTATGATGATCCAGGGTTATCCCTGACGGATGTATCGAATTTTTTGGTGAAAGTGTACCACCTCTGTAGAGTGTCAAACTATTCGAATAGCCGCGTCCGTGGTCATGGACAGTTGGAGTGGCCATACTGTTCTGTCATCAGATGTTTTCAAAATGACTTGTGAAGTGAACTATGATTTTGAATTGACCACAACAGGGTTGTGACTATGAAAACTAGGTTCCCACTTAAGTGATTTAGAACATTTACTTAGTTTTCTTTACTTCTAAACTCAATTTAGATAAATCTGGCTTTTTTGGAAATAAACCTAGAGCTTAATATTCCTACTAGAACTACCTTACTTGTTAGTGATTGTTTGCGAGTACTTAAAGAGTACTTAAGGCTTTGTCCCTGGCTATTCCCGTGGCCAGACTATGAGGAGGACTACCAGGATGATAGACAGCAGGAGGTCTACGATAACTAGGATCATCTCCCATCGTCAGCATTGCATGTTACCCTCAAGATGGAGCCCACTACTACGCTTATTATTCCGCTGCTTGTTTGTATTAAGACTGTATCATGAGATCCTTTGTTTGTAAGACCTTATTATGGTTTGTAATGGATGATGTACTGTGATGTCCAATCTATTATGTCTCGCCAAAATGGTAATACTGGGATTGAGAGGTATGGCATAATAGGCATCTGGGATTAAAAATCCGGGTGTTGACAAGTTGGTATCAGAGCCATCCTGACCACAGGAGACCCTAGTTAGAATGGAAGTTCGAACAAAAACTTAGTTTCAAAACAAAATAAGGGAGTATTTATGAAAACCGATTCCCACTCTTATCCTTGATTCTTTCAAAAAATACATGTTCCTCAAAAATTCTTACATTACTACATAAAATTTGACACACTTGATCACCTCACTAACTTACTCATCCTAAATTCTTATAGATGGAAGTTTAGTATTGCAAGTTCTACCAGTTGGGCAACGGAGGCCAACTGATCTTTGAGAGGGATCTAGATGCACTGTCAGAGTACCTAGAGCGCCTGCATCCAGAATTCTTCGGTGCCCAACTCAACGATCACCCAGGAGGAGATCTACAATGGCTGATAGTTGCAGATCTCAGAGGCAGAATGGAAGCACCTACTTCAGAGAAGATTCAATTCACCTTGAGAGACAACAACTGGCTAGATGGATTAGCCAGGGCTATGCATGAAGCTCTTGCCCGTCTGTGTGGGCAAAACAACAACTTGATCTAGGGAACTCGCTTTGCACACTTCGCAAGGCGTGATTCTGTGGGAATGCCATTGGAGATGCCAAGTCACCCAGAGTTGAAGCGCCAGGTGGAAAATCTTGACATCATGCTATATGATAGGTAGAAGGAACTAGACAATGCTCGAGCTTACACCAAACACAACCTTGCAATTGTCGTCAAGAAGGAACAACACTGTGTCATCAACACGAGAACAAGGATCACACCATCGATCGTCTTCACAAGAAGGTTGCCGATCTCGAGAAGACCATTCGTGAACAAGAAGTCCAGCTTGAAGCAAAGGAAGAGGAAGAAGGTGAAGACATCCAGGGAGATCTTCACTCGTACCTCAGTGATGACAACGATTACCTGGCGGATGATGCCATGGATTTCTACATCGATGATGATGATTCCTACTTCATTGATGATGATTAGATGCACTTGATCACTACCGTAGGAATGAGTTGTATCGGTCCCATTGTATCGTAGTTTCACATAATGGTTCTTAAAACCATCTGTTTTCTATTTGTGTTGTGGTGTGTGTTTGTATTCTATGCTTTGAGTGAATGAATGAAGGAGAAGAAGAAGTTAGTTTGCAAAACCCAAGCTCAAACTCATAGTTAAAGCTTTTAAAAACAAAACCATGAACCTTAGAAATTTCCCCCTTATCTCATTATCTATCTAAATCTTTAGATGACTCGTGGAAACCAAGGAGGAAGCAGCTCATCGCAGGACCCAATGTTGCAGATTCTGCAAATGCTAGTTTCCAACCGTGAAGCTAGTAGAGACGAACGCCAAGCCAACTTATCCATTCTTCAATAGATAGCTTAGATGGCCCACAATAATCAAGGCCATGGAAACCAAGATCATGATGGATCCAAGCTCAAGAACTTTCAGAATACCAATCCCCCTATATTTAACAAATCTGAGGATCCCTTAGATGCTGATGACTGGCTGCAAACCATGGAGAACAATCTGGAGGTCGTAGGAGTTGAAGCCAATGAGAAGGTACTGTTTTCCACCCACTATCTGGCAGGAGATGCAAGAGCCTGGTGGAGTAGCACCCGTACCATGATTGACAGACAAATGATGACTTGGGAAGCATTCAAGGTCAAGTTCAGCCGCACCGATGTGCCCCAAGGTTTGGTCACCAGAATGAGAGATGAATTCAGAGAACTGAAACAAGGAAGGATGACAATAGTTGAGTACCATGACAAATTCTTGTCACTAGCTAGATATGCCCCTGATGAGATTAACACTGAAGCCAAGAAGAAAGAAAGGTTCCTAAATGGATTGCATGATGAGATGTAGACTGTATTAGTCAACATCTGTTTTGAAGATCTAAAAGAGTTAGTCGACTGTGCCATTCAGATGGAAGGGAAGATAAACCAAGCCAATGACATTCGCAAGCACAGGATGATGAACCAGCCTCGATCCCACCATGCCCAGAAGTATCGCCTGATGACCCACAAGTATAGGGGGTCTATCGCAGTATTTTCGATAAGTAAGAGTGTCAAACCCAACGAGGAGCATAAGGTGCTGGCTAGTGGTATGGATCAGGAATTCTCTGCAAATACTTAGCAAACGGATTTTTAGGGTTTTTTGATAATGCAAGTAAATAAAGTACGGGTAAATAAAAGAAAATAAGAATAAATGCAGCAAGTGGCCCAATCCTTTATTCAGCAAAGGACAAGCCGGTTGTATTACTTAAGATGACCAAATGTTCTCGAGGACACACGGGAATTCTTTCAAGTGCTTTCGATTCATATAGTTGATCAATATTCTTTAGTATGCTAAGTGTTGTGTGGGTGAACCTGTGCTAATGTACCGACCTACCTAGGACTAATACATACTTGTGATTATACCCCTTGCAAACATCCGTAAGTACAAGAAAGTAATTAAGGTACAAACCTAACCAAAACTTTAAACTCTAAGACCCCGACGTCCCTTGTGCAATGGTTTCCTAATGGGGGTTTAGGTTTCTGTCACTCTGGCAACCCCTACGATTAGTAGCCAAATACACAATGCATTCCCCTAGGCCCATATAGGTGAAGTGTCATGTAATTGACGTTCACAGGACACAACTAGAAGAAGTACACCACAACTTAAATATCAAACTATTGAATCTTTCTCAACACAATTCCACTATTAACAACTTGACTTCTCCCATGTCCTCAAGAACAAAACGAACTGCTCACAAGAAATCATATGGATCATGATCAGAGATGGAATAATGATGTATAACAATCTGAACATAAACAATAATTCCACGGTTCACTCAATAGCATCATCTACAAAGAGTAATCAACACCGGGAAAGTTTCCCCTAAGAACTATGCAAGATTCAACCCAATTGTTATAGTGGTATGGAGATGGTGATGAGGATGCTGCTGGAGATGATGGTGCTGCTGCTGATGATGATCCCGATGAAGTCCAGCTTGATGGTGGTGTTGATGGCGACGATCTCCCCTCTTCGGGAAGGAATTCCCCCGGTAGAATTTCATCGGAGAGATCTTTCTCTCGGTGTTTTCATACAGAGGCGGTGGAATCTTTCTGTGGTCACCCCCCCAGTATTAGGGTTCCGTGGAGATAATATACACCAGAGGGGAGAGCTGGAGGTGGACCAGGGCGGCCACACCACCTTGTGGCGCGGCCCAGGGTGACCCGCGCCAGGGGGTGGTGTGGGCCCCCTGCGGCCCATCTCCATTCCTCCGTCTAGCAGTCTTCGTCTTCTGGAAAAATAGTATTTTCCATATATTTTCCCGGATTTTCTGATCTTCGCAAATTTTGCATCCAAATAGCACCTTCTCCATCAGAATCCTGACTGCAGCGGTACATGCTCCAAAAGTCATCAACCATGCAAAAACAGATGAAATAACATAAGTATCATCTCTTAATATGTAATATATCAATGAATAACAGTGAATTATGATATAAAATAGTGATGAAAAATGGACGTATCAACTCCCCCCAAGCTTAGACTTCGCTTGTCCCCAAGCGAAACTGAGCTCAATAAACATGGCCTTAGGTTTATGGAGTGAAGATGTGGGGCCCCCGGATTAATCCTCCGAGAATCCCTGTTATGCATACAACCACGATCCCATGATCAGTTAGTCGTGGCACATAACCGACAAGTATCATTACAACATCCAAGAATATACCAAATTACAAGACTTACATAAATGCCATTATGGCTACATCAATAATCATCAGCGGAACTTCATCAAGCGCAAAGCCCGAGCCATGCCTTAACCTATAGGCAACTGACTAGGAGAACGTCCTATCTCGCATAGTCTCCCACATCATCTTCTTCTTCTTGATATCTAACCAAGTTAATAGCTAGGGACAATGCCAGTGAGTACTTTGAATGTACTCGCAAACCACCTTAACATAATAGTAATAACAAGAGGATATGCATTATGGCTGTGGTAGTAGGAGGGATCAAGGAGGGGTTCTTTTCTCAATTAGTTTCTCTTGTAGATATAGCATCTACATATCTTTGTTGAAAAAATTTGTAAAACATTTTGGAAACCGTTATGAAATTTTTTGGAAAACCTTAGGACTGGTTCACCCATTTGTTCCCGTCTTCAGGTCGTCCCACGACCAATCTCCTTTCTCCTCATTCCGACCATCCCATGGTCAAAACCTTTGTCCTTTACGACCATCACATGGTCAATACATTTCCAAAAACATCTCCACTAGTGATAGGTAGTCTCTGGTTGCAAGGGTTTTGAAAGTGGAGCTCAAATAGATGGGTTTTGAAATAGGGGTGATCTATGCATATGCATTAGATTCAATTTTTAAATGCCAATTAAAATAAGTAAAAGAATGTTTTTAGTAGATCCAAAGGTGGGCCTTGGTACCTCATTATGTGTACTAGCAAGGGGTACAAAGATCAAGAATTGTTTCTGTTAAGAATTGAGTACTAGGAATAGCCAAAGTAGGCATGAGAGTTAGATTTGCCAAAATGACCATTCCTCCTTTTAATTCTTTTTTATTTGATTTTCTTTAGGAAAAGTTTGGGAATGATGTAGATGATGTTTAAATCACCTAAGAAACATTTTACAAGCATTGGATCACACAATCATGGCAATTCAAAACAACTCCTATTTTAAATGCACAGACATATGAATGCTTTCATTTTAAATTTGGAAAAGTTTTTGTTAACCCCATTTTTGGTTGATTTGATCTTGATAACCTTGGATTGAAGTTTTGGGATGTTACAGAAAGTGGGGGATCATGGCACGGTGACATGCAGAAAGAGGAAAGCTCGGGAGAGGAGATGCTAGCTAGATCTTGAAAATGGCCGAGGCTCCTTCTCCCACTCTCTCACGGGCAGGAGAGGGCAGGGGAGAGGTAGTGTTATTCGGGAGAGGTGAGTATGAGTGGGAGGGAGCAAATGAGGGCGAGGGGAAGCACTAGGGTAGCCTCGGGCTATTCATACCAAGAGGGGAGGAGTAGATGGTGTAATTGTCTACTTTGGACATGAGGGAGGGTAGTTCTGTCCTGGGATTGGCTCAGGGGGGCGGTGAGGAGGGGTAAGAGGGGTATTTGGTCGAGCAGAGAGATAGGGAGGGGGTGGTGGAGGCTGCTGCAATTAATTGGTCCCACTTGTTTGTCTATCTCTCTCTCTCTCAAGCACATGGGGCAAGTTGCTACAGTAATTCCTACAATGATCACAACCAGAGGAGATGGTGGTTGCTGTGGTCAGTGGTGGTGAGCCTTGGTGGTGATTGTTTCTTGGTTTGGCTCAATAATTCCTTAGGTTGCCACATTTGAACAAAATGAGGCTTGTGAAGGAAGTTTTATATTTTGCATTGGGCAAGGTGGGAAGATGGTATTGGTAGATAGATGGGGTCAAGGTAGATATCCAGGAATTATTTGGGATTTTTTAGAGTATTTTAATCCCACTAACAGTTATTTATTCAGAAAGTACACAAGTAGTTTCTAGAAGATCATTTGATAATTTTACATTATACAAGGTTGGTTTTAAGTTTGAGATGGTCCCAATTGTGAATACACACTTAGGGGAATTTTCCCAAGATTTAATGGGGCTTAAAAGTATTTAAAACAATTATTATTCCATTTCTGCCATTTAAGAAAACAGCCAAAAAGAATTAATAAAGTTGTTCAAAAATATGTATTTTTGAAGTGGGAAGATGGGGTATGATATATGGATCTCAATTGAGCCAAAAGTTGGAGAAGTGTTTTGGCAAAAACCAAACTTTCCTTTTGGAAAGGAGTTTTGGAGATTTTGACTATTAAAGAGATTAATTAGTTCTAGAGCCATAATAATTATGGATAATCTTCGATAAATCTTGATGATCAAGGTAGATGATGTAGACAAGGTGTAGCAAGCATTTGCAACCTTGGGATTGGAGAGTCCAAGTTGATTTTGGTGAAAACTAGAGATTTGAGGATCTTGGGTAAGATTGTTTTCATACCACCAAGACCTTGCTTGATCTTGGAGCTTAGAGGTCCCCTTGGGGCATGGGATATATGGATGGATAGACCAAGTGATTTAGATTTTAGTGGTGTAGAGGTTTGATCTTGATCCTACTTCAGCTCACCAAGAATTTATTTCAAACTTTGAATAAAATAAGCCTACCAAAGCAGATTATCAACTAGCCTTCAAAACCTTGTGGGTTTAAGAAGCACAAAGATCCACTTGGAACAAGTGAAGTAGATATTGATAGACCTATAGGAGTAGAACACAGTCATGCAAATAGTTGGTCCATATAAGATTGGATGGTGGTGTGAGCTTCTATCAAAGTAGGCATGTTGACTAGATTTGCAGGAAAAGTTATTTTCTTGCCTGCAAAACCATCAAGAACAAGTGGGTTGGAGGATCATCTATCCAAGGGAAAGAGTGGGCCTTGGTATTCCTTAGGATGGTTAACAAGATGGTTCAAGTGCATTACCAAAAATGCACATGGGTTTGAGAAAGGGAGACATCCAAAAAGGTGATCTTGGAAATAGTTTTCCAGACAGCCAAACTTGGCAGTTTTGAGGATTTTGACTAGAGTATGAGAGGGGATGCTTTTGATGGGTTGCAAGGTACCCAAAGCATAATCAAGTGGATATGTTTAAGTGTAGATGTAGTAGAAAGGATCCATGATTGATATTGGTCTTCATGGACTTGGAAGCTTCTAGAAGGGATATCTTCAGAAGTGATATGGTTAAGGGTTTTAGATGATCACTTAGTAGCTAGGGATCAGATCCAAATTTTATTCTTGCTGAGGGTGGGATGATTTGGAGACATCTTGATCCTAGTGATGAGATCCTAGAGTAGCTCATACTATCTCCTAAGCAGACAATTCAAACAGCAGATCAAGGCAACTCATATTACAAACAAATCAACTACTACTGGGGTTACCCCCAAGCTTAGCTTGAGGTAAGGATGAGTATTTTGAAATAGGTTGGAGTTTGAACAAGGTAAGGTCCTTGGTATCTCTACCAAGAGTAGAATTCAAAATCTTACAAAAAGGTTTTGGAGATCCTAGAGGTAAGAGTAGTTGAAGGTTCTGTCTTGAAAACATAAGGAGATTTTGTTATATAACTCTCCATAGTTTTGTCAATAGAAGTTACAAAAATAGTTTTGGTTACATAAGCATCTTGGCTCATGTTTTGAAATGCCAGAACATTTGAGAATATGGGAATTAAGCCAAGACTGTTTTGGGAAGTAGCTTTTGTCTACTGGTGTTAAGGTAAGGAGTACATCATCTAATACACATTCATATGCAAAAGCATATCCAACCAACAAGCAAACACTTCAGCATTAGACAAGAAAAAGTTTTTGTTCCCCCTGATTTTTGCATTCTGGACAACTAATTAGGGTTGCTTAAATTGGGATGTTACAGACCTTTCCCCCTTAAAAGAATCTCGTCCCGAGATTCGGGATATTAGGGTTAGGGGATTTTGAGTCGGGTTGATACTAGGTGTCTTACGTGTACTATCTTACGGACACCATCTTTGAAAGTGACTACTGTGTCGAGGATGCTAAGCTTCAGCCTTCGGGGATGCGCGGAGAGTTGAGCAGACCAGTCCTGATTGCGAGGGATGACCTTCTTTTCCTTCCGGACTCTATTTCTCGAGGGCTTAGACTGGGCAGACTATCTCGATGCTAAACTTCACGGAGTACTCATCGGAGGATATAATCTACAACTGGGAGTACCTCTGTCTAAGTATTCATAGCCCTTCATTAGGGTCGTAGTGTATCCTATTTGCGATTTTAGAGTCGGGACTCCTAGGGTTGCTCCTGGCAGAGGGTTATTCTATTTTGTGGGAAAGACGCAGCCTTTCCCCCTTAAGGTTAAACTAGGGTAGCACGGGGATAGGACATTCCTTTCTTCTCAGGGACATAGAATCTTCAGTTAGTTTCGCTTCGGATGTCTCACGGGTTGTGTCTTGGCGAGTCTTTCTGAGTATCCTCAGGTAGATAGTCTTCTGAGGATTGAGTGGAAAGACACAGTCTTTCCACCTTAGAGCTTCACTAAGGTGCTTTAGGAGTGGTGCAGATCTTCTACCTGGGAGTGCTGCCTGGTGTTTAGCGGAAGGTTGTCTTCCTTCTGGGTCTTGGTTGGAGTCTTCGAGCGACGCCCTATTCTCACAAACCTTGGTGGGGGTGGTTTCCTAACGCAGCCTTCTAGAGTTACCTCTAGGAGGGTTAGCGTTTAACAAGACTTATTTTTCGATCTTCAGTCAGAGTAGAGGCACCCAGCTTCGGGGAAACTATCTTCACTTGAGTTATTAGTGTTGCTTTTGCACGATGGCATAGTGGACTTGGTGTCTTCATGCATCCTTGTCTTCGGGTTTTTGGATTATTCTGTTCTTCTGGTGAGGAACTTCCCATTGGGTTGGGTAGGGTCGATTATAATAGTTAGTCTCCTGGGGTGGTTGGAAGCTCTAATATATCAAAGAATCAACGTGGTTAGGTCGTCACTTCTTGTCTTGGTTTACTTATCAGGTGGTTCCTGTGAATATTGAGGATCCTTCGGTGGTTGAATTCCGGCTTCAACGGGCTTCTTGCTATAGTAGACTGAGGAATAAGGGAGTGCGGTGCTATTGGCGAGTCTTGCGAGGTGAGTTTGACGAGGTATGCCATCCTGCTGAGGTGAAGTCTTCGTGTTGATTATGACTTGACGATGTCGAACTCCTGGTTCTTGTGATGCTTTTCCTCTCATATACTCTCGAGGTTAGTCTGAGTCTCACTACTGATAGCTACACAGGGGTTTTCAAGAGTTACTAGGGGGCGGGTTATCGCTCCTTGAGTCACATTTTTAAGGAGGAACATACAAACAAGGCAAATAGAGCGAGAGAATTCACAATGTCGTCGGCAGACAATACACATCAAGCAACACATAAGGCACTTAGGCAATCAAACACGGTCAAGGTTAGGGACCAAGGAGTTAACTACTCACGATGTAGGGGAATCCTATTCTTAGGACTATTGATCCTAGATATTATCTTTCTTCGAGTCGGCGTCACTATATTGCAGATGAAGCCTTCATTGTACCTTGGATGCCTCTTGATAGTGCAACACCCGATGTCTTCTGGTTGTGAGGATTCCGCTGGTAGAGCGATATTGTAGTCTCCTTGTGTTTGCTGGTAGTTGCTTGTCTTCATCTTGTTCTCATGGTACATACTAGTTATTTAAAATCCGTAGGTTTGAAGTTTGGACGAGATTTAGGGGAAACCAACTTCGAAAGCATGTATTTACAGTAAGGGAAGAAGTAGAACTTTTTGAAACACATTGAGAAATTAGTTTCCGAAAGCCGGGGTTTTCAAAATAGGGTTCCTGTCTAACGACCATGCTAACTAAGGTTCTCCTATAGTCAGGATGGCTCTGATACCAAGTCTGTGGGGCCCCCGGATTAATCCTCCAAGAATCCCTGTTATGCATACAACCACGATTCCATGATTAGTTAGTCATGGCACATAACCGACAAGTATCATTACAACATCCGAGAATATACTGAATTACAAGACTTACATAAATGCCGTTATGGCTACATTAATAATCATCAGCGGAACTTTATCAAGCGCAGAGCCCAAGCCATGCCTTAACCTACAGGCAACTGACTGGGAGAACGTCCTAGCTCGCATAGTCGCCCACATCATCATCTTCTTGATATCTGACCAAGTTAATAGCCAGGGATAATGCTAGTGAGTACTTTGAATGTACTCGCAAACCACCTTAACATAATAGTAATAAAAAGAGGATATGCATTATGGCTGTGGTAGTAGGAGGGCTCAAGGAGGGGTTCTTTTCTCAATTAGTTTCTCTTGTAGATATAGCATCTACATATCTTTGTTGAAAAAATTTGTAAAACATTTTGGAAACCGTTATGAAAAGTTTTGGAAAACCATAGGACTGGGTCACCCATTTGTTCCCGTCTTCAGGTCGTCCCACGACCAATCTCCTTTCTCCTTATTCCTTGGTCCTTTACGACCATCACATGGTCAAAACATTTCCAAAGACATTCCTTTTCCGAAATCCTTTTTGAAAACAAAACTAGCACCGCTCTACAGAAGTTTCTCCAACCCGTCCTTCACCGCAGACACGGCTATTTGAATAGATTTACACTCTGCAGAGGTTGTACACTTTACCCACACCATCCGGGTACACTACCCTGATCTTCACCGATCGTGGGTCGAGTAACCGATCAAGACTCTCCGGATGGCCACTCCAATATAAGTGCCTACCCTATGAGTGTTAATCCCCTCAAAACCGGGACGTCGGGTACCGAGGACCAACCGGAGTGCTTTTTGCACTTATCGAGTGTGTGCTTTAAATGAGGGGCTCGTAGTAACGCATGGAGGCCAGCAGACCCTTCGTTCCTTCTCCAGGTCGATGTCCCACATGGACCCTTACGTGAGAAGGCCCACCCTCTAGGGATCACAATCCCCTGTAGTAGTTGCGAGGCAGCTTATAACAGAATAAACAAACATCAAGTCGAGCCCTGTCCCATTTTGAGAGTAATGTGGTTGCACAGGGTTAAGTTGTTATAGCTAAACTGCAAAGATTCAGGTGCATTTTTGTAAACCTTTTTCCTCCACCTTTCCTTCAGCATTTTGTAAAGCAAAACCTTTTTCTTTCTCAACATCTCTTGGGAGGTCCCACCTCACCAAGGTTTTATCATAAAACATTTGGTAAAACTTTTTCTGGGGTCTTCCCTGAAGGAAATATGTCCTAAGAGGCAACAATAAAGTTGTTATTATGTATTCCTTATATATGATAGATGTTTATTTTGCATGCTAGAATTTTATAGATCAGAAACATCAATCCATGTGTGTTTAATAAACAAAAAGGGTTCCTAGTTATGCCTATCTTATAGACTAGCTTGTTGATTAACAAGATGATCAAGGTTTCCTGATCATGGACATTGGATGTTGTTAATAACAAGGTCACACCATTGGTGGAATGATGTGATGAACATTCATCCGAAGTATAGCATTATGATCAAGTCATTATGTTTATATTGCTATAACATCATACGAAGTAATCTTTATCCTTAAGACCATGAGATCATGTTAATTGCTAACACCTCAAGAGTATCTTGATAACATCAAACGTCACACCATAACAGGGTGACTATAAAGATGGGTTCAGTACTACGAAGGTGTTATGTTGAGGCTCATGGATCAAGAGTGGAATTTGTCAATACCGATGACGGATAGATATACTCTGGGCCCTCTCGGTGATATCACATTGAGATAGCTTGCAAGCAAGTGATGTGATCACTAGAATGTTATATCACGGGAACAAGAAAAGAGTGCATGTCGGTAACGAGATCAAACTAGGTATTTGGATACCGATGATCGAATCTCGGACATGTATTATATCAAGATACAAAGGGATTTAGTTACAAGCGTTAAAGGTTCTCACGATCACAGAAGTCATCGTTGAATATGCAGGAGTCAGTATGGATCTCCAGGTCCCGCTTCTGACTATTGATCTGAGAGGAGTCTCAATCATGTCTGCATTATTCACGAACCATATGGTGACACACTTAAGAGTTACCGGACACCATTTTGGAGCATATATGTTTCAGACGAAAGAATTGCAAAGCACAGGAATTGTTTCGATACAAACCAGAAATTGTTTTGGGTGAAATTGCATAAAGTGGTTATGCATGTGATATTGAAATATTGCAAGGGGCTATATGTGAATGTTTGTTAATTAAATTACTTAACAAATTTCTGAATAAATTTAACAAATTTTTTTATTAAATGAGAGAGCATTAAACTTGGAGAATTTTAATGCATTTAAAGTAGGGACTTTAAAGGGAAATGTGAAGAGGCATTTTAATGTGGAGGGGTTACCACCACATGAATGGGGGAGGTGAGGGGTCACCGCCCCATGCGCCGGCCATGGAGAGAGGGGGTACCCCCTCCTCCTATAAAAGGCCACCCTCTTCCTCCTTCTTCCACACACCTCCTTGTGAAGGATCTCTCTCCCCCTCTAGAATTATTCCCCCATGGTCTCAGATTAGCGAGATACATGTTCCCGGTGGCATTTAAATGCGGAAGGAGTTCTTGCTTGGCTGGATCGCTGGGCGAGGAGGTGGAGGTTGTCCGTGGCTTGAGCGTGTGTGATGCGGATGCGCTGCTGAGTTGCGGCGCTCGGACTTCCACTCGATCTTGAGATCGGCAAGTGTACGACTACATCAACCATGAGTTCCTACTCGTTAACAAAACTCGTTGTCTTCGAGGGTAAGTCCTCGTTGGATGTATGTCCACACGTTGCTTTGTACCTAGTAGATAGATCTTGGCATGTAGTTCTCATCGTAGGAAATTTTTTGTTTTCTATGCTGCGGACCTAATAGTGGTATCAGAGTCTGATCTATGCGTAGGTGCTTTGCACGGGTAGTACACATATGTTTATATGTGGGAGATGATGATCACGTTATTGCATCTTCTATGTATTTTGGATATTGGTGGCATAGTGGGATGAAGTGGCCCGGACCAACCTTACATGTCACCGTACATGAGACCGGTTCCACGACTAACATGCAACTTGTTTTGCATAAGTGGCTGGCAGGTGTCTGACTCTCCTACTATAGTCAATATCTGATTTACAACGAGTTGCTAATAACTTAGTTATCCTCGTTGTGGTTCATGTTCGTAGGTGAGAACGGTTCTATCTCCGAAATCCCTAAGCCACGTAAAACTTGCAATTGATAAATTAGAGGCGTCTAGTTTAGATCGTTGCTCGGCTAGTGTATTGATATAGTATTGTTGTAAGTAGATGTATGATAGATACTCTTACAACACACTCAACGTGTAAGTTCCATAGACCTTGGCCTTACACACAAATGAATGATAGAGATCATACCACGATGCAAGTGATAGAGATCAAATGCATGGACCATATCATCTCACTTTACACATTAGATGTTAGCATCTTATACTGCTAGTTTGGCGCTTTCTGTAACATTGTAAGGTGATCCCTCATTTAGATATCAAGATAAAAATGTGTTCTTCCTTGATTATGCACCGTTCTGTGGATCGTGTTTCGAGACATCACGTGATGATCGGGTGTACTCGAATCTACGCTTTCATAGGAACGGGTGTAAGACAGTTTTACGCACGCGAATACTAAGGTTCTTACTTGGTGAGGCTAGCATGTACAGACATGGCCTCGGAACATGGACCGAAAGGTTAAGCATGAGTCATATAGTTGATATGATGCCCATATAGATGCTCGCCTTTGAAGCTACATCAACTCACGTGATGATCGGACTTGGTGTAGTGGATTTGGTTCATGTAATCACCAAAAGGACATGAGGGATGTCGTTTTTGAGTGGGAGTTCATTAGTAATTTGGATTAGTTAAACTCAATCTACCATAAACTTAGTCTAAATAAACTTTACAAATTCTGTTGTAGATGGCACCACCTGATTTTAATTTCAATGTGTTCATGGAGAAAGAGAAACTTGCTGCGAATGGTAGCAACTTCACCAACTAGGCTATGAATTTGAGGATTCTCCTCACTGCTGCACAAAAGCAATATGTGCTAGATGCGCCGCTAGGCCCCCCACCTGCTCCTGATGCCCCTGACGAGGAAAATAATGTCTATGTGACTCATCAGGAGGACCACAACTTAGTTCATTGCGGCATACTATATGGGCTAGAGCCAGAACTTCGAAAGCGTTTCGAAAATGGCTATGCCTTTGATACCATAGGAGAATTGAAAATGATTTTTGATACCCATGATGCCGTAGAGAGTTATAATGCTACTAAAAAGTTCTTTAGCTGCATGATGGAGGAGAACAACTCCGTTAGTGAGCATGTACTCAAAATGTCTGGGTATGCCGATAAGCTTGTGTCCTTGGGAATAACGATTCCCATTGACTTGGGCATACATCGTGTTCTCCAATCTCTGACACCTAGCTACAAGAGCTTCGTGATGAACTATAATATGTAGGTCATGAAGAAGACTCTTCCTGAGCTTCTGTCAATGCTTAAGACTACAGAAGTGGAGATTAGGAAAGAACATCAAGTGTTGATGATCAATAGGACCACCGGTTTCAAGAAGGACAAGAAAGGCAAGCACAAGGGAGAGAAGGTTGGAAAGTCTGTTGCCGCGCCTAAAAAGAAACCCCGAGCTGGCCCTAAGTCCGATACCGAGTGCTACTATTGCAAGGGGACTGGCCATTGGAAGCGCAACTGCCCCAAGTATTTGGCGGACAAGAAGTCCGGCAAGGCAAACAAAGGTATATGTTATATACATCTTATTGATGTGTACTTGACTAGTACTCGCAGTAGAACTTGGGTATTTGATATAGGATCGGTTGCTAATATATGTAACTCGGTTTAGGGGCGGTGGAACAAGCGACAACTAGCAAGGGATGAGGTCAGGATGCGAGTCAGCAATGGATCAAAAGTTGATATGATCGCCGTCGGGACGCTACCTCTCCATATACCATCGGGATTAGTTATAAACCTAAATAATTGTTATTTGGTGCCTGCACTGAGCATGAACATTGTATCCGGATCGTGTTTGATGCAAAGTGGTCATTCCTTTAAATCTGAAAACAATGGTTGTTCGATTTATAAGAATGATATCTTCTATGGTCATGCACCTATGTTGAATGGTTTATTTCTGATGGATCTCGATAGTAATATTACGCATATTCATAATGTTAATGCTAAAAAGATTAAACTTGATAATGATATATCTGCATATATGTGGCACTGCCGTCTAGGTCATATTGGTGTTAAAAACATGAAGAAACTCCATTGTGATGGACTTTTGGAATCACTTGATTTTGAATCATTTTATACATGTGAGCCATGCCTTATGGGCAAGATGACTAGAACGCCGTTTTCCGGTTCAATGGAACGGGCGACAGGTCTATTGGAAATCATACATACTGATGTGTGTGGACCAATGAGTGTGTCGGCGCTAGGTGGATATCGTTATTTTGTTACTTTCACGGATGATTTGAGTAGATACGGGTATATCTATTTGATGAAACACAAGTCTGAAACCTTTGAAAAGTTCAAGGAATTTCAGAATGAAGTGGAAAATCATCGTAATAGAAAGATGAAATTTCTACGGTCCGACCATGGAGGAGAGTATCTAAGTTACGAGTTTAGCACACACATGAAAGAGTGTGGAATAGTTTCACAACTCACGCCTGCAGGAACACCGCAACGTAATGGTGTGTCGGAACATCGTAATCGTACCTTATTGGATATGGTTCGATCTATGATGTCTCTGACTGACTTGCCACTATCATTTTGGGGTTATGCACTGGAAACAGCCGCATTCACCTTAAATCGAGCACCATCTAAATCTGTTGAAATGACACTGAATGAATTATGGTTTGGAAACAAACCTAAGTTGTCATTTCTTAAAGTTTGGGGATGCGATGTTTATGTGAAGAAACTTCAGCCGGATAAACTCGAACCCAAAGCGGAAAAATGCATCTTCATAGGATACCCTAAGGAAACGATTGGGTATACCTTCTATCACAGATCCGAGGGCAAGGTTTTTGTTGCCAAGAATGGATCCTTTCTTGAGAAGGAGTTTCTCGCGAAAGGTGGGAGTAGTCGAAAGGTAGAACTCGAAGAGGTTATTGAACCTTCTCTTCATGAAATGGCGAGTAGCGCAACACCGGAAGTTGTTTCGGAGTTGACTTCACCTAATGAAGAGAGAGCTAATGATATTGATCATGAAACTCCGAGAGAGGACACTACCGAACCTCGCAGGTCAAGCAGGACACGTGCAGCTCCTGAACTGTATGGCAATCCTATTGCGAATTTCATGGTTGATGAAATGGATTACCCTGCGATGTATGAAGATGCGATGATGAGCCCGGATTACAACAAATGGCTAGAAGCCATGAAATCCGAGATGGAATCCATGTACAAGAACCAAGTTTGGACCTTGGTGGACTTACCTCACGATCGAAAGGCCGTTGAGAATAAATGGATTTTCAAAAGAAAAACTGATGTTGATGGTAATGTGACCATCTATAAGGCTCGAATTGTCGCAAAGGGGTTTCGACAAATTCAAGGAGTTGACTACGATGAGACATTCTCTCCCGTGGCGATTCTTAAGTTGGTTAGAATTATGTTAGCAATTGCTGCATATTTCGATTATGAAATATGGCAGATGGATGTCAAAACTGTGTTCCTCAATGGTAATATTGAAGAAGAGTTGTATATGATACAACCTAAGGGTTTTGTTGATCCTAAGGATGCTAATAAGGTATGCAAACTTTAGCGATCCATCTATGGACTAAAGCAAGCATCCCGGAGTTGGAATCTCCGCTTTGATGAGGTGATCAAAGAGTTTGGATTTGTCCAAACTTATGGAGAGGCTTGCATTTACAAGAAAGTGAGTGGGAGCAATGTGGCATTTCTGATATTTTATGTGGATGACAGATTATTGATTGGAAATGATATAGATCTTTTAAACAGTGTTAAAAGTTATCGAAACAACAAATTTTTGATGAAAGACCTTGGTGAAGCATCATATATATTAGGCATTAAAATCTATAGAGATAGATCAAGGCGCCTAATTGGGCTATCGCAGAGTACATACCTTGATAAGATATTAAAGAAGTTTAGTATGGACGAAAGTAAGAAGGGGTTCTTACCTATGTTGCAAGGCAAGACATTGAGTAAGACTCAAAGTCCGGCTACGGTAGAAGAAAGAGAGATGCTCGATAAGATCCCCTATGCCTCGGCCATAGGCTCCATAATGTATGCCATGCTATGTACAAGACCGGATGTGGCACATGCTATTAGTTTGACTAGTAGGTACCAATCTGATCCAGGTTCGAAACACTGGATAGCGGTCAAGAACATCCTCAAGTACTTGAGAAGAACTAGGGATATGTTTCTTATATACGGAGGTGAAGAAGAGCTAGTCTCTAAGTGTTATGTCGATGCTAGCTTTGACACCGATCCGGATGACTCTAAGTCTCAATCCGGATATGTATTTCTCTTGAACGGAGCAGCAATTAGTTGGAGGAGTTCCAAACAACCTGTGGTGGCTGGATCAACGACGGAGGCGGAATATGTTGCTGCTTCAGAAGCGGCGCAGGAAGCGGTTTGGATGAAAGAGTTCATTACGGAACTAGGTGTGGTTCCTAGTGCGTTGGACCCGATGGTGATCTATTGTGACAACAATGGAGCCATATCCAATGCAAAGGAACCGAGGTCTCACAAGAATTCCAAGCATATTATGCGCCGGTTTCACTCCATCCGCGAGCATGTCTAGGATGGAGATATAAAGATTTGTAAAGTACACACGGACCTAAATGTAGCAGATCCATTGACTAAAGCTCTCTCTAGGGCTAATCATGATCAACACCAGAACTCCATGGGTGTTAGATTTATCACTATGTGAACTAGATTATTGTCTCTAGTGCAAGTGGGAGACTGAAGGAAATATGCCCTTAGAGGCAACAATAAAGTTGTTATTATGTATTCCTTATATATGATAGATGTTTATTTTGCATGCTAGAGTTGTATTGATCGGAAACATCAATACATGTGTGTTTAATAAACAAAAAGGGTTCCTAGTTATGCCTCTCTTATAGACTAGCTTGTTGATTAACAAGATGATCAAGGTTTCCTGATCATGGACATTGGATGTTGTTAATAACAAGGTCACACCATTGGTGGAATGATGTGATGAACATTCATCCGAAGTATAGCATTACGATCAAGTCATTATGTTTATATTGCTATAACATCATACGAAGTAATCTTTATCCTTAGACCATGAGATCATGTTAATTGCTAACACCTGAAGAGTATCTTGATAACATCAAACGTCACACCGTAACAGGGTGACTATAAAGATGGGTTCAGTACTACGAAGGTGTTATGTTGAGGCTCATGGATCAAGAGTGGAATTTTTCAATCCCGATGATGGATAGATATACTCTGGAACCTCTCGGTGATATCACATTGAGATAGCTTGCAAGCAAGTGATGTGATCACTAGAATGTTATATCACAGGAACGAGAAAAGAGTGCATGTTGGTAACGATATCAAACTAGGTATTTGGATACCGATGATCTAATCTTGGACATGTATTATATCAACAGACAAAGGGATTTAGTTACAAGCGTTAAAGGTTTTCACGATCACAGAAGTCATCGTTGAATATGCAGGAGTCAGTATGGATCTCCAGGTCCCGCTTCTGACTATTGATCTGAGAGGAGTCTCAATCATGTCTACATTATTCGCGAACCGTAGGGTGACACACTTAAGATTTACCGGACACCATTTTGGAGCACATATGTTTCAAACGAAAGAATTGCAAAGCGCAGGAATTGTTTCGATAGAAATCGGAAATTGTTTCGGGTGAAATTGCAGAAAGTGGTTCTGCATGTGATATTGAAATATTTCAAGGGGCTATATGTGAATGTTTTTTAATTAAAGTAATTAACAAAACTCTGAATAAATTTAATAAAAGAGTTTTATTAAATGAGAGAGCATTAAGCTTGGAGAATTTTAATGCTTTTAAAGTAGGGACTTTAAAGGGAAATGTGAAGAGGCATTTTAATGTGGAGGGGTTACCACCACATGAATGGGGGAGGTGAGGGGTCACCCCCCCCATGCGCCGGCCATGGAGAGAGGGGGTATCCCCCCTCCTCCTATAAAAGTCCACCCTCTTCCTCCTTCTTCGACACACCTCCTTGTGAAGGATCTCTCTCTCCCTCTAGAATTATTCCCCCATGGTCTCAGATTAGCGAGATACATGTTCCCGGTGGCATTTCGTCTGGAAGGAGTTGCTGCTTCCGCTAGATCGCTGGAGAAAGGAGGTGGAGGTTATCCGGTGGCTTGAACGTGTGTGCGAGTACGGATGCGCTGCTGAGTTGCGGCGCTCGGACTTCCACTCGATCTTGAGATCGTCAAGTGTACGACTACATCAACCACGAGTTCCTACTCGTTAACAAAGCTCGTTGTCTTCGAGGGTAAGTTCTCGTTGGATGTATGTACACCCGTTGCTTTGTACCTAGTAGATAGATCTTGGCGTGTAGTTCTCATCGTAGGAATTTTTTTGTTTTCTATGCTACAGACTCAACATTCCCATCCTCTAGCTTTGCTTCGGCTAAATCGGGGGTCTCCAAAGAGATATGGTGTAATACACCATCTACCATAATAGGGGCAAGTAGGTATCATCAAGAGGGTTGTACTTAGTAGTAACATTGAGTAATGGTTTGGAGGAGACAACCACTACCATATATATATACATAAACATATAGTAAAACAATGCAGTTTTAACAAACAGAAGATAAACCATGCATAAGTAAAACAGTAGGACAAGGCTTATGAGCAAGAAGGTGGCTTGCCTGTGGATCAGCAATATGGCATAATTGTCCCTGGACTTCTTAGAAAACCATAATAACCATCTCCTTTCGCTCTCCGATATAATCGTGACTATCGTTGATAGGGAACACATGCAACAAACAAAAGGGCACAATCAATACAAGGCATACAATGTCAACACCCGGATTTTTAATCCCAGATGCCCGTTATGCCCTACCTCGCAATCCCAGGATTACCATTTTTGCGAGACATAACGGATTGGATATCACAGTACATCATCAATTACAAACCATACATATGGTCTTACATAAATAAGGATCTCATGATCCAGTCTTAATACAACAAGCAGTGGAATAAAAGATAAGTGTAGAGGTAGGGTCCATCTTTAGGGGCACAGACAATGCTGACAAAGGCAGATAGTCCTAGTTATCATAGCCGTCCTGCTGGCCATCATCTTGGTAGTCTCCTTCATAGTCTGGCCATGAGAATAGCCAGGGACAAAAGCCATGAGTACTCTTTAAGTACTCGCAAACTACCACTAACAAGTAGTATAGTTCTAAGTTAAAGTGTTAACTCTATGCTTAACTATAAGGTTAAGTTTGAAACCTAAGCTGAGTTCAGAAGCAAAGAAAGATAAAATAAACTTCTAGAATCACTTAAGTTGGGAAGCTAGTGTCATAGTCACAACCCTGTTGTGGTCAAGTCATGATTCATCATTCCTTTCATAAGTTATTTTGAAAATATCTAACAACAAAACAGTATGGCCATTCCAACTGTCCATGACCACGGACGCGGCTATTCGAATAGTTTGACACTCTGCAGAGGTGGTACACTTTCACCAGAAGATTCGATACATCTGTCAGGGATAACCCTAAATCATCATACTTAGTTTGCAGATAATCAAACATAACCTTTCCTTTACACACCCTAGTATAAGAACCTCTCCTATGATCATGGCCTCCCAACCATGACCATCTGTCATCTTGGGAACTGCATAGGTGGACAACATTGAGAGGTAGCCTCGGCTCAAACCTCCCCGCGAGGGAACTAATACTAATGCATATAAACTTCCGGCTAAGCCTTACCCAATTCAGGTATTGTGGTTTTACGGTAAGTTTGGAATGGTATCGCATCCGAATCCAACCATCAGTTTTGTAGAAGGGTCAAGACTCATGCCTCAACATTTTCATCATAAACCATTTGTGTTTCTCAACGCATGTCAAAACATTTCAATAGAATGACTCATCATTCCAAGGTTTTCATAATTCATTTTCACCAAGTGTTCCCATCTAAGTGACTCAAGTTTTTATCTAACTCTAAACTACTGAGTTAAGAGTGTTCACTAAGCTGGAAAGATGGGATCAATCTCATGCCATAGAATGACATCTAAGGTTTATCTAAATAGGTCAAGTTTTATACTCTTTATGCTACCTTCAAAACAAGTAAATGACTTTCTGTACAGTAAAGGAAGTAAAGCATGAACTTAATACTTGGGGTAAACACTAGTCAAAGGGGTATAACCAAAGCATGCCTAAAGCATCTTTGCTAAACCATCTAGTTTAATACTAGCTTGCTAGCAATAGCTTGCAAGTGTTAGCTTTCCAATAGTAGCTTGCCTTGGTTGGTGCAGTGGTTGAAGTTGTCTTCCTCCTCTTGGTAGAACTCCTCCTCCTCGAGAGCTTGGTCGGTACTATCGTCTATAAATACATACGGAGTACACAATCACCAAACAATACTTAACTAGTCTAATTAGCACTCTAACGCACACACACTTGATGATCTATTACCATCACAAGCATCACAAGTCTTATTCAATAGTTCCCTCCTTTTTATTTTAGAAAAGTAATTTCTACTTACTGAAAATTAACTAAGATTTAATATTCACCACTTCAAATATGGGATCATGTGGACACATGTCATCATCACATATTCTACATATGGGAATGTGATTTAAAGGTTGGATCATAATTACTTTGGTTTAAGTTCATTATTTAATGATTTAAAGGGACTAGAAATGCCTATATAGCATTATTTTGGTACTAGTCCAAATTCACTAAATGTAAACCTTAATATTATTACATATTCAGATAGGTATGGTTCAATGTGATTTTTGAGAGTTGGAATCAACTCAAAAGCTATCATGGTTGATTTTATAAAAATGTTGCAAGGTGTAAATGCCTATGTTTTGTTATTTTTACTAGGAGAGATCTCTAACTCTAATTGAATTAAGTCCAACGGGCTTGGGTAGATCTTTTCAGTAGCTTACTAACCAAATTGGAATCACTCCATTTGGATTTGTAAATCTCTCTGAAATGAATTTCAATCTAGGGGATAGAACTAGGTTTAAACTAAAATGGAAAAAATCCTAATTCAAACTATCTGGGTCGCGCGGGAACGCTAACGGGCCGGCCCAGTGACACTACGCGGCACGGGGCATAGCTGACAGGGGGGTCCACTGTTCAGTGGCTCATAACGCGCGAAGTGGTACGGGGCGATCTAGGCCGTTAGATTAGAACGGGGATCAACGGTTGGGGCTCGTCGTCAACGACGAACAGGTCGCCGGCGAGGTCGAACCCTAGCAGCTCAGTGGGGGTGCTCAGGGGGCGTACCAGGGCTCCAGCGACGACGGCGAGGCAGGCAAACAGACTGGTAGACGACGGCGAGCTCAGGGATGGTCGAGGTGGCTCCAGGGGTGGTTGCAATCAGCAGGGCCTTCTCCTCCTCTGTTGCGGGCTCCTCCGGCCAAATTCCGGCGAGCAAGTGCTCGCGCTGCTCTGGCTAGAGGTGGGGAATGATCAGTGCGGTGAGGAAAGGTGAGTGGTGTGCCGAATGGGGCTGGGGGTTGGCCTCTATTTATAGGACAACGACACGACCGAGAGGGATGGGAAGGTGACTCCGGCGAGGTCTGCATAGCATGCTAGCAGCATGGCTCGAGGTAGGGGACGGTGGCTGGTCTCCTGGTGGTGCTCTACGGAGTGAATGCGGGCCTATGGGCGGTGGTATGCGGTCGGGCGATGCGCGTGCTCTGAGCTCCAGAGGCGGCGGTCTCAACGGCGAGCGGTGGCTGTGGTGCGTTGGACGGCAAACGGGCATGTCTAGCGTGTTCCTGGGGTCGTGGCGGAGCGGTGGACGTGGGCTGCGGTCGAGGGGCAGCGTGTGCACGCGTGTCAGGCGCGGCGCTCTGGCGCGTGCTCGGCATGGTGCAGACGCAATGGGCACGGTGCATTGGCGGTGGTCCATGCTCTGGCTTGGCTCGGGGAGGGGACAAAGAGTGGCGGTGAGGTACTAGCTAGCTCGTAGACATGGCGAGAGAGAGGGAGGTGGTTTGCTACGGTGGTGGCATGGTCGGCCGGCTAGCAAGGTGCTCTGCATGGCTTGGCATTGCCACTAGGGCATAGGGGATGGGGTGTTAATGTCATGGTTAGATCAATAGGGGACAAAGGGATTAAATGGAGATCATTTGGGGGCAAAACCCTGTTGTAAACAGTGAGCTAGGATTAGAGTGTAAATCATGCCTGCCAAGTGTTTATAAAAATGGCCGCAAGAAATTTACTTTTGAATTTTGAAAAGATTTTTGGTGGGTGTGTTAGTAATAAGCTTGAGACTCTATGGGTTCTTGGGTTTTGAAATTTGAGCTCATTTGAGTGGTTTTTGAAATAGTGGGATCATCCCATATGAAATAGATTCAATTTTCAAATGCCATTTAAATATAGTGTTTGAATGTTTTTGGCAGATCACAAAGTGGGCCTTGGTACAACATTATGTGTTTCTGTTAGGTTTTGAGTACTAGGAATAGCCAAAGTAGGTATGTTGATTAAAATGTCACAAATGACCATTCTCTTCTTTTATTAATTTTTGATTTGTTTTTCTTTGGGATTTGTTTGGGAATGATTTAGATGATGTTTATT
This sequence comes from Avena insularis, assembly GCA_023614405.1. Taxonomy (NCBI): domain Eukaryota; kingdom Viridiplantae; phylum Streptophyta; class Magnoliopsida; order Poales; family Poaceae; genus Avena; species Avena insularis. Next base: position 790,796 of record JAJUPC010000108.1, on the reverse strand, counting down.
TCATCTAAGAATCATTTTACAAGCAATGGATCACTTAATCATGGCAATTCAAATCAACTCCTATTTAAATGCACACACATATGAATGCTTTACTACTTTTAATTGGAAAAGTTTTTGTTAACCCTAATTTTGATGATTTGGATCTTAATAACGTTGGATTAGAGTTTTGGGATGTTACAAACCTTCCCCCCTTAAACAAAATCTCGTCCCGAGATTTACAAAGAAAACTAGGGACTAAAGAGATCTAGGAACTCTGTCCTAATGTAATCTTCTCGCTCCCAAGTGGCTTCATCTTCGGTATGGTTGCTCCATTGAATCTTGAGAAACTTGATACTCCTGGTCCTGGTGGTTCTGTAAGCTTCTTCTAGGATACGGATGGGCACTTCACGATATGTCAGGTCATTGTTGATCTCCACAGCTCTGTGATCGATGTTCTTGAAAACTTCAGTCTTCTCAGGCACTTCCAAGCATTTGCGAAGTAACGAGATATGGAACACATTATGGATGGCTGACATCTCTTCAGGTAGTTCCAGTTGATACGATACTTCTCCTCGACGTTTCAGAATCTTGAAGGGCCTGATATATCTGGGGGCTAACTTTCCTTTCATACTAAAGCGCTGGGTTCCTTTCAATGGAGAAACCTTGAGATATACAAAATCTCCGATATTGAAAGTCAGGTCTCTCCTTCTCTTGTCAGCATAACTCTTTTGTCTGGATTGGGCGGTCTTGAGGTGCTCACAGACTTTGCGAACCTTCTCTTCGGCTGCTCGGAGAATGTTAGGTCCAAAGATCTGACTCTCTCCTACTTGCGACCAATTAAAGGGGGTACAACACTTCCTTCCATATAGGAACTCAAATGGTGCCATCTGGAAACTAGCTTGATAACTGTTGTTATATGAGAATTCTGCGAAAGGTAGGCACCCTTCCCATTTTGATCCATACTCTAACACACAAGCTCTTAACATATCTTCTAGGATCTGGTTGACTCTCTCAGTCTGTCCATCAGTTTGCGGGTGATAAGTTGTGCAGAAGTTCAATTTGGTTCCCAATCCTTCCTGAACTTTCTGCCAATATCTCGAGGTAAACTAGGTTCCTCGATTTGATACTATGGTCTTGTGGGTTTCATGCATACTAACAATCCTAGCAATGTACAGTTCTGCTAGCTTCGCACTCTGGTAGGTAGTCTTGACAGGGATAAAGTGGGCTACCTTGGACAGTCTATCAACTATGACCCAGATTGAGTCATTTCCCCTACTGGAAGTAGGCAAACCTGTGATAAAGTCCATTCCGACGGAATCCCATTTCCATTCCGGAATGTGCAATGGTTGCAATAGTCCTGCGGGTCTCTGATGCTCTGCTTTCACTCTTTGATAGATGTCACACTTGGCGATGTAGCTTCCGATTTCTCTCTTCATCTTGTGCCACCAAAATTGCTCTTTCAAATCTTGATACATCTTCGTTCCTCCGGGGTGGATAGAATAAAGAGTATCATGAGCTTCCTTCATGATAACTTGCTTTAGCTCCGAATCTGCTGGCACATAGATACGTCCTTTGTACCACAACACTCCTTCTTCGTCTTTCGTGAATCCAGGTACCTTTCCCGTACCAATACGATGTTTGATACCGTCGATACTTTCATTTCCCTTCTGGGCTTACTTGATTTGGATAACCAAAGTGGGTTGAAGTTCAATGCTAGCTAAGAATCCTTTGCTAACTAATTCAGTTCTGAATTGCTCCAACTCTTCATACAAACTTGGCTGCTTCCCCTTGATCATGATGTTAAGCCTACATGGCAATCTGCTAAGAGTATCCGCTACCACATTGGCTTTACCGAGGTGATAGTGAATGTCAAGGTCATAATCCTTGATTAACTCTATCCATCTCCTTTGTCTCGTATTCAGCTCCTTCTGAGTGAAAATATACTTCAAGCTCTTGTGATCTGAGTAAATCTCACAGTGATTTCCCATCAGATAATGACGCCATGTCTTCAATGCCAAAACTATGGCTGCTAATTCAAGATCATGGGTCAGATAGTTCTGCTCATGCTGCTTCAGTTGTTGAGACAGATACGCTATGACTTTGCCTTCTTGCATTAATACACATCCGAGACCAACTTGGATGCATCACAATACACATCAAATGGCTTCTTGATGTCTGGCATGATCAATATTGGGGCTGATATCAATCTCTTCTTCAGCTCTTGGAAACTGGCTTCACATTTGTCAGTCCATTCAAACTTCTTGTCCTTCTTCAACAATTGGGTCATTGGTCTAGCGATGCTTGAGAATCCTTCTACGAACTTGCGGTAGTATCCCGCTAATCCAAGAAATGCACGGACTTGGGTTTGAGGGGTTGGGGCTTCCCATTCTTCGACATCTCTGATCTTGGCGGGATCAACAGAGACTCCTCCGGCGGACACAATATGTCCTAGGAATCCTACTTCTTTTAGCCAAAACTCACACTTGCTGAACTTGGCATCTAACTGATGCTCTCTCAGGGTTTCTAGGAGGATTCCCAGATGTTGCTCATGCTCTTCTTCTGACTTGGAGTAGATAAGGATGTCGTCGATAAACACAACTACAAACTTATCTAGGAAATTCATAAAGATCTTATTCATGAGATTCATGAAATAAGCAGGGGCATTGGTTAATCCAAAAGACATAACCGTATACTCGTATAGACCATAGCGAGTAGAGAAGGCGGTCTTCCGAATATCCGTTGCACGAATCTTAATTTGGTGATAACCAGTCCTAAGATCAATCTTTGAGAATACCTCGACTCCAATCAATTGATCAAATAGATCCTCTATCTTTGGCAAGGGGTACTTGTTCTTGATGGTGACGTCATTCAACTTTCTATAATCTGTGCACAAACGATTGCCTCCATCTTTCTTGTCGACGAATAACACTGGTGATCTCCATGGCGAAGTGCTTGGTTGAATCAAGCCTGTTGCTAACATGGCATCCAACTGCTTCTCCAGTTCCACAAACTCTGAGGGGTTCATGCTATAGGGTCTCTGGGCTATGGGTCCGGTTCCGGGGATTAGTTCGATAATGAACTCAATATCCCTATTGGGGGGCATACCTGGCAATTCATCTGGGAATACGTCGGGGTATTCACAGACTACTCTGACTTGGTCTATGGTGGGTAGGGCTAGACTCTTGTTGCACTTGACTTGATGAGGTAAGGTTTCAGATATATGCTCTACTGTTACTCCAGAACTACTAGTCATGGTGATGGCTTTCTTAGCACAGTCTATCATTCCTTTATGCCTTGACATCCAGTCCATACCTAGTACTACTTCCAATCCTTTGGTTCCAAGTACAATTAGGTTGGCATAAAAATCTATCCCATGTATCCTGATAGGTACAGCTTTGCAAATTTTTCTAGCTTTTGTAGTTGATCTGGGGATTTGAACTATCATGAAATGCTTCAAGTTGGTTGGGTGAATCTTACTAGTGCATGCAAATTCTTCGGTGACGAATGAATGTGATGCTCCCAAATCAAACAATACTCTTTCTAAAACTGAGTTGACAGAAAACATACCCAGCACTATATCTAGCGCTTCTTGGGCTTCTTTTGTGTTCATGTGGAAGAGACGACCGTTGCGGTTGTGAGGGTTCCCTTGGGCAAATCTTCTTCCTGGTTGAACACGATGCTGCTGTTGAGCTAGGGCATTCACATTGCCAGTGGTTCCAGTCTTCTTGGGACACTCATTGGAATAGTGACCCTTCACTCCACACTTGAAACAAGTGATCTGAGACTTGTCCTTTGCTGCGACAGGCACAACATTGCTGCCAGTTCTGGGTGCAGTGTTGTTGTTGTTGTTGCTCTTGGGAGGGGCACGGTTGAAATTGTTGGTGTTTCCAGAGTTGTGGTTGTTTCCTCCGGACTTCACATTGCCTCCGCTACGGTTGGGGTAGCTTGGGCGAGACATTGGGGGTCGATTGTTTCTTGGTGCATATCCTGGTAAGGGGTTTGGACGGTACTTCTAGTGACTGCTGGATCCTGATTGCTGCATCATATGATGTTTGCGGTTTTCGTTTGCCTGGTTAATCTTCCCTTCCATCTGAATGGCAGAGTCGACTAGCTCTTCGAGATCCTCGAGGCGGATGTTGACGAGGACAGTCTGCATCTCATCATGTAGTCCATTCAAGAATCTCTCCTTCTTATTGCCCTCCGTGTTGATCTCATCAGGTGCATATCTGGCAAGCGACAGGAATCTGTCACGGTATTACACCATAGTCATTCTGCCTTGCTTCAAGTCGCGGAACTCGTCCCTCATTCTGTTGACTAGACCTTGTGGCACGTGGGTGCGGCTGAACATAACTTTGAAGGCTTCCCATGTCAACACTTGACCATGGTTTATGTTGCGGATACTGGTCCACCAAGCTCTTGCATCTCCCGCTAGATAGTGAGTGGCGAAGAGAACTTTCTCGTTGTCATCAACTCCTGCAACCTCTAAGTTGTTTTCCATTGTCTGCAACCAGTCATCAGTATCTAGTGGGTTTTCAGCTTGGTTGAAGATTGGGGGATTGGTATTCTGAAATATTTTGAGTTTGGATCCATGCTGATCCTGGTTTCCATGGTTCTGGTTGTTGAGAGCCATCTGGGCGATCTGCTGCAATGATGCTAAGTTGTCTTGGCGTTCTGCCCTGCTTGCTTCTCTGTCTGCGATGAGATTCTGCAAGATCTGCAGCATTGGGTCTTGCGATGACCTACTCCCTCCTTGGTTTCCACGAGCCATCTGAAGATTGAGGTAGATACAGGGGTAAGAGGGAAAAGTTCTAAGGTTCATGGTTTTGGTTTCAAGCTAAAACTTTGAGTTTGACTCAGGTTTTGCAACTAACTTCATTTCATTCATGCAACACGCACACGATACAAACACACACCACAACAACAAAGGAAAACAGATGGTTTGAAGAACCATTCTGCAAGCTACGATAAAGTGGGACTGATACATCTCATGCTACGATAGTGCTCTAGTGCATCTACTCATCATCGATGAAGTCAGAGTCCTCATCGTCAGTGTAGAAGTCCACAACATCCTCCTCCAGAAAGTCATCATCGTTGTTGAGGTAAGAATCCATATCTCCCTGGATGTCTTCACCCTCTTCTTCTTCCTCCTTTGCTGCAAGCGAGCTTCTTGCTCCTTGACGGTCTTCTCGAGGTCGGCCACCTTCTTGCGAAGACGGGCGATGGTGCGATCCTTCTTTGCACGCTTGTAGCAAAGAGACTAGCGATCCTGGATGAGCGGTGCGAAAGTCTGGGCCTTCTGGTCGGCAATGGCACGGTTCTGGTTGGCTAATTCTCTAGCATTGTCCAGTTCCTACTATCTGTCGTGCAGCAAGAAGTCAAGATTCTCCACTTGACGCCTCAACTCTAGGTTACTTGGCATCTCCATCGGCATTCCCATGAAGTCACGCCTTGCATAGTGAGCAAAACGGGTTCCCTGGAGTTGGTTGACACTAAGGGCACATAGACGTGTGAGAGCTTCATGCATTGCCCTGGCTAATCCATCTAGCCAGTTAATCTCTCTCACGGAGAACTGGATTCTCCCGGACGTTGGTGCTTCGATGCTTCCTATAAGATCAGCGGTGACTAGCCACTTCAAATCTCCTCCTGGGGGTCCTGGAAGTTGAGCTCCAAGAAACTCCGGATGTGGGCGTCAAAATAACTCCGACAGTGAATCCAGATCCCTCTCGAAGATCAGTTGACCTCCGTTTCCCAACTGGTAGAACTTGCTGAACTGAGTCTCCATCTACAAGAATTAAGGATGAGGAAGTTAGTGAAGTGATCAAGTGTGTCATTTTTTAAGTATTAATGTAAGAATTTTGAGGAAAATGAATTTTTGAGAAAGAATGAATTCCCAAGGAAAAGAGAGGAAATAGTTTTTCATAAATACTCACTTTGGTTTTGAAACTAAGTTTTTGTTCAGACATCCATTCTAACTAGGGTCTCCTATGGTCAGGATGGCTCTGATACCAACTTGTCAACACCTGGATATTTAATCCCAGATGCCCGTTATGCCCTACCTCGCAATCCCAGGATTACCATTTTTGCGAGACATAACGGATTGGATATCATAGTACATCGTCCATTATAAACCATACATTAGGTCTTACACAAATAAGGATCTCATGATCAAGTCTTAATACAACAAGCAGCGGAATAAAAGATAAGCGTAGCGGTGGGGTCCATCTTCAGGGGCACTGCAATCTTGTGACAAGGCAGATAGTCCTAGTTATCATAGCCGTCCTGTTGGCCATCATCTTGGTAGTCTCCTTCATAGTCTGGCCATGAGAATAGCCAGAGACAAAAGCCATGAGTACTCTTTAAGTACTCGCAAACTACCACTAACAAGTAGTATAGTTCTAAGTTAAAGTGCCAACTCTATGATTAACTATAAGGTTAAGTTTGAAACCTAAGATGAGTTCAGAAGCAAAGAAAGATAAAATAATGTTCTAGAATCACTTAAGTTGGTAAGCTAGTGTCATAGTCACAACTCTGTTGTGGTCAAGTCAAGATTCATCATTCCTTTCATAAGTTATTTTGAAAACATCTGACAACGAAACAGTATGGCCATTCTAACTGTCCATAACCCCAGACGCGGCTATTGGAATAGTTTAACACTCTTCAGAGGTGGTACACTTTCACCACAAGATTCGATACATCTATCAGGGATAACCTTGAATCATCATACTTAGTATGCAGATAATCAAACATAACCTTACCTTTACACACCCTAGTATAAGCACCTCTCCTATGAGCATGGCCTCCCAACCATGACCATCTGTCATCTTGGGCATTGCATAGGTGGAGAACATGGAGCGGTAGAAATAGCTCAAGCCTCTCCCACGAGGGAACTAATACTAATGCATATAAACTTCTGGCTAAGCCTTACCTAATTCAGGTATTGTGGTTGTACGGTAAATTTGGAATGGTATCGCATCCGAATCCAACCATCAGTTTTGTAAAAGGGTCAAGACTCATGCCTCACCATTTTCATCATAATAAACCATTTTTGTTTCTCAACACATGTCAAAACATTTCAATAGAATGACTCATCATTCCAAGGTTTTCATAATTTATTTTCACCAAGTGTTCCCATCTAAGTGACTCGAGTTTTTATCTAACTCTAAACTACTAAATTAAGAGTGTTCACTAAGGTGGAAAGATGGGATCAATCTCATGCCATAGAATGACATCTAAGGTTTATCTAAATAGGTCATGTTTTATACTCTTTATGCTATCTTTGAAACAAGTAAATGACTTTGTGTATAGTAAAGGAAGTAAAGCTTGAACTTAATACTTGGGGTAAATACTACTCAAAGGGGTATAACCAAAGCATGCCTAAAGCATCTTTGCTAAACCATCTAGTTTAATCCTAGCTTGCTAACAATAGCTTGCAAGTGTTATCTTGCCAATAGCAGCTTGCCTTGGTTGGTGCAGTGCTTGAAGTTGTCTTCCTCCTCTTGGTAGAACTCCTCCTCCTCGAGAGGTTGGTCGGTACTATCGTCTATAAATACATACGGAGTACACAATCACTAAACAATACTTAACTAGTCTAATTAGCACTCTAAGGCACACACTTGATTATCTATTACCATCACAAGCATCACAAGTCTTATTCAATAGTTTCCTCCTTTTTATTTTAGAAAAGTAATTTCTACTTACTGAAAATTAACTAAGATTTAGTATTCACCACTTCAAATATGGGATCATGTGGACACATGTCATCACCACATATTCTACATGTGGGAATTTGATTTAAAGGTTGGATCAAAATTACTTTGGTTTAAGTTCATTATTTAATGATTTAAAGGGACTAGAAATGCCTATATAGCATTATTTTGGTACTAGTCCAAAGTCACTAAATGTAAACCTTAATATTATTACATATTCACATCGGTATGGTTAAATGTGATTTTTGAGAGTTGGAATCAACTCAAAAGCTATCATGGTTGATTTTATAAAAATGTTGCAAGGTGCAAATGCTTCTCTCTTGTTATTTTTACTAAGAGCGATCTCTAACTCTAATTGAATTAAATCCAACGGGCTTGGGTAGATCTTTTTAGTAGCTTTCTAACCAAATTGGAATCCCTCCATTTAGATTTAAACTAGGTTTAAACTAAAATGGCAAAATCCTAATTCAAACTATCTGGGTCGCGCGGGAACGCTAACGGGCCAGACCAGTGACACTATGCAGCGTGGGGCACAACTGACAGGGGGTCCACCGGTCAGTGGCTCATAACGTGCGAAGCGGTACAGGGCGATGTGGGCCGTTAGATTAGAACGGGGATCAACGGCTGGGGCTCATCGTCGATGACGAATAGGTCGCCTGCGAGGTCGAACCCTAGCGGCTCAGTGGGTGTGCTCAGGGGGCGTACCAGGGCTCAAGCGACAGTGGCGAGGCGGGCAAATGGACTGGTAGACGACGGCGAGCTCAGGGGTGGTCGAGGTGGCTCCGGGGGTGGTCGCAATCAGCGGGGCCTTCGCCTCCTCTGCTGCGGGCTCCTTCATCCAAATTCCAGCGAGCAAGTGCTCGCGTTGCTCCAGCTAGAGGTGGGGAACGGTCAGTGAGGTGAGGGGAAGTGAGTGGTGTGCCGAATGGGGCTGGGGTGGCCTCTATTTATAGGACAACGACGCGACCGAGAGGGACGGGCAGGCGACTCCGGCGAGGGCTGCACAGCGTGCTAGCAACGTGGCTCGAGGTAGGGGGTGGTGGCTGGTCTCCTGGCGGTGCTCTATGGAGTGAATGCGGGCCTATGGATGGTGGTATGCGATCGGGCGGTGCGCGTGCTCTGAGCGGCAGAGGCGACGGTCTCAACGGCGAGCGATGGTTGTAGTGCGTTGGGCAGCAAACGGGCATGTCTAGCGTGTTCCTGGGGTCATGGCGGAGCGGTGGACGCGGGCTACGGTCGAGGGGTGGCGTGTGCATGCGTGTCGGGCGCGGCGCTCTGGCGCATGCTCGGCATGGTGCAGACACACTGGGCGCGGTCCATTGGCGGTGGTCCATGCTTTGTCTTGGCTCGGGGAGGGGACAGAGAGTGGCGGTGAGGTACTGGCTAGCTCGTATACATGTCGAGAGAGAGGGAGGTGGTCTGCTACGGTGGTAGCATGGTCGGCCGACCAGCAAGGTGCTCGGCATGGCTTGGCATTGCCACTAGGGGGTATGGGATGGGGTGTAAATGGCATGGTTAGATCAAGAGGGGACAAAGGGATTAAATGGAGATCATTTGGGGGCAAAACCCTGTTGTAAACAGTGAGCTAGGATTAGAGTGTAAATCATGCCTGCCAAGTGTTTGTAAAAATGGCCGCAAGAAATTTACTTTTGAATTTTGAAAAGATTTTTGGTGGGTGTGTTAGTAATAAGCTTGAGACTCTGTGGGTGCTTGGGTTTTGAAATTTGAGCTCATTTGAGTGGTTTTTGAAATAGTGAGATCTTCCCATATGAAATAGATTCAATTTTCAAATGCCATTTAAATATAGTGTTTGAATGTTTTTGGCAGATCACAAAGTGGGCCTTGGTACAACATTATGTGTACTAGCCAGGGCTGCAAAGATCCATAATTGTTTCTGTTAGGTTTTGAGTACTAGGAATAGCCAAAGTAGGTATGTTGATTAAAATGGCACAAATGACCATTCTCTTCTTTTATTCATTTTGATTTGTTTTTCTTTGGGATTTGTTTGGGTATGATTTAGATGATGTTTATTTCACCTAAGAATCATTTTACAAGCAATGGATCACTTAATCATGGCAATTCATATCAACTCCTATTTAAATGCACACACATATGAATGCTTTACTACTTTTAATTGGAAAAGTTTCTGTTAACCCTAATTTTGATGATTTGGATCTTAATAACCTTGGATTAGAGTTTTGGGATGTTACATACAATCACCAATACAATACAACAAGCAACTGAATAATACCAAAATAATATTTAGAGGGTTTTGAGAGGATTTGATTTAGAAGGTGGAGATGGCATTGGAGAAGGGGTTAAACACCCCTTAGGGTTTATTGTCGAGAAACTACCTAAGAGGGGTTTTTGTACCAAGGACATACTCTGTAGTATACCATTGGGTAAAAATGATACCAACATATAGGATTTGAGAAAATGAAACCAACAAAAGTGGTTTCACTATTTTATCACTTTTCTTTATTTAGTTATGAATTTTCTAGTGATAAAGGCTCTAGTTTTAGGAAATAATTCATCAGAAAGGTTCTGGAGCTCCAAAAATTATTTCCTTGGATGGTTGGGTACGTTTTGATCTACTTGTTCACCGAGGGTTGGTCAAGACAATTAACAGAATGCCCTCAGGAAATTCTCAAATGCAGTTTTGCAAGGTTTTTGTCTTTTTCACCAGATTAATTCTATAGAAGCTTTTGATTTGAGGCTAAGGGTAATGGATATGTACTGGAATTACCTTCCAGTAACAATTTGAAATATTTATTTTGGAGTTGCAGAGCTACTGTAGTGATTTATCTAGTGATAAAGTCACAGGCAGAAGTGTTTAATTCACTACACATCTACATAAGCTCAAAATTTAGTGATCTCCTAGGGTTGGGTAGATATGGATGTAGCTCATCCACGAGAGTTGGAATTGGGTCAATTGGACTAAAGGTTTAGTCTAGGGAATTTTCTAAACTCAGAAATACCCTGTTTTTGTTATTTTTACTATAGTCCAACTACTGTTCACCTTGGCATGAGGTTTATGCTAATTGATGGGTATAGAAATTATCTTCTAGGATGACTTGGGTTCATCCCAAATGGATATGTACAATTCCCAGAGGAATTTATTTAGTGTAAAATATACTATTTAGACGATTAAATGCCAGAAAATAATAAAGATTATTTTTGGCAAGGGACTGGTTCTGCATGTTGTGCAAAACACTTGGGTACTTGGTAAAAATTAGATCTGGACAATACAACTGGTTTTGCATTTTTATTTTTAATTAAACCAAACAGCTGCTTTTCAGATCTTGAATAAATGATTAAAAGAATAAAGGGAGAGGGCACTGGGCCAGATTCGTGGGGGCACTGGGCCGCGGAGGAGGGAATCGGCCCACCCGGCAAGGCCAAGACGCGGGGGGATCCGTTTGAAATCTTCTAGGGCGGGCCCAGCGGTCAGCGGGGCAGAGAGGCCAGGGGGTATGGGGGCATCGTGGCTGCTCGTGTTAAGGGGATCCAACGAGGTCGTCGTCCTCCTCAGTCACCATGGCAGCAAGGGAACCCTAACAGATGGAAGGCGGGGCTAGGGAGGCTCACTTGAGGCGCAGAGAGACGCCAGGAATGGTCGGAGACGATGCGGCAGCTCCTGACGAGTCCGGCGAGGGGCGGGAGTCATGGCTTCGATCCTGGAGGTACCTCGCATGGCAGCGACCAAGAGGTTCTCATCGGAGCTCGATGGCGATGCATGAGGAGCTGTCCCTAGGCAAAAGAAGAGGGGGATTAGATGCAGGGGAAGTGGGGGATCATCACAGGGTGACATGCAGAGAGAGGGAAGCTCGGGAGACGAGATGATAGCTAGATCTTGAAAATGGCCGAGGTCCTTCTCCCACTCTCTCACGGGCAGGAGAGGGCAGGGGAGAGGGAGTGGTACTCGGGGAGGTGAGTACGAGTGGGAGGGAGCAAATGAGGGCGATGGGAAGCGCTGGGGTAGCCTCGGGCTATTTATACCAAGGGGAGGGAGTAGATGGTGTAATTGTCTACTTTGGACATGGGGGAGGGTGGTGCTGGCCTGGGATTGGCTTAGGGGGCGGTGAGGAGGGGTAAGAGGGGTATTTGGTCGGGAAGAGAGATAGGGAGGGGTGGTGCAGGCTGCTGCAATTAATTGGTCCCACTTGTTTGTCTCTCTCTCTCAAGCACATGGGGCAAGTTGCTACGGTAATTGCTACAGTGATCATGACCAGAGGAGATGGTGGTTGCTGTGGTGAGTGGTGGTGAGCCTTGGTGGTGATTGTTTCTTGGTTTGGCTCAATAATTCCTTAGTTTGCCACATTTGAACAAAATGAGGCTTGTTAAGGAAGTTTGATATTTTGCATTGGGCAAGGTGGGAAGATGGTACTGTTAGATAGATGGGGTCAAGGTAGATATCCAGGAATTATTTGGGATTTTTCAGAGTATTTTAATCCCACTAATAGTTATTTATTCAAAAAGTGCAGAAGTAGTTTCTAGAAGATCATTTGATAATTTAAAATTGGACAAGGTTGGTTTTCAGTTTGAGATGGTCCCAATTGTGAATACACACTTAGGGGAATTTTCCCAAGATTTATTGGGGCTTAAAAGTATTTAAAACAATTATTATTCCATTTCTGCCATTTAAGAAAATAGGCAAAAAGAATTAATAAAGCTATTCAAAAATATTTATTTTTGAAGTGGGAAGATGGGGTATGATATATGGATCTCAATTGAGCCAAAATTTGGGGAAGTGTTTTGGCAAGAACCAAACTTTCCTTTTGGAAAGGAGTTTTGGAGATTTTGACTATTAAAGAGATTAATTAGATCTGGAGCCATAATAATTATGGATAATATTTGATAAATCTTGATGATCAAGGTAGATGATGTAGACAAGGTGTAGCAAGCATTTGCAACCTTAGGATTGGAGTGTCCAAGTTGATTTTGGTGAAAACTAGAGATTTAAGGATCTTGGGTAAGATTGTTTTCATAGCACCAAAATCTTGCTGGATCTTGGAGCTCAGGGCTCCCCTTGGGGCATGGGATATATGGATGGATAGACCAAGTGATGTAGATTTCAGTGGTGTAGAGGTTTGAGCCTGATCCTGCTTCAGCTCACCAAGAATTGATTTCAAACTTTGAATAAAATAAGCCTGCCAAAGCAGATTATCAACTAGCCTTCAAAACCTTGTGGGTTTAAGAAGCTCAAAGATCCACTTGGAACAAGTGAAGTAGATATTTATAGACCTATAGGAGTAGAACACAATCATGCAAAGAGTTGGTCCATAGAAGATTGGATGGTGGTGTGAGCTTCTATCAAAGTAGGCATGTTGACTAGATTTGTAGGAAGAGTTATTTTCTTGCCTGCAAAACCATCAAGAACAAGTGGGTTGGAGGATGATCTATGTTGGGGATGTAACCCCAGGTACCCCAGAGTTGAGGCATAAAGTGATACAGAAGAGTAAAAAGTGTTGTTATAAGAGATGCAAGTAGAAAAAGATAATTATCTATGCAGATATGAAGGATAAAGAGAATAGAATAAAGAAAAGAGGAAGGAAATAGTTCCAGGCCGAATTATCTTAAATCCGGCCTACACAGTACTTCCCTAGGCCGGATTAAGCTCCAAACCCGGCTGGGACGAAGCATCCTTCCCTGGGTGGGCCGACATCAGCCAAAGTCGGCCCACCGCGGGCCTCCTTCCCCCTTGGCGCAAGCTCCCGCCAGAGTCTCCTCACACCGAACCACCTCGCCGACGTACCTTCTCTGCCGCCCCGACGCTTCCCCGCCATCATCGCCCAGGTGGGCCGGCAGGGAGTTAGCGCGGCCCACCACGAGGCTTCCTCCACATCGCCTAGAGCCAGCCAGGGGTAACCCGGGTGGGCCGGCACCGTAGCCCACCCCGGGGTAACTCCCATCGATCGCTCCACTTCTTCGCCTCTCCAGCGAATTCTCGGGTGGGCCGACTCAGCCAGCATCCCGGCCCACACCGGGTCGCCTTCTGTCTCCAACGACCAACTCCAGCCGGGCCACTTCGTTACTCCGGCTGGGCCACCCCAGGCCGGACTTACCTCAACCCCGGCTGGGCTGCTTGAACCTCGGATGGTATCTCCGCCTGGGACGAATTACACCATACTTCGGCTATGAGCACAGTAATTCGGCCAGGGCATTGTTCACCACCTAGGTAGGCTCCATTTTACCCCCGGGCCGGATTATTTCCACCCATGTCCTAATTTCACTTCCCCGGGCCGAATTACTGCGTCCCGAATGTCATTTTTCTCGTACTTGGACCCACCAGCAACCTCTACATTGACACGCTACCAAGTCAAGTCAAGCCTACGTCAGGTGCCAGTCTTGGGACGCCCCTAGCTCAGACTGGCCCCTTTGGTCCAAGATGCTAAGGAATATGCTGGGCATCTTGGGAGATGCTAGGGAATATGCCAAGCATCTCCTAAAGATGCTAAGGAATATGCCAAAGTGATAAGACCAATGACTCAACAAAGGACAAGCTGACTAGTCAAGCCCCACAAGACAGCTCATAGGAGTACTTTAGATGACATATCTTATTCCCTGGGCTCCCCTTTATAAGGAGCACCAGGGGTAACATTACAGGAGAGGCCCCTTGGAGGGCTCCTCTCCCTCTGCTCACTAGGAGCATGGTTCCTTCTTCCTTTGCTCTCTCCATGAGAGGCATAGGAGTACAACTCAAGGATCACCGTTGTAGCCACAAGCATGGCAAGATATATGAGATTAGAGGCGGGAGTAGTGGTGTTATCTCACTAGGAGAGCCTCGAACCTGGGTATATCATGTCTCTCTGACTTCTTCCGTATGAGGTCTTCACTTCATCATCCCTCCCCGGATTCCTCCATCGTCCATTCGGCCCCAACTTTAGCCAATACCAGGCATCTGCCGTGATACCACCACGACAGTTGGCGCCCACCGTGGGGCTGATAAGCGACACTAGTTGGGTTACCGTCTGGACGGGAACATCTTCATCAAGCTCTGCTTCACCATCGATCAAAGTTCTCTGCATCCTCTTCCTCAACATACAGAGAGCAGGGGAGTTGGCATACTGGCCTCCCTTGTTGAGGTGTCTCAACCTCCTCCTCAACCTCTTCACCAACAGTACAGTAAGTTGTAGCTAACCCTTTGTGAGTGACTCAATTAGATAACTCAACCAACATACACATGAGATACCCTGGATGTCACTCGGGGACTATCACCTAGTTGTTCACCCCAGGGATGAGATAACTCAACCCGGGGGCTAGCATGCATGCCTTTTGAGTCACCTAACGGTAGAAAAAGTAGCTCAGGGACTCAGTGTCGACGTGCATAGAACAATCACTCAGAAAATACTTAAGATATGCCATGATCTCATATATGTCCACTGCTTTGTGTCTTCAAGTTGTCTTGGACTAAAAAGTAGCTCACCAAGTCATGTTTAACTCGGATTTAACTCGACTCACCAAGTTGCGTAGTAACTAGAGTTATACTTCATCTTGCCAAGTTGCCTTGTAACTCGGATTTGACTCAGTCAACCGGATTACCTGGTAACTCGGTTTTAACTCAGATTGCTGTTTTCAGCTTGCCAGGTCATTCGTAACTCGGATTGGTGTGTGCATCACCATGCCAGGTTACTAGATAACTCAGATTTTACTTCAATTTGCCTAACTACAGGTTTCCAGGTTACATGGTAACCCGGATTTTACCTCAATTTACCTAGTTACATGGTAACCCGGATTTTACCTCGGTTTACCTAGTTACAAGGTAACTCGGATTTTACTTCGGTTTTCCTAGTTACATGGTCACTCGGATTTTACTTCAGTTTGCCGAACTACAGATTTCCTAGTTACATGGTAACTCGGATTTTACTTCAGTTTGCCTAACTACAGGGGTAATTCGGATTCGTTTCAATTTCCTAGTTACAGGGTAACTCAGATTTTAACCTTGACTTACTAAAGTTATCTTATACCTCAAATCAGTTTGTTCCATATCTTGGATAGCATGTGCCAGCATATCATTCATTCATCATATAAAATCTCGGATCTATATCTCGGATCTATATCAATGGATATATGCCATGATATCATGAAGTCATATCATAACTCTAAATCATATCTCGGATCAATATCTTGGATCCAAATCTTTGGCGGTTTGCCAGCCAATCATAAGGCCATATCATATCTCAACCAAATAACTCGGATCTAAGACTTATGTCAGATTCGAGTCAAGAAACTCAAACTCCCATCAAGTAACTTGGATTTGAGTGATGAGACTCGGATTGGAATCTTGTAACTCGGATTTTGGGTCAAGTAACTCAAAACAGAGACTCATGTCAATTTTGAGTCATATAACTCAGCAATTATATCTTGGATGGGATAACTCGGATTACAATTCATAAGGCCAGAGCCGAATCAGGCCAGAAGCCAAAAGACTTACCCAAAAGGGTTAAGACCAGAGCCAAATCAGGCCAGAAGCCAAAAGACTTACCCAAAAGGGTTAAGGCCAGAGCCGAATCAGGCCAGAAGCCAAAAGACTTACCCAAAAGGGTTAAGGTCAGAGCCGAATCAGGCCAGAAGCCAAAAGACTTACCCAAAAGGGTTAAGGCCAGAGCCAAATCAGGCCTGAAGCCAAGAGACTTACCCAAAAGGGTTAAGGCCAGAGCCGAATCAGGCCTGAAGCCAAGAGACTTACCCAAAAGGGTTAAGGCCAGAGTCGAATCAGACCAGAAATCATAAATTTACCCAAGGGGGTTAAGACTAGAGCCGAAGACGGCTAGAGGTCAGGGATATATGAAAAGGACTACATGTCGATAACAACTCTGGAGATTTTTTATTTTGAAGACTATGTGCGATTCTGCGAATCCCACATAGCCTCGGGGACTAATGTTGGGGATGTAACCCCTGGTACCCCAGAGTTGAGGCATAAAGTGATACAGAAGAGTAAAAAGTGTTGTTATAAGAGATGCAAGTAGAAAAAGATAATTATCTATGCAGATATGAAGGATAAAGAGAATAGAATAAAGAAAAGAGGAAGGAAATAGTTCCAGGTCGAATTATCTTAAATCCGGCCTACACAGTACTTCCCTAGGCCAGATTAAGCTCTAAACCCGACTGGGCCGAAGCATCCTCCCTCGGGTGGGCCGACATCAGCCAAAGTCGGCCCACCGTGGGCCTCCTTCCCCCTTGGCGCAAGCTCCCACCAGAGTCTCCTCACATCGAACCACCTTGCTGACGTACCTTCTCTGCCGCCCCGACGCTTCCCCGCCATCGTCGCCCGGGTGGGCCGGCAGGGAGTTAGCGCGGCCCACCGCGAGGCTTCCTCCACGTCGCCCAGAGCCAGCCAGGGGTAACCCGGGTAGGCCGGCACCATAGCCCACCCAAGTCCCATCAATCGCTCCACTTCTTCACCTCTCCAGCGAATTCCTGGGTGGGCCGACTCAGCCAGCATCCCGGCCCACACCGGGTCGCCTTCTGTCTCCAACGACCAACTCCAGGCCGCCGTTACTCATTTGGGCCACCCCAGGCCGCACTTACCTCAACCCTGGCTAGGCTGCTTGAACCTCGGATGGTATCTCCGCCTGGGCCGAATTACACCATACTTCGTCTATGAGCACAGTAATTCGGCCGGGGCATTGTTCACCGCCTAGGTGGGCTCCATTTTACCCCCGGGCCGGATTATTTCCACCCATGTCCGAATTTCACTTCCCTGGGCCGCATTACTTCGTCCCGGATGTCATTTCTCTCGTTCCTGGACCCACCAGCAACCTCTACATTGACACGCTACCAAGTCAAGTCAAGTCAAGCCTACGTCAGGTGCCAGTCTTAGGACGCCCCTGGCTCAGACTGGCCACTTTGGTCCAAGATGCTAAGGAATATGCTGGGCATCTTGGGAGATGCTAGGGAATATGCCAAGCATCTCCTAAAGATGCTAAGGAATATGCCGAAGGGATAAGACCAATGACTCAACAAAGGACAAGCTGACTAGTCAAGCCCCACAAGACAGCTCATAGGAGTACTTTAGATGACATATCTTGTTCCCTGGGCTCCCCTTTATAAGGAGCATCAGGGGTAACGTTAGAGGAGAGGCCCCCTGGAGGGCTCCTCTCCCTCTACTCACTAGGAGCATGGTTCCTTCTTCCTTTGCTCTCTCCATAAGAGGCATAGGAGTACAACTCAAGGAGCACCATTGTAGCCCCAAGCATGGCAAGATATATGAGATTAGAGGCAGGAGTAGAGGTGTTATATTACTAGGAGAGCCTCGAACCTGGGTATATCATGTCTCTCTGAGTTCATCCGTATGAGGTCTTCACTTCATCATCCCTCCCCGGATTCCTCCATCGTCCATTCCGCCCCAACTTTAGCCTATACCAGGCATCTTCTATGACACCACCACGACACACATGGATCCACTACAGTCATTGCGTGTGTGTTTTTTCCTAAACCACATGGATCCACTAGTGACATTGCATGTGTGTTATTGTCCTAAACCACATTGATCCACTTGTGACATTGCATGTGTGTTATTTTCCTAAACCGCATGTATCCACTAGTGACATTGCATGTGTGTTCTTTTCCTAAACCACATTGAACCACTAGTGACATTGCATATGTGTTCTTTTCCTAAACCGCAAGGATCTACTAGTGACATTGCATGTGTGTTCTTTTCCTAAACCACATGGATCCACTAGAGTCATTGCATGTGTGTTCTTTTCTAAACCACATTGATCCACTAGTGACATTTGCATGTGTGTTCTTTTCCTAAACCACATTGATCCACTGGTGACATTGCATATGTGTGCTTTTCCTAAACCACATGGATCCACTAGAGTCACTACATGTGTGTTTTTTCCTAAATCACATGGATCCACTAGTAACATTGCATGTGTGTTCTTTTCCTAAACAAAAAGGATCCACTATTTACATTGCATGTGTGTTCCTTTCCTAAACCACATGGATCCACTAGTGACATTGGACGTGTGTTCTTTTCCTAAAACACATTGATCCACTTATGACATGCATGTTTCTTCTTTTCCGAAACCACATGGATCCTATGGGGTCATTGTATGTGTGTTCTTTTCCTAAACCACATTGATCCACTCCTGACATTTGCATGTGTGTTCTTTTCCTAAACCATTTTGATCCACTGGTGACATTGCATGTGTGTTCTTTTCCTAAAGCAGATGGATCCACTAGAGTCATTGCATGTGTTTTCTTTTCCTAAACCACATGGATCCACTATAGTCATTGCATGTGTGTTCTTTTCATAAACCACATTGATCCACTGGTGACATTGCATGTGTGTTCTTTTCCTAAAGCAGATGGATCCACTGGAAGCATTGCATGTGTGTTATTTTCCTAAATCACATGGATCCACTAGAGTCATTGCATGTGTGTTTTTTCCTAAACCACATTGATCCATTGGTGACATTGCATGTCTGTTCTTTTCATAAACCACATGGATCCACTAGAGTCATTGCATGTGTGATGTTTTCCTCAACCACATCGATTCACTAGAATCAATGCATGCGTGTTATATCCCTAAACCACATAGATCCACTAGAGTCATTGCATGTGTATTCTTTTCCTAAACCACATGGATCCACTAGAGTCATTGCATGTCTGTTCTTTTCCTAAACCACATTGATCCACTGGTGACATTACATGTGTGTTCTTTTCCTAAACAAAATGGATCTACTAGAGTCAGTGCATGTGTGATCTTTTCCTAAACCACATTGATCCACTAGAGTCATTGCATGCGTGTTCTTTTCCTAAAACACATGGATCCACTAGTGACATTGCATGTGTGTTCTTTTCCTAAAACACATTGATCCACTAGAGTCATTGCATGTCTGTTCTTTTCCTAAAGATCATTGATCCACTGGTGAAAATTGCATGTGTGTATTTTCCTGAACTACATTGATCCACTTGTGGCACTTGCATGTGTGTTCTTTTCCTAAACCACATGGATCCACTAGAGTCATTCCATTTGTGTTCTTTTCCTAAACCACATTTATCCACTAGTGTCATTGCATGTGTCTTCTTTTCCTAAAAGACATTCATCCACTGGTGACATTTGCATGTGTGTTCTTTTCCCAAACCACATGGATCCGCTAGAGTCATTGCATGTGTGTTCTTTTCCTTAACCACATTGATGCAATAGTGACATTTGCATGTGCGTTCTTTTGCTACACCACAGTGATCCAATGGTGACATTGCATGTGTGTTCTTTTCCTAAACCACATGGATCCACTAGAGTCATTGCATGTGTGCTTTTTCCTAAACCACCTAGATCCACTAGTGGCATTGCATGTGTGTTCTTTTCCCAAACCACAAGGATCCACTATTGCCATTGCATGTGTGTTCTTTTCCTAAGCCACATGGATCCACTAGTGACATTGGATGTCTGTTCTTTTCCTAAAACACATCGATCCACTAGTGACATTTCCATGTGTGTTCTTTTCCTAAACCACATGGATCCTCTAGAGTCATTGCAAGTGTGTTCTTTTCCCAAACCACATTGTTCCACTGGTGACATTTTCTTGTGTGTTCTTTTACTAAACCATATTGATCCACTTGTGACATTTCATGTGTGTTCTTTTTTTAAACCACATGGATCCACTAGAGACATTGCATCTGTGTTCTTTTCCTAAAGCACATGTATCCACTGGAGTCATTTCATGTGTGTTCTTTTCCTAAACCACCCGGATCCACTAGAGTCATTGCACGTGTGTTCTCTTCCTAAACCACATTGATCCACTGTTGAAATTGCATGTGTCTTATTTTCCTAAACCACATGGATCCACTACAGTCATTGCATGTGTTGTTTTCCTAAACCACATGGATCCACTAGAGTCATTGCATGTGTGTTCTTTTCCTAATCCACATGGATCCACTGGTGACATTTGAATGTGTGTTCTTTTCCTAAACCACATGGATCCACTAGTGACATTGGATGTGTGTTCTTTTCGTAAAACACATCGAAACACTGGTGACATCTGTATGTGTGTTCTTTTCCTAAACCACATCGATCCTCTGGAGTCATTGCATGTGTGTTCTTTTCCTAAACCACATTGATCCACGTGTGACATCTTCTTGTGTGTTCTTTTACTAAACCATATTGATCCACTAGTGAAATTGCATGTGTGTTCTTTTTTTAAACCACATGGATCCACTAGAGAGATTGCATGTGTGTTCTTTTCCTAAAGCACATGGATCCACTAGAGTCATTGCATGTGTGTTCGTTTCCTAAACCACCTAGATCCACTAGAGTCATTGCATGTGTGTTCTCTTCCTAAACCACATTGATCCACTCGTGACATTGCATGGGTGTTCTTTTCCTAAACCACATGGATCCACTAGAGTCATTGCATGTGTGTTCTTTTCCTAAACCACATTGATCCACTAGAGTCATTGCATGCATGTTCTTTTCCTAAACCACATGGATCCACTAGAGTCATTGCATGCGTGCTGTTTTTCCTAAACCACATTGATCCACTAGTGACATTGCATGTGTGTTCTTTTCCTAAACCACATGGATCCACTAGAGTCATTGCAAGTTTGATCTTTTCCTAAACCACATTGATCCACTAGAATCATTGCATGTGTGTTTGATACGTCCATTTTGCATCACTATTCTATGTCATAATTCACTGTTATTCATTGATATGTTTCGTATTGAGAGGTGATACTAATGTTATTTCATTTGTTTTTGCATGGTTGATGACTTTTTGAGCATGGAACGCTGTAGTCAGGATTCTGATGGAAAAGATGCTGTTTGGAGGCAAAATTTACGAAGATCAGAAAATCCGGGAAAATATACGGAAAATCCTATTTTTCCAGAAGATGAAGGAAGCCAGAAGGGGAGCTGGAGATGGGCCACATGGGGCCCATACCACCCCCTGGCGCGGGCCAACCTAGGCCGCGCCACCAGGTGGTGTGGCCACCCTGGTCCACCCCTGGCACTCCCCTCTGGCGTATATTATCCTCCCGAAACCCTAAGACCCGGGGAGCGACCACAGAAAGATTCCGCCGCCTCTGCGAGGCAGAAAACACCGAGAGAGAAAGATCTCTCTGGCAGACAGATTTCTGCGGGGGGAAGTCCTTCCCGGAGAGGGGAGATCGTCGCCATCAACACCACCATCAAGCTGGACTTCATCGGGATCATCATCATCATCACCACCATCATCAGCAGCACCCTCATCACCATCTCCATATTGCTATAACAATTGGGTTGAATCTTGCATAGTTCATAGGGGAAACTTTCCCGGTGTTGATTACTCTTTGTAGTTGATGCTATTGAGTGAACCGTTGAATTATTGTTTATGTTCAGATTGTTATACATCATTATTCCATCCCTGATCATGATCCATATGATGTCTTGTGAGTAGTTCGTTTTGTTCTTGAGGACATGGGAGAAGTCATGTTGTTAGTAGTGGAATTGTGTTGAGAAATATTCAATAGTTTGATATTTAAGTTATGGTGTACTTCTTCTAGTGATATTTAAGCTGTGGTTGGGTTTCTACCTTAATTACTTTCTTGTACTTACGGATGTTTGCAGGGGGTATAATCACAAGTATGTATTAGTCCTTGGAAGGTCGGTACATTAGCACATGTTCACCCACACAACACTTAGCAAGCTAGAGAAGATTAATCAGCTATATGAAGCGAAAGCACTTGATAGTCTTCCCATGTGTCCTCGAGAATGTCTGGTCATCTTAAGTAATACAATCGGCTTGTCCTTTGCTGCATAAAGGATTGGGCCACTTGCTGGATTTATTCCTACTGTCTTTTTTTTACTCGTACTTTGTTTACTTTCTTTATCAAAAACCCCTAAAAATCCGTTTGCTAAGTATTTGCAGAGAATTCCTGATCCATACCACTAGCCAAAGACCTTACGCTTCCTCGTTGGGTTCGACACTCTTACTTATCGAAAATACTGCGATACACCCCCTATACTTGTGGGTCATCAATACTATTTTCTAGCGCCATTGTCGGGGAGTGAAGCGCTATTGTAGAGTGGAACTGGTAAAGGAAACTTCTACTGTGAGTATTGTTTACTTCTGTTAGTTGCTTTATTTTCGTCATGGATAATTCGCTGAGTTTCTTATTTGGTAATGCTACTACCACTGCTAAGGTAGTAGATACGCCACCACCTGCTGTGAATGATGTTTTTAAAATACCTACAAGAATTATTGATAGTGTTATGGATAACTACAATGATGGGGATGGAACTATCCATCCTGGTGATCATTTACTCTTTATACACGAATTATGCGAGTTGTTCAAGTGTGCAGGTATTACTACAGATCAAGTTAAGAAGAAGTTATTCTCATTATCGCTGAAAGGAAGAGCTGAGGAATGGTATAAGCTGCTGAAGAATGGTCAAGCTCTAGAATGGGAGGAATTCGTACCTCTCTTTTATTCAAAGTTTTATCCTCCTAGTGAGATTCATAAAGATCGGAATCAAATATACAACTTTTGGCCTCTTGATGGAGAGAGTACAGCTCAAGCTTGGGGAGATTGAAGTTACTAATGCTCAAATGTCCCATTCATTAGCTCCCCAACAATATTATTATCAATAACTTCTATGCAAGGCTCCCTCTACATGACAAGGATTTATTGGATGCTTCTTGTGCTGGACCATTCACTCGCATGGAAGAAGAAGCTAAATGGGATCTTCTGGACCGTATTCCAGACAATGCTGAAGCTTGGGAGAATGACAAAGGTAGAAAGTCAGGTATATATCATGATTATGAATGCATTGAATCTTTTATGGGAACTGATGACTTTCAAAATATTAAAAATGATTATGGTCTAGACTCTCAGGCTATTGCTTCTTATTTTAAGGCTTTTGCTTCCTAGATTGAAGTGCCTAAAAAGAAGTGGAATAAGTATCATGAAACTTATAAAGATATTACTAAGAGTGTTCCTGCAAGAAATACTGAAGTTTATACTGCTAATCGTGTCTTACCTGAACCTTATATTGAGAAAATGGCTTTCCCAGTTAAGATAAAGGAAGATTGTGGGGCCCCCGGATTAATCCTCCGAGAATCCCTGTTATGCATACAACCATGATCCCATGATCAGTTAGTCATGGCACATAACCGACAAGTATCATTACAACATCCAAGAGTATACCGAATTACAAGACTTACATAAATGCCGTTATGGCTACATCAATAATCAGCAACGGAACTTCATCAAGCGCAGACCCCGAGCCATGCCTTAACCTACGGGCAACTGACTGGGAGAACGTCCTAGCTCGCATAGTCGCCATCACCACCTCTTCTTGGAATCTGACCTAGTTAATAGCCAGGGACAATGCTAGTGAGTACTTTGAATGTACTCGCAAACCACCTTAAGATACCAGTAATAACAAGAGGATATGCACTATGGCTGTGGTAGTAGGAGGGCTCCAAGAGGGGTTCTTTTCTCAAATAGTTTCTTTTGTAGATATAGCATCTACATATCTTTGTTGAAAACTTTTGTAAACCATTTTGGAAACTGTTTTGAAAAGTTTTGGAAAACGTCAGGACTGGGTCACCCATTTGTTCCTCCTTCGGGTCATCCCATGACCAAACTCCTTCCATTCCGCTCTGACCATCCCATGGTCAAAACCGGAATCCTTCCCGACCATCCCATGGCCAAAACCTTTTTAAAGCCTTTGCTTTTCCGAAATCCTTTTTGAAAACAAAACCACCACAGCTCTACAGAAGTATGTCCAACTCGTCCTTAACCGCGGACACGGCTATTCGAATAGATTTACACTCTGTAGAGGTTGTACACTTTACCCACACCATCCGGGTACTCTACCCTGATCTTCACCGATCGTGGGTCGAGTAACAGATCAAGATTCTCCGGATGCCCACTCCAATATAAGTTCCTACCCTATGAGTGTTAATCCCCTCAACACCGGGACGTCGGGCGAGGACCAAACGGAACACCTCCCAGGTGTGCTTTCAATGAGGGGCTCATGGTAATGCGTGGAGGCCTGCCGACCCTTTGTTCCTTCTCCAGGTCGATGTCCCACATGGACCCTTACGTGAGAAGGCCCATCCTCCAGGGACTTTCGGTCCCCTGTAGTTGTTGCGAGGCAGCTTATACCAGGGTAGACAAACATCAAATCCAGCCCTGTCCCATACCAGAATAATGTGGTTGCACAGGGTTAAGTTGTTATAGCTAGACTGCAGAGAACTAGGTGCGTTTTTGTAAACCTTTTTCCTCCATCTTCTCTTCAGCAATTTTGTAAAAGAAAAACCTTCTCCGTTTTCAACATCTCTTGGGATGTCCCACCTCACCAAGGTTTTATCATAAAACATTTGGTAAAAACTTTTTCCGGGGTCTTCCCATCCTCTAGTTTTGCTTCGGCTAAATCAGGGTCTCCAAAGGGGTATGGTGCAATACACCATCTATTCCACTATGGGCAAATAGGTAACACCAAGGGGGTTGTACTTACTAGTACCAAGGCATAGTAGTTCGGAGGATCCAAACCACTACCATATATATATATATATATAGATTACAAACATATAGTAAAACCATGCAGTTTTGGCAAACAAGAGATAAAACATGCATAAGTAAAACGGTAGGACAAGGCTTATGAGCAAGAAGGTGGCTTTCCTGAGGATCAACAATATGTCAATATGTCCCTGGACTTCTTCTTTAGATAGCCCAGAATACCCATTATCAATAATAAATACCACTTCTTCTGCTCTCCGATTTCATCGCAACTATCGTCGTCCTGACCACACATGCAAGCAAACCAAGCCACAATCAACACAAGACAAACAAGCACCAATAAATACATCAAGCAATTGAATAATACTGAATCAATATTCAAATGGTTTTGAGAGGATTGGTTTTAGGAGATTGAGGTGGCCTTGGAGAGGGGAATGAATACCCCTTAGGATTTATAGTCTAGAAACTACCTAAGGGATGATTTTTGGACAAGACCATATTCTATATGGTACCATTGTAAAAACATGATACCAACAGATAGGTATTGACGATATGAAACCAAAAAAAGTGGTTTCACTATTTTATCACTTTTCTTGAAATACTTATGAATATTCTAGTGCTAAAGGCTCTAGTTTTAGGAAATAATTCACCAGAAAAGTTCTGGAGCTCCAAAAATTATTTCCTTGGATGGTTCAGTAGGGTTTATTGAAGTTGTTCACTGGGAGTTGGAATCGCGCGAAAATAATTAACAGAATACCCTTAGTAAATTCCCAAAGGCAGTCCTGTAGACAATTTGTCTTTTTCACTAGATTAAACCTATAGAAGCTTTTGAGGTGAGTCTAATGACACATTATAGGTATTTAGAATACCTTTCTGTAGAAATTGGAATAACCCTTTTTTGAACTGTAAATTTAGAGGTGAATAAACTATGCACATAATAGTTTAATTCACAGATAAATAGCCAAGGCTCAATAAATTCTGAGCTCCTGGATTTAGGTATTTATTGCAGTACCACATCACTGGGATTTGGAATTGGGTCAATACCTCTGTTGGTTCGACCTAGAGAAATTCCTAAAGTCAGAAACTAATGGTTTTTGTTATTTTTACCAGGGCCAAACTATTGTTCACCTTGGCAAGGGACAAAGGACATGAGATAGGTACAGGTAGTACCTACCAGGGGCACTTGGGTTTACCCCATTTGGAGTTGTGAAACTCACAGGGGGATTTTCTTAGTAGAATATGATACATTTTTGTAGCAGATTTAGTATAACTAATATGGGCAATATTTGAGGCCGACAAAGGTACTGCATGATAGAGTAAACCTTTAGTAACACTAGGAAATTTAGATCTAGGAAATTGGAACTGGTTTCCATTTTCAAATTGATTTAATCTAACGAGACAAATTTCTGGATTAACAGATTTATTAAAAGAAAAAGAACAGAGGGTGCGGTGGGCCGGAACTACAAGGGAGTTGGGCCGAGGAGGAGGATTCGGCCCACCCGGGCGCCTCCTTGCGCGGGAGGGAGGTTTAAACGGCCTGGCAGGCGGGGCCCTCCCGTCAGCGGGCGCTAGCGGCCGAAACAGTATGGGGTGATCCCCACCGTCCGTTTGAGACGGGATCAAAAGTGGGGGCATCGTCGTCTTCCCCAGACACAACGATAGCGAAGGTAAACCCTAGATGGCGGCGGGATGGGAGCGGGGCGCTCACTTGAGGGGCGGAGGGGCGACGGGGAGGTGCCGAGGCGACGGAGGACTCCGACACGAGCCTAGGTAGGGGCGGCAGTGGCGGGTTCCGCGATGGGAGGTGACTGGCATGACGACGCCCACGGTGGTGCTCTCGGGAGCTCGCCAAAGAGGGCTCGAGGAGGCGTTCATGTCGGTGGAGAGGATGCAGGGAGGACGCAGAGGTCCTGGGAGATGCCAGGAGGGGTTTCACAGGGCTGCATATGCCCGGGGAGGTCAGGCTCGCCGGGAGGGAGCTCTCTCGGGCATACCGGATGACGGCGGCTTCCAACGTTCCTGCAGCAGAGAGGAAGGCATAGTAATAGTCGGAAGGTTGAGGTGATCTCGATGGATTAGCATGTAGGGGGAGGGGGTAGTAAAGAGGGCACCCGAGCGATTCCCTGGAAATGGCCGGGAGGCCTTCTCCTCCTTGTTCAGGCCAGGTCTGAGCAGAGGATAGGGAGAGGTGCTAGGAGGTGTTGAGTGGGAGGGATAGGGGGAAAATGAGAGTGGAGGTAGGAGCGGGGGTGGCCTCTGGCCTTAAAAGCCGAGAGAGAGGAGGGTGCATCATGGACATGGTCCATGAGAGGGAAAAGAGGAAGGTGTGAAACCAGGTGAGGGTTTTCTGGGGGCGGTGGAGGGGTTGTTCTAGTCGGGTGTAGAGGAGGGGTTAGGTGAGATGGCTGTTGCAAGAAGCAAAGGGAAAGTGTGACCAATGGGTGTATCTCTCCTTCTTCCAAGCACTAAAGGACAAGGGAAAAGGGCTGCTACAGTAGATTAGCTATAGTGCAGCTTGACCAGAGGGGTGTGCTGGGGTAGTGGAGGCTTGCTGTGGAAGCCTTGATGGGTTTTGACTTGATATTGATCAACATCTTGGAAATAGGCAAGATTGGCAATGTAGATGATCATGATGGAAGTCTCAGATCTTGGCTTAGGCAAGATGAAAAAAAGAGGTTGGTAGATAGAGGGGGCCAAGATAGATAGCAAGGGATTATTTGGGATTTTTCTGAGGATTTAAAGTCCACTTAAATCCATGTATTCAAAAACTGCAGAAGTAGTTTCTAGAGGATCATTTGATAAATTTACATTGGGCAGGTGGAGTTTTTGATGTGGGATGATCCCAAATGTGAACACACACTTAGGGATTTTTCCCAAGATTTATTGGGGTTTAAAACTATTTAAAACATTTATTATTCCAATTCATCCATTTAAGAAAATGGGCAAAAAGAAATAATAAAACTCTTCAAAAATATTTATTTTTGTAGTGGGAAGATGGGGTATGATGCGCTGAACTCAATTGAGCCAAAAGTTGGGGAAGTATTTTGGCAAAAACCAAACTTTCATTTGTGGAAGATGTTTTGGAGGTTTTGCCTATTAAATGAAATTAAATAGTTTTGGTCCATAATAAATATGGATAATTGTTGATGAATCTTGATGATTAAGGGAGATGATGTATACAAGGGGTAGCAAGCATTTGCAACCTTGGGGTTGGAGAATCCAAGTTGATTTTGGTGGAATACCCTAGATTAAGGATCTAGGGTGATGTTAAGTTCATACCATCAAAACATGGTTGTATCTTGGGGTTCAGATCTCCCCTTGGGGCATGGGGTATATGGTTGGATATACCAAGTGGTGTATATTGCAATGGTGTAGAGGTTTGAGCTTGATCATGCTCGAGCTCACCAAGACATGCTTTCAAACTTTGAATAAAATAAGCCTCCCAAAGCAGATTATCAACTAGCCTTCAAAACCTTGTGGGTGTAAACAACTCAAGGATCCAATTGGATCAAGTGAAGTAGGTAATGATATACCTATATGAGTATAACACAACCATGCAAAGAATTGGTCCATAGAGGTTTGGATGGTGGGGTGAGATTATACCAAAATAGGCATGTTGACTAGATTTGTAGGAAAACTTATTATCTTGCCTACAAAACCATTATAGACAAGTGGGTTGGAGGAGGATCTAACCAAGGGAAAAAGTAGGCCTTGGTAGTCCATATGATGGTTAACAGGATGGCTCAACTATATTTCCAAAAATGCACATGGTTTGAGAAAAGGAGGCATTCAAAAAGGTGATGCTAGAATTGTCTCTAGACAGCCAAATTTGGCAGTTTTATGGTTTTTTACTAGAGTAGGAGAGGAGATGTTCTTGGAGGAGTTGCGAGGTATCAGAGCTTTACTAAAGGGGTAATATGAAATTGTAGGGTGATTATAAGAGATCCATCCTTGATATTGGTCTTCAAGGAGTTGAGAGCATCTAGAATAGAGATCCTCAGATTGGATCTGATTGAGGGTTTTAGATGATCACCTAGTGGCTAGGGATCATATCTAGACTTGTATTCTTG
Source organism: Avena insularis (assembly GCA_023614405.1). Lineage (NCBI taxonomy): Eukaryota > Viridiplantae > Streptophyta > Magnoliopsida > Poales > Poaceae > Avena > Avena insularis. The sequence goes on along the minus strand of JAJUPC010000108.1, from coordinate 761,587 downwards.
CTTAGAGATTGAGGAGTTGGAAACTTCTTGATCCTAGGGATGAGCTTCTAAGGTAGCTCATTCTACTTCCTAAGAAAACAAATCAATCAGCAGATCAAGGCCACTCTTCAGACAGCAGATCAAGGCAACTCATCTTATTCTAAACATAAGCACTAATGAGGTTACCATCAAGCCTAGATGGGGGTAAGGTTGGGGGCATTTTGAAGAGGTTTAGTTTTGAATAAGATGAGGGTTCTTGGTATCTCTACCAGGAGTAGAATTCAAATGCTTTTGGAAAGAGTTTTTGAGAAAACTAGAGATAAGGTTAGTTGAGGGTTCTGTCTTGAAAACATAAGGAGATTGTATTATATATCTCTCCATAGTTTTGTTAATAGAAGCTACCAAAATAGTGTTGGTTTCATAAGCAGCTTGGCTCAGGTTTTGAATTGTCAGAACATTTGAGAATATGGAAATTAAGCCAAGACTGTTTTGGGAAGTAGCTTTTGTCAACTAGTGTTAAGGTGAGGAGTATATATTCTAATACACCATCATAAGAATAAGCACAAACAAACACAAGTAAACACTGCACCATTGAACAGGAAAAAGTTTTTGTTCCCCCTGATTTTTGCATTCTGGGCAACTAATCAAGGTTGCCGAAATTGGGATGTTACAGATCTTTCCCCCTTAAAAGAATCTCGTCCCGAGATTCAGGAGAGTAGGATTAGGGGATTTGAGTCGGCTTTATACTAGGTGTCTTACGCGTTCTTTCTTACAGACTCCATCCTTTAAGTGACTACTCAGCCAATGAAGTTGAACTTCAGACCTTCGGGGATGCACGGAGAATTGAGCAGAGTATAGTGCTGATTGTTAGGGATGACCTCCATTTTCTTCCGGTCTCTATATCTTGAGGGCTTGGACTAGGCGGACTATCTCGATGCTGAACTTCACGGGGTACTCCTCGGCGGATAAAATCTACGATTGGGGGTACTTCTGTCTAAAGACTTACAGCTCTTCCTTAGGGTCGTACCGTATCCTATTTAACAATTTTAGGGTCGGGGTTCCTGAGGTTCCTCCTGGCAAGGGTTATTCTATTTTGTGGGAAAGACGCAGTCTTTCCCCCTAAGGATTTGACTAGATTAGCTCGGAGATAACGCATTCCTTCCTTCTTGACTTCATTGGTGGCGGTTCTGAAGATTGTCGTCCCTCTTTTTCCTGTAGTCGAGGTCTTCGGAAAGCGTCCGTGGAGCTATGTCCTGCGGTGCTTATATACTACTATCATTCATACCAAGCCTGGTGAAGTCATTGGATTCTCACGTCCTCTAAGCATTAAGGACGTAGGAGTTAGCGGTTCGATGGTCCTTCGGGTGGGTCTTCAGCTGGAACAACATGGGGACTTCATAGGATCTTCAGTTAGTTTCTCTTCTGAGGGACCGCGAGTTGCTACTTGGCGAAAGGACGTCGGAAATGGGGATCCTTTCTGAAGTATCTTCTGGTAGACAATCTTCTGAAGATTTGAGTGGAAAGACACCGTCTTTCCACCTTAGAGCTTCACTAAGGTGCTTGAGTGGTGGAGATCTTCTGTCTGGGAGTGCTGACGTGATGCTAGCGGAAGGCTGTATCTTCTCGGAGTCTTGATCTAGGGTCGTCGAGTGACGCCTTATTTTATCAACCTTGTCCGGGGTGGTTTCCTAACGAAGCTTTTAGGATTTCGCTCAAGGCAAGCTAGTTGTTTACGACTCTTCTTGATAGTGCTTCGTACAGGTAGAGGCATCTAGTGTTGGAGGGGTTGTCGTCCCTCGAACACTTGGCGTTGTTCCTGCTCGAAGATGGAGTAGACTCATTGTCTTAACACTTCCTTATCATCTGGCTTCAGGGGTGGTTCTGAACTTCTAGGGAGGATCATTCCGTTGGTTTGGGTAGGGTCGACTTGATTAGTTAGTCTCTTGTGGCAGTCAGAAACTTTAATACACTAAGGTTAGTGTGGTTTGGTCTCCACTTCTTGTCTTGGGTTGACTTATCGGGTGGTTTCTTGTGGAGATTGAGGATCCTTCAGTGATCGACTTCCATATTCAACGGGATTCTTGCGGTACTAGACTGAGGAACAAGGGAGTGTGGTGCTAGTGACGAGTATTGCGGGGTAAGTTTGACGAGGTATGCCATCTTGCTAAGGTGAGGTCTTCGAGTGGTTTCTGACTTGACGATGTCGAACTCCTGGTTCTTGCGATGCTCTTCCTCTCATATACTCTCGAGGTTATTCTGGGTCACATAACCGGCATCTAACACAGGGGTTTCCTGAGCTATTAGGTGGGTTATCGCTCCTCGAGTCACATTTTTAGGGAGGTCAAGGCAAACCAAAACATACAAACAAGGCGGACAGAGCGAGGGGATCGCAATGTCCTCGGCAAACAACACACTTCAAGCAACACAGGAGGCACTTCGGCAAGCAAACACGGTCATCGCTATGGACCAAGGAGTTAACTACTCGCGATGTTGGGGATTCCTATCCTTAGGACTAGGGACCCTAGATACCGTCTTTCTTCAAGTCGGGTCACTATCTTGCAGATGAAGCCTTCATCGTCTCTTCGATGCTTCTGGATCGGGCAACACCTGAGGTTTTCGGATTGTGAGGATTCCGCGGGTAGAGCGATATTGTAGTCTCCTTGTGATTGTTGATAGTTGCTTGTCTTCATCTTGTTCTCATTGTCTTCACCGGGTTCTAGATCCTAGTTATTTAAAATCCATAGGTTTGAAGGTTGGACGGAAGTTAGAGGAAACCATTTTCGAAAACATTTTCTTAGAGTAAGAGAAGAAGTAGAACTTTTGGAAACTCATTGGGAAACTAGTTTTCGAATGCGGGGGTTATCAAAATAAGGTTTCCTGTCTAACGACCATGCTAACTAAAGTTCTCCTACAGTTAGGATGGCTCTGATACCAAGTCTGTGGGGCCCCCGGATTAATCCTCCGAGAATCCCTGTTATGCATACAACCACGATCCCGTGATCAGTTAGTCGTGGCACATAACCGACAAGTATCATTACAACATCCAAGAGTATATCGAATTACAAGACTTACATAAATGCCGTTATGGCTACATCAATAATCAGCAACGGAACTTCATCAAGCGCAGACCCCGAGCCATGCCTTAACCTACAGGCAACTAACTGGGAGAATGTCCTAGATTGCATAGTCTCCATCACCACCTTCTTCTTGGAATCTGACCAAGTTAATAGCCAGGGACAATGCCAATGAGTACTTTGAATGTACTCGCAAACCACCTTAAGATACCAGTAATAACAAGAGGATATGCACTATGGCTATGGTAGTAGGAGGGCTCCAAGAGGGGTTCTTTTCTCAAATAGTTTCTTTTGTAGATATAGCATCTACATATCTTTGTTGAAAACTTTTGTAAACCATTTTGGAAACCATTTTGAAAAGTTTTGGAAAACATCAGGACTGGGTCACCCATTTGTTCCTCCTTTGGGTCATCCCATGACCAAACTCCTTCCATTCCTCTCTGACCATCCCATGGTCAAAACCGGAATCCTTCCCGACCATCCCATGGCGAAAACCTTTTTAAAGCCTTTGCTTTTCCAAAATCCTTTTTGAAAACAAAACCAGCACCGCTATACAGAAGTTTGTCCAACCCATCCTTAACCACACGGCTATTTGAATAGATTTACACTCTTCAGAGGTTGTACACTTTACCCACACCATCCGGGTACTCTATCCTGATCTTCACCGATCGTGGGTCGAGTAACCGATCAAGATTCTCCGAATGCCCACTCCAATACAAGTGCCTACCCTATGAGTGTTAATCCCCTCAACACCGGGACGTCGGGCGAGGACCAACCGGAACACCTCCCAGGTGTGCTTTCAATGAGGGGCTCATAGTAACGCGTGGAGGCCTGCCGACCCATTGTTCCTTCTCCAGGTTGATGTCCCACATGGACCCTTACGTGAGAAGGCCCACCCTCCAGGGACTTTCGGTCCCCTGTAGTTGTTGCGAGGCAGCTTATACCAGGGTAGACAGACATCAAATCCAGCCCTGTCCCATACCAGAGTAATGTGGTTGCACAGGGTTAAGTTGTTATAGCTAGACTGCAGAGAACCAGGTGCGTTTTCATAAACCTTTTTCCTCCATCTTCTCTTCAGCAATTTTGTAAAAACAAAACCTTCTCTTTTTTCAACATCTCTTGGGAGGTCCCACCTCAACAAGGTTTTATCATAAAACATTTGGTAAAAACTTTTTCCGGGGTCTTCCCATCCTCTAGTTTTACTTCGGCCAAATCAGGGTCTCCAAAGGGGTATGGTGCAATACACCATCTATTCCACTACGGGAAAATAGATAACACCAAGGGGGTTGTACTTACTAGTACAAAGCCGTAGTAGTTCGGAGGAGCCAAACCACTACCATATGGCAAACAAGAGATAAAACATGCATAAATAAAACGGTAGGACAAGGCTTATGAGCAAGAAGGTGGCTTGCCTGAGGATCAGCATATGGCAATATGTCCCTGGACTTCTTCTTTAGAAAACCCAGAATACCCATTATCAATAATAAATACCACTTCTTCTGCTCTCCGATTTCATCACAACCATCATCGTCCCGACCGCACATGCAAGCAAACCAAGCCACAATCAACACAAGACAAACAAGAACCAATACATACAGCGAGCAATTGAATAATACAGAATCAATATTTAGATTGTTTTGAGAGGATTGGTTTTAGGAGATTGAGGTGGACTTGGAGAGGGGAATGAATACCCCTTAGGATTTATAGTCTAGAAACTACCTAAGGGATGGATTTTTGGACAAGACCATATTCTGTATGGTACCATTATAAAAACATGATACCAACAGATAGGTATTGATAATATGAAACCAAAAAAAGTGGTTTCACTATTTTATCACTTTTCTTGAAATACTTATGAATATTCTAGTGCTAAAGGCTCTAGTTTAGGAAATAATTCACCAGAAACGTTCTGGAGCTCCAAAAATTATTTCCTTGGATGGTTCAGTAGGGTTTGATGTACTTGTTCACTGGGAGTTGGAATCGCGCCAAAATAGTTACCAGAATACCCTTAGTAAATTCCGAAAGGCAGTTCTGTAGACAAATTGTCTTTTTCACTAGATTAAACCTATAGAAGCTTTTGAGGTGAATCTAAGGACATATTATAGGTATTTAGAGTACCTTTCTGTAGAAATTGGAATCACCCTTTTTGGGGTTGTTTAGCTACTGTAGTAAATTTAGAGGTGAATAAACCATGCACATAACAGTTTAATTCACATATAAATAGCCAAGCCTCAATAAATCCTGAGCTCCTGGATTTAGGTATTTATTGCAGTACCACATCACTGGGATTTGGAATTGGTTCAATACCTCTGTTTGTTTGACCTAGAGAAATTCCTAAAGTCAGAAACTAATGGTTTTTGTTATTTTTACCAGGGCCAAACTATTGTTCACCTTGGCAGGGGACAAAGGACATGAGATAGGTACAGGTAGTACCTACTAGGGGCACTTGGGTTTACCCCATTTGGAGATGTGAAACTCACAGGGGGATTTTCTTAGTAGAATATGATACATTTTTGTAGCAGATTTAGTATAACTAATATGGGCAATATTTGAGGCCGACAAAGGTACTGCATGATAGATTAAACCTTCAGTAACCCTAGGAAATTTAGATCTAGGCAATTGGAACTGGTTTCCAGTTTCAAATTGATTTAATCTAACGAGTCAAATTTCTGGATTAACAGATTTATTAAAAGAAAAAGAACAGAGGGTGCGGTGGGCCGGAGCTGCAAGGGAGTTGGGCCGAGGAGGAGGATTCGGCCCACCCGGGCGCCTCCTTGCACGGGAGGGAGGTATAAACGGCCTGGCAGGCGGGGCCCTCCCGTCAGCGGGCGCTAGCGGCCAAAACGGTATGGGGAGATCCCCACTGTTCGTTCGAGACGGGATCGACGGTGGGGGCATTGTCATCTTCCCCAGACACAACAACAGTGAGGGTAAACCCTAGCTAGCGGCGGGAAGGGAGCAGGGCGCTCACCTGAGGGGCGGAGGGGCGACGGGGAGGTGCCGAGGCGACGGAGGACTCCAACACGAGCCCAGGGAGGGGCGGCAGTGGCGGGTTCCGCGATGGGAGGTGACTGGCATGACGACACCCATGGTGGTGCTCTCGGGAGCTCGCCGAAGAGGCCTCGAGGAGGCGTTCATGTTGGTGGAGAGGATGCAGGGAGGACGCAGAGGTCCTGGGAGATGCCAGGAGGGGTTTCGCAGGGCTGCATATGCCCGGGGATGTCAGGCTCGCCGGGAGGGAGCTCTCTCGGGCATACCGGACGACGGCGGCTTCCAACGTTCCTACAGCAGAGAGGAAGGCATAGTTATAGTCGGGAGGTTTAGGGGATCTCGATGGAGTAGCATGTAGGGGGACGGGGTAGTAAAGAGGGCACCCGAGCGGTTCCCTGAAAATGGCTGGGAGGCCTTCTCCTCCTTGTTCCGGCCAGGTCTGGGCAGAGGATAGGGAGAGGTGCTAGGAGGTGTTGAGTGGGAGGGAGAGGGGAAATTAGAGTGGAGGTAGGAGCGGGGGTGGCCTCTGGCCTTAAAAACCGAGAGAGAGGAGGGTGCATCATGGACATGGTCCATGAGAGGGAAAAGAGGAAGGTGTGAAACCAGGGGAGGGTTTTCTGGGGGCGGTGGAGGGGTGGTTCTGGTCGGGTGTAGCGGAGGGTGGAGGTGAGATGGCTGTTGCAAGAAGAAAAGGGAAAGTGTGACCAATGGGTGTATCTCTCCTTCTTCCAAGCACTAAAGGACAAGGGGAAGGGGCTGCTACAGTAGCTTAGCTACAGTGCAGCTCGACCAGAGTGGTGTGCTAGGGTAGTGGAGGCTTGCTGTGGAAGGCTTGGGGGGTTTTGACTTGATATTGATCAACATCTTGGAAATAGGCAAGATTGGCAATGTAGATGATCATGATGGAAGTCTCAAATCTTGGCTTAGGCAAGATGAACAAAAGATGCTGGTAGATAGAGGGGGGCCAAGATAGATATCCAGGGATTATTTGGGATTTTTTTGAGAATTTAAAGTCCACTTAAATCCATTTATTCAAAAACTGCAGAAGTAGTTTCTAGAGGATCATTTGATAAATTTACATTCGACAGGTGTAGTTTTTGATGTGGGATGATCGCAAATGTGAACACACACTTAGGGGATTTTTTCCAAGATTTATTGGGGTTTAAAAGTATTTAAAACATTTATTATTCCAATTCAGCCGTTTAAGAAAATGGGCAAAAAGAAATAATAAAACTCTTAAAAAATATTTATTTTTGAAGTGGGAAGATGGGGTATGATGTGTGGACCTCAATTGAGCCAATAGTTGGGGAAGTATTTTGGCAAAAACCAAACTTTCATTTGTGGAAGATGTTTTGGAGGTTTTGCCTATTAAAGGAAATTAAATAGTTTTGGTCCATAATATATATGGACAATTGTTGATAAATCTTGATGATCAAGGGATATGATGTAGACAAGGGGTAGCAAGCATTTGCAACCTTGGGGTTGGAGAATCCAAGATGATTTTTGTGGAATACCCTAGATTAAGGATCTAGGGTGATGTTAATTTCATACCATCAAAACATGGTTGTATCTTCGGGTTCAGATCTCCCCTTGGGGCATGGGGTATATTTTTGTATAGACCAAGTGGTGTAGATTGAAATGGTGTAGAGGTTTGAGCTTGATCCTGCTTGAGCTCACCAAGACAGGCTTTCAAACTTTGAATAAAATAAGCCTGCCAAAGCAGAATATCCACTAGCCTTCAAAACCTTATGGGTGTAAACAACTCAAGGATCCAATTGGATCAAGTGAAGTAGGTAATTATAGACCTATATGAGTAGAACACAACCATGCAAATAATTGGTCCATAGAGGTTTGGATGGTGGGGTGAGCTTATACCAAAATAGGCATGTTGACTAGATTTGCAGGAAAAGTTATTATCTTGCCTGCAAAACCATCAAGGAAAAGTGGGTTGGAGGAGGATCTAACCAAGGGAAAATGTGGGCCTTGGTAGTCCATAGGATGGTTAATAGGATGGCTCAAGTTCATTTCCAAAAATGCACATGGTTTGAGAAAAGGAGGCATTCAAAAAGGTGATGCTAGAACTGTCTCTAGACTTAGCCAAATTTGGCAGTTGTAAGGTTTTTGACTAGAGTAGGAGAGGAGATGTTCTTGGAGGAGTTGCAAGGTATCAGAGCTTTACTAAAGGGGTAATATGAAATTGTAGGGTGAGTATAAGAGATCCATGCTTGATATTGGTCTTCAAGGAGTTGAGAGCATCTAGAATAGAGATCCTCGGATTGGATCTGATTGAGGGTTTTAGATGATCACCTAGTGGCTAGGGATCATATCTAGACTTGTATTCTTGCTTAGGGATTGAGGAGTTGGAAACATCTTGATCCTAGGTATGAGCTTCTAAGGTAGCTCATTCTACTTCCTAAGCAAACAAATCAATCAGCAGATCAAGGCAACTCTTCAGACAACAGATCAAGGCAACTCATCTTATTCTAAACATAAGCACTAATGAGGTTACCATCAAGCCTAGCTTGGGGTAAGGTTGCGGTCATTTTGAAGAGGTTTAGTTTTGAATAAGATGAGGGTTCTTGGTATATCTACCAGGAGTAGAATTCAAAAGCTTTTGGAAAGAGTTTTTGAGAAGATTAGAGATAAGGTTAGTTGAGGGTTCTGTCTTGAAAACATAAGGAGATTGTATTATATATCTCTCCATAGTTTTGTTAATACAAGCTACCAAAATAGTGTTGGTTTCATAAGTAGCTTGGCTCATGTTTTGAATTGTCAGAACATTTGAGAATATGGAAATTATGCCAAGACTATTCTAGGAAGTATCTTTTGTCAACTGGTGTTAAGGTGAGGAGTATATCTTCTAATACACCATCATAAGCATAAGCACAAACAAACACTGCACCAATGAACAGGAAAAAGTTTTTGTTCCCCCTGATTTTTGCATTCTATGATAGCTAGTATGGTTACAAACATTCTATGATAGCTAGTATGGTTAATGAAAGTATAATCAAAGCTGTTGAACCTGATAAACAAAAGGTTGATGAACCTATAATGGCAAATGTGAAAGACTTTGTTACTAAATATGAAGAAGAGGGACACACTATCATTTGTAAGGATACCTCTAATATTGTTTCACAAAGTAGTGTTATGAGAGCTAGTATTCCTGTGTTTTCTGTTAGAATAAGTGATCATTGCTATGATGGTTCTTGCGATAGTTATATTGTTAAGTTTATGCATGATACTGAAGTTATTATGAGAGAGGGAAAAGTGTTCTTATGTATCTCAATAATATCAAGTTTCCTCGTTTTATGCTGAAAGTTTTTATGTGGCACTTGTTTTGCCTTCTTATGCAAGCAGCCTCTGGTTTCAACAACTTGTTTGTTTACAAAATTACCTTGCATAGGAAGTGGGTTAGAATTCAACGTGTGTATTTTTGCTTCTTAATACGCTCTTTCACTTCAATCCATATTCCTATGTGAGCATCTTCAAAATTATCATGCCCATCTTAATGGCTATAAAGAAAGAGCTTTTTGGGAGACAACCCAATTTGTTTTTGCTTTCAGTTTGTTTTTGTTTCTTTGAGTCTTGGAAGTTATTACTTCGGTAATAACCGCTCCTTATCCGTTTTGTTTGGTATTTGTGTCAAGATCAACCTCTAATGAGAGAGAAGTAAGATGTGGGGAAGTTGCTGTCCCAAAACAGTTTTTTGTGCTTCACCGTAAAAATTCTTGAGAGATCTCTGTCTGTCGGACTGAGCTGTAATTTTTTGTGCTTCTGCCCCAGGTTGTTATTTAACTTTCGTTAGTTTTGCACTTTTTGATTTGAGGAACAGAAGATTTTCGAAAAATTTGATCTTTACCTGCTGGTCTGTTTTGACAGAATTTGGCACTTTTGCATTTGCTTCTTTATTCGATTTCCTTTTTGAATTATTTTTTGGGTTTTCGGAAGGATTTGCTTCAGTAGCTTATGTTTTGATGGTTTTCAGTTGACGTTGGAATCAAAAGGGTTTATCATTTCACTTATACTAATGTTGTTAATGATAACTGTGTGAAGTTTTGTGTGAAAGAAATTTCCAAGAAGTGGAGATAATGGTGTAATAAGGAAGAGAAGGGTTTTGTGACTCAAGTAATGAGTGTATGAAGATGAAGATATTGATATTATTCAAGTGGTGACTCCGGAAGAATTTACTAGATACCAAATTCAGAGACCTGCAGAGTCCGCTTTCAAATAGGTAACAGTTCTGGAAAGAAAAGTTCCGCGAAAATACTATCCAACTATATTTTTGCAGTTTTTAATCAAAAAGGAAAGCTACGAAGCGAAAGAGGGACGGAAACGGAGCCAGGGTGGCTCACACCACCCTGTGGCGCAGGCCCACCCCTAGCCGCGCCACCAGGTGGTGAGTCCACCCCGGACTCCGCCTCCGACTCGTTTTCTCCTAGTACCTTCCTTTTGATATGAAAATTCGTAATATATAATCCCTCTGATCTCCTGAGGTTCGTATATCGTGTTTTCGTCGTGTTTTTGTTTTGATTTGTTTCTTCCAGGAACTATTCTTGAAGCTTAGAAGCACAATGGTGTCCGCCAAGGATAAAGGGAAGGAGCCTATGGAGGAAGACCTCCAAGACCCCAGGAAGGAGAAGGAGATCAAGAGTGAAGGTGAAGAGGAGCAAGGCCAACATCCGCACACCGGCACTACCATTGCAAGCATTGGAGTGGTGACAAAACCTGCCGGGGTTAGAAGGACTGCACAGATGCATACTGGGGGGAAAGCTCCTCGTCACTGATTGGCTCCACGGTCACTTCCTCCACGCACCAAGAATCCTTTCCATACTCTTATCCATGAGCATCAATACCAGAATATGCCCAAGGGGAAATTACCCTCCAATTGGGATTTGCCTCGTCTAGCCATGCAGGAAAAGAAGACTTCAAGGAGGAAGAGTGGGGAAAGAATAGCAAGAGCTGGAATTCTCAACCCGACATGATCATGAGCCGCATTGAGCAAAACTCACAGCTGATTCGTAATCTCAACTTCGAGATTGAGGACTTGGGGAAACTTATCTGAGAGCTCATCGAGAAGATACCACCACCGAAGCAGTAATTCGTCATCAGGTTTGGCATCCCCTTGGTTTGTTCCAAGCTTGGGGGAGTGTCGCGGTATCACATCACTATCTTCTATCTTTTTGCCTTTTTAGTAGAGTCATATCATGAATAGAGAAGTTATTATGTAGGATGGTTTGCATTATGGAAGTGTCCCCTCTCTCGTTAGATATGTATCCCTTGGTGTGAGTTGCCGTTATGGAATATTAATGAGAAGTTCTTTCATTCACTATTTTGCATAACTTATTTTAGTTTTCAATTCGTGGTTATATGATTGATCTTGTTGTTAGTATTGGTATCACTTTGTTATCATTGAGTTAATTTAGTTGGTTTTGGCAAACCTGGCTCGGTCAGTAGCAACACTATTTTGGAGAGGTGAATGAAAAAGATAAAAGTACTGTAAAGAAAAATAATTTCATCATCTTTCTTTCTTGATTTGCTCATAAGTCTAGTATTCTCAAGTTAAGATCCTTTGTGCATCCAAGGAAGATTACATGTTTGTTTTTATCACTTGTATGTTTGTTTGTTTCCTTCAACTCTTGTACTTGCTACCCAGCCTTGCTAGCCAAAAACTTGTACTGAGAGGGAATTCTTCTCGTGCATCCACTTCCTTTAAACCAATCCCATGCCATTTGAGTCCAACATACCTACCTAGTGTGCATTATTGCTATTCCAAGTAAATTCTTGTTTTATCTAACTCCCAAATTAAACTTGTTATGTGAAAATTAGTGATTAAAGCTCTCATGAACTTGATGGCACACTTTACTTTCTTGCAGTTAATAAACTTGAACCATTGTGCTCACCTATGTTGCGTATATGCTTGCGCTTTGTAAGTTGTGAATTAGCAGAACCATGTTGTCATGGGGAACACTTTTAACATTGCACTGGTACTTTGTAACTAGTTGATATCATGTTATTTTGTCTATGGATGTCGTCGGTGTGAAATGAAAGGGGAGCGTGTAAGTCCATGGAGTTATGCATGTGTGTTAGAGAAACGCTGGGTCATTGGAGTCTAATCCATGCTGACATGGTGGAAACCTGCAGCATAACCATAACGAGCATCTATGAAGCATTCTTCTTATAAAAAAAGAGTCTGATATTGAGAAAAAAAGAGAAAAAGAAAAAAGAGATGATGAAAAGAGGAAAGAGAGAAAAAGCACCATATTCCCATGGTGAATAAGAAGATTGCTGAGATGTTTGTTGTCTGCTTGCCTTGTCATTTTTATATGGGGATTCTTCTGTATCATCGGGCAAGGGGTACCCCGTTGGTGGTTCTCTATGATACACATATGCTTACAATGACAAGAACTTACCGGTGACTAAACTTGATTAGCATGAGGAGCGGCCCTCGTATTCAAGGGACATGAGATTCTCAATTTACAACTTGTCAATGCATATCCTCATATTTGATCACTTTAACCTTAATCACCTAAAGATGCCTATGATAGGGGCAATGAGAGCTGAAAGATAGTAAGTATCATAATTTATGGGAGCTCTTTATGAGACTTGCAATCCCTACTTCCCTCTGTGAAGGGCCTTTCTTTTACTTTTTAGTTGAGTCAGTAAACCTATTCCCTTCTACCTCAGCAAGTATTTTGAGTTGTTGTGTTTCATTCATTCATATGATGATTTATTCAATCATGTTTCTTATGTTCCTTGTTTTGCACATTGCTCTTATCTTGATGTTTACTACTTTGAAAGCTATCATTGAAAACCAGTTATTTGTGAACTTCAGCAAATTATCAACTATTCTTCGACCAAGAGCTAAGTTTGCCATTACCAATTATGATTCACTTTATGTATATTTATTGTGTTTCCTTTACTCATTGCAAGTTGAGTTATATAATAGTGAGTTGTCTTCTATTATGATCTATGTATTGATGAATATGATGCTTCTTGTCCGTATTATTTTATCGACTCTTCACTCCATAAACCTGAGGTCATGATTATTGAGCTCAGTTTCACTTGGGGAGTTGATACGTCCATTTTGCATCACTATTCTATGTCATAATTCACTGTTATTCATTGATATATTTCGTATTGAGAGGTGATACTTATGTTATTTCATTTGTTTTTGCATGGTTGATGACTTTTTGAGCATGGACCGCTGCAGTCAGGATTCTGATGGAAAAGGTGCTGCTTGGAGGCAAAATTCGCGAAGATCAGAAAATCCAGGAAAATATACGGAAAATCCTATTTTTCCAGAAGATGAAGGAAGCCAGAAGGGGAGCTGGAGATGGGCCACAGGGGGCCCACACCACGCCTTGGCGCGGGCCAGCCTAGGCCGCGCCACCAGGTGGTGTGGCCACCCTAGTACACCCCTGGCACTCCCCTCTGGCGTATATTATCCTCCCGAAACCCAAAGACCCGAGGAGCGACCACGAAAAGATTTTGCCGCCTCTGCGGGGCAGAAAACACCGAGAGAGAAAGATCTCTCCGGCAGACAGATTTCTGCCGGGGGAATTCCTTCCCGGAGAGGGGAGATTGTCGCCATCAACACAACCATCAAGCTGGACTTCATCGGGATCATCATCATCATCACCACCATCATCATCATCATCACCCTCATCACCATCTTCATATTGCTGTAACAATTGGGTTGAATCTTGCATAGTTCATAGGGGATACTTTCCCGGTGTGGATTACTCTTTGTAGTTGATGCTATTGAGTGAACTGTTGAATTATTGTTTATGTTCAGATTGTTATACATCATTATTCCATTCCTGATCATGATCCATATGATGTCTTATGAGTAGTTCGTTTTGTTCTTGAGGACATGGGAGAAGTCATGTTGTTAGTAGTGGAATTGTGTTGAGAGAGATTCAATAGTTTGATATTTAAGATGTGGTGTACTTCTTCTAGTGGTGTCATGTGAACGTCGACTACATGACATTTCACCTATATAAGCCTAGGGGAATGCATTGTGTATTTGGCTACTAATCGTAGGGGTTGCCAGAGTGACAGAAACCTGAACCCCTGTTAGGAAACCATTGCACAAGGCACGTAAGGGTCTTAGAGTTTAAAGCTGTGGTTAGGTTTTTACCTTAATTACTTTCTTGTACTTACGGATGTTTGTAAGGGGTATAATCACAAGTATGTATTACTCCTAGGAAGGTCGGTACATTAGCACAGGTTCACCCACACAACACTTAGCAAGCTAAAGAAGATTAATCAACTATATGAAGCGAAAGACCTTGACAGTCTTCCCATGTGTCCTCGAGAATGTTTGGTCATCTTAAGTAATACAACCGGCTTGTCCTTTGCTGCATAAAGGATTGGGACACTTGCTGCATTTATTCCTACTGTCTTTTGTTTACTCGTACTTTGTTTACTTGCTTTATCAAAAACCCCTAAAAATCCTTTTACTAAGTATTTGCAGAGAATTCCTGATCCATACCACTAGCTAGCACCTTCTGCTCTTCATTGGGTTTGACACTCTTACTTATCGAAAATACTGCGATACACCCCCTATACTTGTGGGTCATCAGTGTTCTTTTCCTAAACCACATGGATCCACTAGTGACATTGCATGTGTGTTGTTTTACTAAAACACATTTATCCACTAGAGTCATTTCATGTATGTTCTTTTCCTAAACCACATGGATCCACTTGAGTCATTGCATGTGTGTTCTTTTCATAAACCACAATGATCCACTAGGATCATTGCATGTGTGTTCTTTTCCTAAACCACATGGATCCACTGGAGTCATTGCATGCGTGTTCTTTTCCTAAACCACATTGATCCACTAGTGACATTTGCTAGTGTATTCTTTTACTAAACCATATTTATCCACTAGTGACATTGCATGTGTGTAGTTTTTTAAACCACATGGATCCACTAGAGATATTGCTTGTGTGTTCTTTTCCTAAAGCACATGGATCCACTTGAATTATTGCATGTGTGTTCGTTTCCTAAACCACCTAGATGCACTAGAGTGATTGCATGTGTGTTCTATTCCTAAACCACATTGATCCACTAGTGACATTGCATTTGTGTTATTTTCCTAAACAACATGGATCCACTAGAATCATTGCATGCGTGTTCTTTTCCTAAACCACATGGATCCACTAGAATCATTGCATGCGTGTTCTTTTCCTAAACCACATGGATCCACTGAAGTTATTGCATGCGTGTTCTTTTCGTAAACCACATTGATCCACTAGTGGCATTACATGTGTGTTCTTTTCCTAAACCACATGGATCCACTTGAGTCATTGCAAGTGTGTTCTTTTCCTAAACCACATTGATCCACAGAATCATTGCATGTGTGTTCTTTTCCTAAACCACATCGATCCACTAGTGACATTGCATGCTTGTTGTTTTCCTAAAATATATTTTCCACTAGAGTCATTGCATGTGTGTTCTTTTCCTAAACCACATGGATCCACGAGAATCATTGCATGCATGTTCTTTTCCTAAACCACATGGATCCACTAGAGTCATTGCATGCGTGTTCTTTTCCTAAACCACATTGATCCACTTGTGACATTGCATGTGTGTTATTTTCCTAAACCACATGGATCCACTAGAGTCATTGCAAGTATGTTCTTTTCCTGAACCACATTGACCTAGTAGAATCATTGCATGTGTGTTCTGTTCCTAAAACACATGGATCCACTAGTGACATTCCATGTGAGTTCTTGCCCGTAACCACATTGATCCACTGGTGACATTGCATGTGTGTCCTTTTTCCTCAACCACATGGATCCACTAGTGACATTGCATGTGGGTTCTTTTCCTAAACCACATTTATCCACTAGTGACATTGCATGAGTGTTCTTTTCCTGAACCACATTGATCCACTTGTGACATTGCATGTGTGTTCTTTTCCTAAACCACGTGGATCCACTTGTGACATTGCATGTGTGTTGTTTTCCTAAACCACATGGATCCACTAGAGTCATTGCATGTTTCTTCTTTTCCTGAACCACATTGATCCACTAGTGACATTTGCATGTGTGTTCTTCTCCTAAACCACATGGATCCACTAGTGACATTGGATATGTGTTCTTTTCCTAAAACGTATGGATCCACTTGATTTATTGCATGTGTGTTCGTTTCCTAAACCACCTAGATCCACTAGAGTGATTGCATGTGTGTTCTATTCCTAAACCACATTGATCCACTAGTGACATTGCATCTATTTTTTTCGTAAACCACATGGATCCACTAGAATCATTGCGTGCGTGTTCTTTTCCTAAACCACATGGATCCACTAGAATCATTGCATGCGTGTTCTTTTCCTAAACCACATGGATCTACTGAATTCATTTCATGCGTGTTCTTTTCCTAAACCTCATTGATCCACTAGTGACATTACATGTGTGTTCTTTTCCTAAACCACATGGATCCACTTGAGTCATTGCAAGTGTGTTCTTTTCCTTAACCACATAGATCCACTAGAATCATTGCATGTGTGTTCTTTTCCTAAACCACATGGATCCACTAGTGACATTGCATGTGTGTTGTTTTCCTAAAACATATTTATCCACTAGAGTAATTGCATGTGTGTTCTTTTCCTAAACCACATGGATCCACTAGAGTCATTGCATGTGTGTTCTTTTCATAAACCACATTGATCCCCTAGAATCATTGCATGTGTATTCTTTTTGTAAACAACATGGATCCACTGGAGTCATTGCATGCGTGTTCTTTTCCTAAATCACATTGATCCACTTGTGACATTGCATGTGTGTTCTTTTCCTAAACCACATGGATCTACTGGAGTCATTGCATGTGTGTTCTTTTCCTGAACCACATTGATCCAATAGAATCATGGCATCTGTGTCATGTTCCTAAACCACATGGATCCACTAGTGACATTGGTTGTGTGTTCTTGCCCTTAACCACATTGATCCACTGGTTACATTGCGTGTGTGTCCTTTTTCCTAAACCACATGGATCCACTAGTGACATTGCATGTGTGTTCTTTTCCTAAACCACATGGATCCACTAGAGTCATTGCACGTGTCTTATTTTCATGAACCACATTGATCCACTAATGAAATTTGCATGTGTGTTCTTTTCCTAAACCACATGGATCCACTAGTGACATTGGATATGTGTTCTTTTCCTAAACCACATCGAAACACTGGTGACATTTGCATGTGTGTTCTTTTCCCAAACCACATGGATCCTCTGGAGTCATTGCATGTGTGTTCTTTTCCTAAACCACATTGATCCACTAGTGACATTTGCTTGTGTGTTCTTTTACTAACCCATATTGATCCACTAGTGACATTGCATGTGTTCTTTTTTTAAACCACATGGATCCACAAGAGACATTGCATGTGTGTTCTTTTCCTAAATCACATGGATCCACTGGAGTCATTGCATGTGTGTTCACTTCCTAAACCACATTGATCCACTTGTGACATTGCATGTGTGTTTGTTTCCTAAACCAAATGGATCCACTGGTTACATTTGCTAGTGTATTCTTTCAATAAACCATATTGATCCACTAGTGACATTGCATGTGTGTTCTTTTTTTAAACCACATGGATCCACTAGAGACATTGCATGTATGTTCTTTCCCTAGAGCACATGGATCCACTAGAGTTATTGCATGTGTGTTCGTTTCCTCAACCGCCTTGATCCACTAGAGTCAATGCATGTGTGTTCTCTTCCTAAACCACATTGATCCACAGGTGACATTGCATGGGTATTCTTTTCCTAAACCACATGGATCCACTGGAGTCATTGCATGGGTGTTCTTTTCCTAAACCACTTTGATCCACTAGAATCATTGCATGCGTGTTCTTTTCCTAAACCACATTGATCCACTTGTGAAAGTTGCATGTGTGTTCTTTTCCTGAACGCCATTGATCCACTAGTGACACTTGCATGTGTGTTCTTTTCCTAAACCACATGGATCCACTAGAGTCATTGCATGTGTGTTCTTTTCCTAAACCACATTGATCCACTATAATCATTGCATGTGTGTTGTTTTCCTAAACCACATGGATCCACTAGTGACATTGCATGTGTGTTGTTTTTGTAAAACAACTTTATCCACTAGAGTCATTGCATGTGTGTTCTTTTCCTAAACCATATGGATCCACTGGAGTCATTGCATGTGTGTTCTTTTCATAAACCACATTGATCCACTGGTGACATTTGCTAGTGTGTTCTTTTACTAAACCATATTGATCCACTTGTGATATTGCATGTGTGTTCTTTTTTTAAACCACATGGATCCACTAGATAGATTGCAAGTGTGTTCTTTTCCTAAAGCACACGGATCCACCTGAGTCAGTGCATGTGTGTTCGTTTCCTAAACCACCTGGATCCACTAGAGTCATTGCATGCGTGTTCTATTCCTAAACCACATTGATCCACTGGTGACATTTGCTAGTGTGTTCTTTTACTAAACCATATTGATCCACTGGTGACATTGCATGTGTTTTCTTTTTTTAAACCACATGGATCCACTAGAGACATTGCATGTAAGTTCTTTTCCTAGATCACATGGATCCACTGGAGTCATTGCATGTGTGTTCGTTTCCTAAACTACCTCGATCCACTAGAGTCATTCCATGTGTGTTCTCTTCCTAAACCACATTGATCCATAGGTGACATTGCATGGGTATTCTTTTCCTAAACCACATGGATCCACTAGAGTCATTGCATGTGTGTTCTTTTCCTAAACCACATTGATCCACTAGAATCATTGCATGTGTGTTCTTTTCCTAAACCACATGGATCCACTAGAGTCGTTGCATGCATGTTATTTTCCTAAACCACATTGATCCACTAGTGACATTGCATGTGTGCTCTTTTCCTAAACCACATGGATCCACTTGAGTCATTGAAAGTGTGTTCTTTTCCTAAACCACATTGATCCACTATAATCATTGCATGTGTGTTCTTTTCCTAAACCACATGGATCCACTAGTGACATTGCATGTGTGTTGTTTTCGTAAAACACATTTATCCACTAGAGTCATTGCATGTGTGTTCTTTTCCTAAACCACATGGATCCACTGGAGTCATTGCATGTGTGTTCTTTTCATAAACCACATTGATCCACTGGTGACATGTGCTAGTGTGTTCTTTTACTAAACCATATTGATCCACTAGTGACATTGCATGTGTGTTCTTTTTTTAAACCACTTGGATCCACTAGAGACATTGCATGTAAGTTCTTTTCCTAAAGCAGATGGATCCACTGGAGTCATTGCATTTGTGTTCGTTTCCTAAACCACCTTGATCCACTAGAGTCATTCCATGTGTGTTCTCTTCCTAAACCACATTGATCCATAGGTGAAATTGCATGGGTATTCTTTTCCTAAACCACATGGATCCACTAGATTCATTGCATGTGTGTTCTTTTCCTAAACCACATTGATCCACTAGAATCATTGCATGTGTGTTCTTTTCCTAAACCACATGGATCCACTAGAGTCATTGCATGCATGTTCTTTTCCTAAACCACATTGATCCACTAGTGACATTGCATGTGTGCTCTTTTCCTAAACCACATGGATCCACTGGAGTCATTGCAAGTGTGTTCTTTTCCTAAACCACATTGTTGCACTATAATAATTGCATGTGTGTTCTTTTCCTAAACCACATGGATCCACTAGTGACATTGCATGTGTGTTGTTTTCGTAAAACACATTTATCCACTAGAGTCATTGCATGTGTGTTCTTTTCCTAAACCACATGGATCCACTGCAGTCATTGCATGTGTGTTGTTTTCATAAACCACATTGATCCACTGGTGACATTTGCTAGTGTGTTATTTTACTAAACCATATTAATCCACTAGTGAAATTGCATGTTTGTTCTTTTTTTAAACCCCATGGATCCACTAGATACATTGCAAGTGTGTTCTTTTCCTAAAGCACATGGATCCACTTGAGTCAGTGCATGTGTGCTCGTTTCCTAAACCACCTGGATCCACTAGAGTCATTACATGCGTGTTCTATTCCTAAACCACATTGATCCACTTGTGACATTGCATCTGTGTTCTTTTCCTAAACCACATAGATCCACTAGAGTCATTGCATGTGTGTTCTTTTCCTAAACCACATTGATCCACTAGAATCATTGCATGTGTGTTCTTTTCCTAAACCACATGGATCCACTAGAGTCATTGCGAGCTTGTTCTTTTCGTAAACCACATTGGTCCACTAGTGACATGGCATGTTTGTTCTTTTCCTAAACCACATGGATCCACTAGAGTCATTGCAAGTGTGTTCTTTTCCTAAACCACATTGATCCACTAGAATCATTGCATGTCTGTTATTTTCCTCAACTACATGGATCCAATGGTGACATTGCATGTGTGTTCTTTTCCTAAAGCACATTGATCCACTGGTGACATTGCATCTGTGTTCTTTTCCTGAACCACATTGATCCACTGGTGACATTGCATGTGTGTTATTTTCGTAAACCAAATGTATCCACTAGTGACATTGCATGTGTGTTCTTTTCCTAAACCACATGGATCCACTTGGGTCATTGCATGTGTGTTCTTTTCCTAAATCACATGGATCCATTAATTATATTGGATGTGTGTTCTTTTCCTAAAACACATCAAAACACTGGTGACATTTGCATGTGTGTTCATTTCCTACACCACATGGATCCTCTAGAGTCATTCCAAGTGTGTTATTTTCCTTAACCACATTGATGCACTGGTGACATTTTTTTGTGTGTTCTTTAACTAAACCATATTGATCCACTAGTGATGAAACGGTACGACCCGGTAGGGTTGCACCTCTATGTATCACCCCAATCCCTGGATCGGTTCATTGGCATACATAGCATCGATAGACATCAAA
Source organism: Avena insularis (assembly GCA_023614405.1). Lineage (NCBI taxonomy): Eukaryota > Viridiplantae > Streptophyta > Magnoliopsida > Poales > Poaceae > Avena > Avena insularis. The sequence goes on along the minus strand of JAJUPC010000108.1, from coordinate 740,657 downwards.
GAATTAACAGTGCATCATTATTACAACGGTATGATCCAGAGTATTGTATTTATTACAATGTTTGCAAAGCATAATGCTTGCTCAAATAAACAAGTATCAAATAGATAGCAGAAATAAAGTAGCTCCAGACTCCATTATGCGCCATAGGCGAACAAAATGTTGAGTGGAGGGTCGCAACCAACACTACTACTCAGAGTAACCGGAAGAGTAACCTGCAACATGAAATGTAATAGCCCCGAAGGGTCAATACTTGGAATGTACTGGCAAGTGGAACAATGAGAGAAACGACAAGACTAATATCTACATGCATATCTAGCTTGTGGGGTTCAGGCTTAGTTGTAGCAGCAAAATACTTTATCCTATCATTTGTAAATCATTTGTAAAGAATTTAATCTTCATCACACAACCCAATTATGTTTCAACCATAAGTTTTAGCAATTACAAGTAAGAATGAATGAGAACATGTCATAGCACCCATAATTCAGCAACTCAATCATCCATTACAGGGGACACGGCTAAGTACTTAGTTTTACACCCTGCAAGGGTTGCACACTTTACGCATATGACTTGGTCGACCTTCTCGTACCATGACATACATATTGAGTCATGATAGGGAGAAGCCCAAGAAGAGACAATTCGGGAAGTGGATCCCAAGCCCATCCATGCATCGTACCAACCTATCACATTCCCTACATCTCTGGATACGAAGAGCTCGGGTCGCCACGACCTACTAAGTCCATCTAGCCACCCATAACTCACTAGCATATGGCTGCACACGTAAGCTACCAAATCAAGACACTAATGATTTCTCTGAAACCTGGGTGGCCATCCACAATTGAGCTACTTGGGTAAACCATAGACATGGGCCCACATTCACGAAGCAAGCAATTACCAATTCCACCCAGAGAGTTCATTAATTAAGTTGTTTTCAAAATTTTCCAAACACATACTTTCAAAACAACCTTTATCATGGTGTATCCCACCCTCATCTACATAAGCACAACTAAGCACAACTACTTATGGGGGCTCACCTAACAAGGATGGCTATGACATAATGGGATGTAGCATAGCAATAGATATAACTTGCAAAATCGAAAACAAGCTACAAATGCATATAGAAATTAAATAGGACTTTTATGAAGCTCCATGATACGTTGCTAACGTATCCATAACTTTTGATGTTCCATGCTTGGTTTTATCTACTTTCTTGTGTTTTGTTCCAACTTTGGAGTACTTTCTATACACTTTCTTGGACTAACCTATTAACAAGTGCCACAGTGCCAGTTACCTGTTTTCTGCTGTTTTTGGTTCCAGGAAAGTCAGAAAATCAATATTCTCGGAATTGGACCGGACAAAAGCCAAAGTCGATATTTTACCGGAAGACTCACGAAGCCAGAATACGAGACAAAGAGGGGCCACAGGGTGGCCACACTATATGGTGGCACGGGCTAGCCCTGGCCACGCCACCAGGTGGTGTGGGCCCCCTGGCCGCCCACCGACCTTGCCTCTTCGCCTATAAGATGCCTCCCGATGCAGAAACCTTAAGTCGTCAAGCCTCCAGTCACAAAAAGTTCCACAACACCGCCGCCACCAAAGGGGAGATTCGGGGGACAGAAAGTCTCTGTTCCGGCGCCCTGCCGGGACGGGGAAGTGCCCCCGGAGCCATCTCCATCGATCTCCACAACCATCTCCATCGCCGTTGCTGATTCCCATGATGAAGAGGGAGTAGTTCTCTCTCGAGGCTAAGGGTTCTACCGGTAGCTATGTGTTCATCTCTCTCTATGCATGATCTTATTGAGATCAGGAGCCTGTAATATATAAATCTACCTTGCTACTCAAGTGCTTTAATAGATCTCTGCTCTCCCCACGTTTTTGAATTTGATAGTGTACACACCATGGTGGCACTTAGGCTAGAGATTTCAAATACTTGTTATGAGTTATATCTGGAGTTGCATGTCTTTATGAAATTGTGGTGTTTGTTTGAACCATCTAGTGCTCAAGGTGACAGTGTGGGGTTATCTAGATGGGAAAGGCTTACTTTGAGGTGTGTTGTTATAGCCCTACCATGGATTAGAGTGTCCAACCGGAGAGTAGTTCAGAGTAGTATCATGAAGAGAAGATATTTATGTGAGAGTGTTCACTAGTGAAAGTATGATCCCTAGGCCTTGTTTCTAAGCATTGAAACACCATTTGCTACTAGATCTATTACATGTTTGCTTGCTTCCATCTTTATTTCAGTTTTCTTTTAGTCTCTTCCACGCCATCAAGCTATTTTCTAGCACCGTTACCACTTATAATTATCCATATCACTTGTATTTCACTATGTCTTCGCTGAACTAGTTCACCTATACACCTGACAAGTGTATTGGGTGTGTTGGGGATACAAGAGACTTCTTGTATCTTGGTTGCAGGGTTGCTTGAGAGGGGATACCTTTGACCACTTCCTCCCTGAGTTCGATAAACCTTGGGTGATCCACTTAAGGGAAAACTTGCTGCTGTTCTACAAACCTCTTCACTTGGAGGCCCAAAAACTGTCTACAAGAATAGAAGTTCGTAGACATCACTCCACTTGCCTTGATAGTTGTCGGAGTCAAACGCACAATCCGGACAATCACACGGGTTACAATCCTCACAATCTACGTGAAAGCAAATCAACCAAATAAACAATCCACACATAGAGATCAACAAATGCAACACAATGCATGCATGGAACTTTAACAAAAGCATTAGTAGTTTAGTTATGTTCTCTGATCAGCACTACTACTAAATGATGCATGGAAAAACCATTAATGCAGAGAAAACAATTTATGCAAATTAGAGAACTAGTTAATAGGCTTTTAATCAAAACATTGAACCATTGCTATAAACAATGCTGTTCAAGTTTGACAAAAATACTACTAGATAGATAGTTCAAAATAGAGCCTAGACCAAAAGGAATCGCTCCAAAAAGATTTACATAACTTTTTCTATGATTTGTATACTACTTTAAGCCTTTTTATAATATCAGGAAATTACATACAGTAAACCTGAAATATTATTACAGAATAAAATTCTAAGAATTTTTGTGATTTCAACGATATCCTATTTGTAATTTTTGGCCCGGTAGATCTTTTTCTATGAATTTTTTAAGTTATACAAATTTTCTACAATTTTAACAAAATCCAGAAAATTGGCGGGAATCTTCCGGGAATATTCCCGCTGACTGGGGTCAAGGGTGACGTGGCGCTGACTAGGCCTTTCACCGGTCAATGGTCCTCTGTGGGTCAACCAGTCGATCTGGGCCATTGGCGCACGATCGGATGGCTGAAGGCGACCACACGCGAACTCACCACAGATTGACCGGAAAGCGATGGCGGCTTGACAGATGGCGGCTCCGGTGGGTCTTGGCGGCGGCGGGGTGGCCTACGGTGTGGGAGGTGTGCAGCGGTCCTGGGTTGGTCTCATGACAGAGGCTTCCCGGCGGCGGCGCTATGCAGGCTAGAGCTGGTCGGTTCGGACTCGGCGCCAAGGCGGCTCACTCACTACAGAGGGAAGAAAAGGGGTCAAAAAGGGTGTGGAGCTTCGAGGCGGAGCCTCGTTATGAAGAAAGGGGCGCGGAGCTCGAGATAGAGCTCATACCGAAGTTAATGGTGGCGGCGGCGGAACTCCGACGAGAGATTACGGCGAGGTGGCGGCGCAATCCTCTAGGGTTCTTGGGGGTTTTCGGAGAGGGAAAGCTGGGCTATATGGGGCAGTTCGTGCGGGAGCTATGGCGTTCCATTCCAAACGGAATCGAGGATTTTTCGCGAGAAACGGTGACGGGTCGGTCTCCATGTCAGGGACGAACAACTCAGGGGCTGACAAGCGGGGCCCGGCGGTCAGAAAACAAAAAAACAAAAGGAAAAAGGGAAAAAGAGAATAGGGAAAAGGCTGGTCGGAGGTGGCCATCTTTGCTTCGGCGCTCATGCTGGGGCCCCGGTGGCTTGCTGGGCCATGCTAGCTGCTGCTTTTACTTTTTTTTTTCCTTTTCTTTTATTCTTTTCTGAGCTGCTTGTTAACTGAATTTTTGACTATCTGAAAAATCTGAAACTGACAGAAAACAATCCTAATACTAAAACAGGCCTAACTTTTGATCTACAGATCCGAATCAAGCGAAACAAAATTCTATTGGTTTGAAATTGGATACCCTATGTAACTCAGCATCTGGAATGACCATATAACACCATCCAAGAAGATGCAAGATAAAACTTTACTAGGGTAGCACATAAGAAGAACATGCAACACTAGCAGTATTTTGGCAAAAACTTTAAAACTCAAACTTTTAGCAAAGATGCTCATGATGCAATGACATGTATGCTCATGATGCAATGACAGGTGACATTGCATGTGTGTTCTTTTTTTAAACCACAGGGATCCACTAGAGACATTGCATGTGTGTTCTTTTCCTAAAGCACATGGATCCACTTGAGTCATTGCATGTGTGTTCTTTTCCTAAACCACCTGGATCCACTAGATTCATTGCATGTGTGTTCTCTTCCTAAACCACATTGAGCCACTGGTGAAATTGCATGAGTGTTCTTTTCCTAAACAACATCGTTCCACTTGAGTCATTGCATGTGTGTTCTTTTCATAAACCACATTGATCCAGTAGAATCATTGCATGCTTGTTCTTTTCCTAAACCACATGGATCCACTAGAATCATTGCATGTGTGTTGTTTTCCTAAACCACATGGATCCACAAGTGACATTGCATGTGTGTTCTTGCCGTTAACCACATCGATCCACTGGTGACATTGCATGTGGGTTCTTTTCCACAACCACATGGTTCCACTGGTGACATTGCATGTGTGTTATTTTCCTAAACCACATTGATCCACTAGTGACATTGCATGTGTGTTCTTTTCCTGAACCACATTGATCCACTGGTAACATTACATGTGTGTTCTTTTCCTAAACCAGATGGATCCACTAGTGACATTGCATGTGTGTTCTTTTCCTAAACCACATGGATCCACTAGAGTCATTTAATGTGTCTTCTTTTCCTGAACCACATTGATCCACTGGTGACATTTGCATGTGTGTTCTTTTCTCAAAGCACATGGATCCACTAGTGACATTGGATGTGTGTTATTTTCCTAAAACACATCGAAACACTAGTGACATTTGCATGCGTGTTCTTTTCCTAAACCACATGGATCCTCTAGAGTCATTGCATGTGTGTTCTTTTCCTAAACCATATTGATCCACTTGTGACATTTGCTTGTGTGTTCTTTTACTAAACCATATTGATCCACTAGTGACATTGGATGTGTGTTCTTTTTTAAACCACATGGATCCACTAGAGACATTGCATGTCTGTTCTTTTCCTAAAGCACATGGATCCACTGGAGTCATTGCATGTGTTTGTTTCCGAGACCACCTGGATCCACTAGAGTCATTGCATGTGTGTTCTATTCCTAAACCACATTTATCTACTAGTGACATTGCATGGGTGTTCTTTTCCTAAACCACATGGATCCACTAGAGTCATTGCATGTGTGTTCTTTTCCTAAACCACATTGATCCACCAGAATCATTGCATGCTTGTTGTTTTCCTAAACCACATGGATCCACTAGTGACATTGCATGTGTGTTCTTTTCCTAAACCACTCGATCCACTAGTGACATTCCACGTGTGTTCTTTTCCTAAACCACATGGATCAACTAGAGTCATTGCAAGTGGGTCATTTTCATAAACCACATTGATCCACTAGAATCATTGCATGTGTGTTCTTTTCCTAAACCACATGGATCCACTTGAGTCATTTCTTGCGTGTTCTTTTCCTAAACCACATTGATCCACTAGTGACATTGCATGTGTGTTCTTTTCCTAAACCACATGGATCCACTAGAGTCATTTAATGTGTCTTCTATTCCTAAACCACATTGATCCACTGGTGACATTTGCATGTGTGTTATTTTCCTAAAGCAGATGGATCCACTAGTGACATTGGATGTGTGTTATTTTCCTAAAAAACATCGAAACACTAGTGACATTTGCATGCGTGTTCTTTTCCTAAACCACATGGATCCTCGGGAGTCATTGCATGTGTGTTCTTTTCGTAAACCACATTGATCCACTTGTGACATTTGCTTGTGTGTTCTTTTAATAAACCATATTGATCCACTAGTGACATTGCATGTGTGTTCTTTTTTTAAACCACATGGATCCACTAGAGACATTGCATGTGTGTTCTTTTCCTAAAGCACATGGATCCACTGGAGTCATTGCATGTGTGTTTGTTTCCGAGACCACCTGGATCTACTAGTCATTGCATGTGTGTTCTATTCCTAAACCACATTGATCTACTAGTGACATTGCATGGGTGTTCTTTTCCTAAACCACATGGATCCACTAGATTCATTGCATGTTTGTTCTTTTCCTAAACCACATTGATCCACCAGAATCATTGCATGCGTGTTGTTTTCCTAAACCACATGGATCCACTAGTGACATTCCATGTGTGTTCTTTTCCTAAACCACTTGATCCACTATTGACATTGCATGTGTGTTCTTTTCCTAAACCACATGGATCCACTAGAGTCATTGCAAGTGGGTTATTTTCATAAACCACATTGATCCACTAGAATCATTGCATGTGTGTTCTTTCCTAAACCACATGGATCCCCTTGAGTCATTGACGCTGTTGTTTTCCTAAACCACATTGATCCACTAGTGACATTGCATGTGTGTTCTTTTCCTAAACCACATGGATCCACTAGAGTCATTGCAAGTGGGTTATTTTCCTAAACCACATTGATCCACTAAAATCATTGCACGTGTGTTCTTTTCCTAAACCACATGGATCCACAAGTGACATTGCATGTGTGTTTTTTTCCTAAAACACATTTATCCACTAGAGTCATTGCATGTGTGTTCTTTTCCTAAACCACATGGATCCACTAGAGTCATTGCATGTGTCTTCTTTCCTGAACCACATTGATCCACTTGTGACATTTGCATATGTGTTCTTTTCCTAATGCACATGGATCCACTAGTGACATTGGATGTGTGTTATTTTCCTAAAACACATCGAAACACTAGTGACATTTGCATGTGTGTTCTTTTCCTAAACCACATGGATCCTCTGGAGTCATTGCATGTGTGTTCTTTTCCTAAACCACATTGATCCACTTGTGACATTTGCTTGTGTGTTCTTTTACTAAACCATATTGATCCACTAGTGACATTGCATGTGTGTTCTTTTTTTAAACCACATGGATCCACTAGAGACATTGCATGTGTTCTTTTCCTAAAGCACATGGATCCACTTGAGTCATTGCATGTGTGTTCTTTCCTAAACCACCTGGATCCACTAGATTCATTGCATGTGTTTTCTCTTCCTAAACCACATTGATCCACTGGTTACATTGCATGAGTGTTCTTTTCCTAAACCACATTGATTCACTGGAGTCATTGCATGTGTGTTCTTTTCATAAAACACATTGATCCACTAGAATCATTGGATGCGTGTTCTTTCCTAACCCACATGGATCCACTAGAGTCATTGTAGGTGTTCTTTTCCTAAACCACATTGATCCACTGATGACATTGCATGTGTGTTATTTCCTAAACCACATGGATACACTGGATTGATTGCAAATGTTCTTTTCCTAAACCACATTGATCCACTAGAATCATTGCATGTGTTGTTTTCCTAAACCACATGGATCCACAATTGACATTGCATGTGTGTTCTTGCCCTTAACCACATCGATCCACCGGTGACATTGCATGTGTGTTATTTTCCACAACCACATGGATCCACTGACATTGCATGTGTGTTATTTTCCTAAACCACATTGATCCACTAGTGACATTGCATGTGTGTTCTTTTCATGAACAACATTGATCCAATGGTAAGATTACATGTGTGTTGTTTTACTAAAACAGATGGATCCAGGAGTGACATTGCATGTGTGTTCTTTTCCTAAACCACATGGATCCACTAGAGTCATTTAATGTCTTCTTTCCTGAACCACATTGATCCACTGGTGACATTTGCATGTGTGTTCTTTTCAAAGCACATGGATCCACTAGTGACATTGGATGTGTGTTATTTTCCTAAAACACATCGAAACACTAGTGACATTTGCATGCGTGTTCTTTTCCTAAACCACATGGATCCTCTAGAGTCATTGCATGTGTGTTCTTTTCCTAAACCATATTGATCCACTTGTGACATTTGCTTGTGTGTTCTTTTACTAAACCATATTGATCCACTAGTGACATTGGATGTGTGTTCTTTTTTAAACCACATGGATCCACTAGAGACATTGCAGGTCTGTTCTTTTCCTAAAGCACATGGATCCACTGGAGTCATTGCATGTGTGTTTGTTTCCGAGACCACCTGGATCCACTAGAGTCATTGCATGTGTGTTCTATTCCTAAACCACATTTATCTACTAGTGACATTGCATGGGTGTTCTTTTCCTAAACCACATGGATCCACTAGAGTCATCGCATGTGTGTTCTTTTCCTAAACCACATTGATCCACCAGAATCATTGCATGCTTGTTGTTTTCCTAAACCACATGGATCCACTAGTGACATTGCATGTGTGTTCTTTTCCTAAACCACTCGATCCACTAGTGACATTCCACGTGTGTTCTTTTCCTAAACCACATGGATCAACTAGAGTCATTGCAAGTGGGTCATTTTCATAAACCACATTGATCCACTAGAATCATTGCATGTGTGTTCTTTTCCTAAACCACATGGATCCACTTGAGTCATTTCTTATGTGTTCTTTTCCTAAACCACATGATCCCCTAGTGACCATGCAAGTTGGTTATTTTCCTAAACCACATGGATCCACTAGAGTCATTGCAAGTGGGTTATTTTCCTAAACCACATTGATCCACTAAAATCATTGCATGTGTGTTCTTTTCCTAAACCACATGGATCCACAAGTGACATTGCATGTGTTTTTTTTCCCTAAAACACATTTATCCACTAGAGTCATTGCATGTGTGTTCTTTTCCTAAACCACATGGATCCACTAGAGTCATTGCATGTGTCTTCTTTTCCTGAACCACATTGATCCACTTGTGACATTTGCATATGTGTTCTTTTCCTAATGCACATGGATCCACTAGTGACATTGGATGTGTGTTATTTTCCTAAAACACATCGAAACACTAGTGACATTTGCATGTGTGTTCTTTTCGTAAACCACATTGATCCACTTGTGACATTTGCTTGTGTGTTCTTTTAATAAACCATATTGATCCACTAGTGACATTGCATGTGTGTTCTTTTTTTAAACCACATGGATCCACTAGAGACATTGCATGTGTGTTCTTTTCCTAAAGCACATGGATCCACTGGAGTCATTGCATGTGTGTTCTTTTCCTAAACCACATGGATCCACTAGAGTCATTGCAAGTGGGTTATTTTCATAAACCACATTGATCCACTAGAATCATTGCATGTGTGTTCTTTTCCTAAACCACATGGATCCCCTTGAGTCATTGCACGCGTGTTGTTTTCCTAAACCACATTGATCCACTAGTGACATTGCATGTGTGTTCTTTTCCTAAACCACATGGATCCACTAGAGTCATTGCAAGTGGGTTATTTTCCTAAACCACATTGATCCACTAAAATCATTGCACGTGTGTTCTTTTCCTAAACCACATGGATCCACAAGTGACATTGCATGTGTGTTTTTTTCCTAAAACACATTTATCCACTAGAGTCATTGCATGTGTGTTCTTTTCCTAAACCACATGGATCCACTAGAGTCATTGCATGTGTCTTCTTTTCCTGAACCACATTGATCCACTTGTGACATTTGCATATGTGTTCTTTTCCTAATGCACATGGATCCACTAGTGACATTGGATGTGTGTTATTTTCCTAAAACACATCGAAACACTAGTGACATTTGCATGTGTGTTCTTTTCCTAAACCACATGGATCCTCTGGAGTCATTGCATGTGTGTTCTTTTCCTAAACCACATTGATCCACTTGTGACATTTGCTTGTGTGTTCTTTTACTAAACCATATTGATCCACTAGTGACATTGCATGTGTGTTCTTTTTTTAAACCACATGGATCCACTAGAGACATTGCATGTGTGTTCTTTTCCTAAAGCACATGGATCCACTTGAGTCATTGCATGTGTGTTCTTTCCCTAAACCACCTGGATCCACTAGATTCATTGCATGTGTGTTCTCTTCCTAAACCACATTGATCCACTGGTGACATTGCATGAGTGTTCTTTTCCTAAACCACATTGATTCACTGGAGTCATTGCATGTGTGTTCTTTTCATAAAACACATTGATCCACTAGAATCATTGGATGCGTGTTCTTTTCCTAACCCACATGGATCCACTAGAGTCATTGTAGGCGTGTTCTTTTCCTAAACCACATTGATCCACTGATGACATTGCATGTGTGTTATTTCCTAAACCACATGGATACACTGGATTGATTGCAAATGCGTTCTTTTCCTAAACCACATTGATCCACTAGAATCATTGCATGTGTGTTGTTTTCCTAAACCACATGGATCCACAATTGACATTGCATGTGTGTTCTTGCCCTTAACCACATCGATCCACTGGTGACATTGCATGTGTGTTATTTTCCACAACCACATGGATCCACTGGTGACATTGCATGTGTGTTCTTTTCCTAAACCACATTGATCCACTAGTGACATTGCATGTGTGTTCTTTTCCTGAACCACATTGATCCACTGGTAACATTACATGTGTGTTCTTTTCCTAAACCAGATGGATCCACTAGTGACATTGCATGTGTTCTTTTCCTAAACCACATGGATCCACTAGAGTCATTTAATGTGTCTTCTTTTCCTGAACCACATTGATCCACTGGTGACATTTGCATGTGTGTTCTTTTCTCAAAGCACATGGATCCACTAGTGACATTGGATGTGTGTTATTTTCCTAAAACACATCGAAACACTAGTGACATTTGCATGCGTGTTCTTTTCCTAAACCACATGGATCCTCTAGAGTCATTGCATGTGTGTTCTTTTCCTAAACCATATTGATCCACTTGTGACATTTGCTTGTGTGTTCTTTTACTAAACCATATTGATCCACTAGTGACATTGGATGTGTGTTCTTTTTTAAACCACATGGATCCACTAGAGACATTGCATGTCTGTTCTTTTCCTAAAGCACATGGATCCACTGGAGTCATTGCATGTGTGTTTGTTTCCGAGACCACCTGGATCCACTAGAGTCATTGCATGTGTGTTCTATTCCTAAACCACATTTATCTACTAGTGACATTGCATGGGTGTTCTTTTCCTAAACCACATGGATCCACTAGAGTCATCGCATGTGTGTTCTTTTCCTAAACCACATTGATCCACCAGAATCATTGCATGCTTGTTGTTTTCCTAAACCACATGGATCCACTAGTGACATTGCATGTGTGTTCTTTTCCTAAACCACTCGATCCACTAGTGACATTCCACGTGTGTTCTTTTCCTAAACCACATGGATCAACTAGAGTCATTGCAAGTGGGTCATTTTCATAAACCACATTGATCCACTAGAATCATTGCATGTGTGTTCTTTTCCTAAACCACATGGATCCACTTGAGTCATTTCTTGCGTGTTCTTTTCCTAAACCACATTGATCCACTAGTGACATTGCATGTGTGTTCTTTTCCTAAACCACATGGATCCACTAGAGTCATTGCAAGTGGGTTATTTTCCTAAACCACATTGATCCACTAAAATCATTGCATGTGTGTTCTTTTCCTAAACCACATGGATCCACAAGTGACATTGCATGTGTTTTTTTTCCCTAAAACACATTTATCCACTAGAGTCATTGCATGTGTGTTCTTTTCCTAAACCACATGGATCCACTAGAGTCATTGCATGTGTCTTCTTTTCCTGAACCACATTGATCCACTTGTGACATTTGCATATGTGTTCTTTTCCTAATGCACATGGATCCACTAGTGACATTGGATGTGTGTTATTTTCCTAAAACACATCGAAACACTAGTGACATTTGCATGTGTGTTCTTTTCGTAAACCACATTGATCCACTTGTGACATTTGCTTGTGTGTTCTTTTAATAAACCATATTGATCCACTAGTGACATTGCATGTGTGTTCTTTTTTTAAACCACATGGATCCACTAGAGACATTGCATGTGTGTTCTTTTCCTAAAGCACATGGATCCACTGGAGTCATTGCATGTGTGTTTGTTTCCGAGACCACCTGGATCTACTAGTCATTGCATGTGTGTTCTATTCCTAAACCACATTGATCTACTAGTGACATTGCATGGGTGTTCTTTTCCTAAACCACATGGATCCACTAGATTCATTGCATGTTTGTTCTTTTCCTAAACCACATTGATCCACCAGAATCATTGCATGCGTGTTGTTTTCCTAAACCACATGGATCCACTAGTGACATTCCATGTGTGTTCTTTTCCTAAACCACTTGATCCACTATTGACATTGCATGTGTGTTCTTTTCCTAAACCACATGGATCCACTAGAGTCATTGCAAGTGGGTTATTTTCATAAACCACATTGATCCACTAGAATCATTGCATGTGTGTTCTTTTCCTAAACCACATGGATCCCCTTGAGTCATTACAGAATGCGTGTTGTTTTCCTAAACCACATTGATCCACTAGTGACATTGCATGTGTGTTCTTTTCCTAAACCACATGGATCCACTAGAGTCATTGCAAGTGGGTTATTTTCCTAAACCACATTGATCCACTAAAATCATTGCACGTGTGTTCTTTTCCTAAACCACATGGATCCACAAGTGACATTGCATGTGTGTTTTTTTCCTAAAACACATTTATCCACTAGAGTCATTGCATGTGTGTTCTTTTCCTAAACCACATGGATCCACTAGAGTCATTGCATGTGTCTTCTTTTCCTGAACCACATTGATCCACTTGTGACATTTGCATATGTGTTCTTTTCCTAATGCACATGGATCCACTAGTGACATTGGATGTGTGTTATTTTCCTAAAACACATCGAAACACTAGTGACATTTGCATGTGTGTTCTTTTCCTAAACCACATGGATCCTCTGGAGTCATTGCATGTGTGTTCTTTTCCTAAACCACATTGATCCACTTGTGACATTTGCTTGTGTGTTCTTTTACTAAACCATATTGATCCACTTGTGACATTTGCTTGTGTGTTCTTTTAATAAACCATATTGATCCACTAGTGACATTGCATGTGTGTTCTTTTTTTAAACCACATGGATCCACTAGAGACATTGCATGTGTGTTCTTTTCCTAAAGCACATGGATCCACTGGAGTCATTGCATGTGTGTTTGTTTCCGAGACCACCTGGATCTACTAGTCATTGCATGTGTGTTCTATTCCTAAACCACATTGATCTACTAGTGACATTGCATGGGTGTTCTTTTCCTAAACCACATGGATCCACTAGATTCATTGCATGTTTGTTCTTTTCCTAAACCACATTGATCCACCAGAATCATTGCATGCGTGTTGTTTTCCTAAACCACATGGATCCACTAGTGACATTCCATGTGTGTTCTTTTCCTAAACCACTTGATCCACTATTGACATTGCATGTGTGTTCTTTTCCTAAACCACATGGATCCACTAGAGTCATTGCAAGTGGGTTATTTTCATAAACCACATTGATCCACTAGAATCATTGCATGTGTGTTCTTTTCCTAAACCACATGGATCCCCTTGAGTCATTGCACGCGTGTTGTTTTCCTAAACCACATTGATCCACTAGTGACATTGCATGTGTGTTCTTTTCCTAAACCACATGGATCCACTAGAGTCATTGCAAGTGGGTTATTTTCCTAAACCACATTGATCCACTAAAATCATTGCACGTGTGTTCTTTTCCTAAACCACATGGATCCACAAGTGACATTGCATGTGTGTTTTTTTCCTAAAACACATTTATCCACTAGAGTCATTGCATGTGTGTTCTTTTCCTAAACCACATGGATCCACTAGAGTCATTGCATGTGTCTTCTTTTCCTGAACCACATTGATCCACTTGTGACATTTGCATATGTGTTCTTTTCCTAATGCACATGGATCCACTAGTGACATTGGATGTGTGTTATTTTCCTAAAACACATCGAAACACTAGTGACATTTGCATGTGTGTTCTTTTCCTAAACCACATGGATCCTCTGAGTTATTGCATGTGTGTTCTTTTCATAAACCACATTGATCCACTTGTGACATTTGCTTGTGTGTTCTTTTACTAAACCATATTGATCCACTAGTGACATTCCACGTTTGTTCTTTTCCTAAACCACATGGATCCACTGGAGACATTGCATGTGTGTTCTTTTCCTAAGCACATGGATCCACTTGAGTCATTGCATGTGTGTTCTTTCCCTAAACCACCTGGATCCACTAGATTCATTGCATGTGTGTTCTCTTCCTAAACCACATTGATCCACTGGTGACATTGCATGAGTGTTCTTTTCCTAAACCACATTGATTCACTGGAGTCATTGCATGTGTGTTCTTTTCATAAAACACATTGATCCACTAGAATCATTGGATGCGTGTTCTTTTCCTAACCCACATGGATCCACTAGAGTCATTGTAGGCGTGTTCTTTTCCTAAACCACATTGATCCACTGATGACATTGCATGTGTGTTATTTCCTAAACCACATGGATACACTGGATTGATTGCAAATGCGTTCTTTTCCTAAACCACATTGATCCACTAGAATCATTGCATGTGTGTTGTTTTCCTAAACCACATGGATCCACAATTGACATTGCATGTGTGTTCTTGCCCTTAACCACATCGATCCACTGGTGACATTGCATGTGTGTTATTTTCCACAACCACATGGATCCACTGGTGACATTGCATGTGTGTTCTTTTCCTAAACCACATTGATCCACTAGTGACATTGCATGTGTGTTCTTTTCCTGAACCACATTGATCCACTGGTAACATTACATGTGTGTTCTTTTCCTAAACCAGATGGATCCACTAGTGACATTGCATGTGTGTTCTTTTCCTAAACCACATGGATCCACTAGAGTCATTTAATGTGTCTTCTTTTCCTGAACCACATTGATCCACTGGTGACATTTGCATGTGTGTTCTTTTCTCAAAGCACATGGATCCACTAGTGACATTGGATGTGTGTTATTTTCCTAAAACACATCGAAACACTAGTGACATTTGCATGCGTGTTCTTTTCCTAAACCACATGGATCCTCTAGAGTCATTGCATGTGTGTTCTTTTCCTAAACCATATTGATCCACTTGTGACATTTGCTTGTGTGTTCTTTTACTAAACCATATTGATCCACTAGTGACATTGGATGTGTGTTCTTTTTTAAACCACATGGATCCACTAGAGACATTGCATGTCTGTTCTTTTCCTAAAGCACATGGATCCACTGGAGTCATTGCATGTGTGTTTGTTTCCGAGACCACCTGGATCCACTAGAGTCATTGCATGTGTGTTCTATTCCTAAACCACATTTATCTACTAGTGACATTGCATGGGTGTTCTTTTCCTAAACCACATGGATCCACTAGAGTCATCGCATGTGTGTTCTTTTCCTAAACCACATTGATCCACCAGAATCATTGCATGCTTGTTGTTTTCCTAAACCACATGGATCCACTAGTGACATTGCATGTGTGTTCTTTTCCTAAACCACTCGATCCACTAGTGACATTCCACGTGTGTTCTTTTCCTAAACCACATGGATCAACTAGAGTCATTGCAAGTGGGTCATTTTCATAAACCACATTGATCCACTAGAATCATTGCATGTGTGTTCTTTTCCTAAACCACATGGATCCACTTGAGTCATTTCTTGCGTGTTCTTTTCCTAAACCACATTGATCCACTAGTGACATTGCATGTGTGTTCTTTTCCTAAACCACATGGATCCACTAGAGTCATTGCAAGTGGGTTATTTTCCTAAACCACATTGATCCACTAAAATCATTGCATGTGTGTTCTTTTCCTAAACCACATGGATCCACAAGTGACATTGCATGTGTTTTTTTCCTAAAACACATTTATCCACTAGAGTCATTGCATGTGTGTTCTTTTCCTAAACCACATGGATCCACTAGAGTCATTGCATGTGTCTTCTTTTCCTGAACCACATTGATCCACTTGTGACATTTGCATATGTGTTCTTTTCCTAATGCACATGGATCCACTAGTGACATTGGATGTGTGTTATTTTCCTAAAACACATCGAAACACTAGTGACATTTGCATGTGTGTTCTTTTCCTAAACCACATGGATCCTCTGGAGTCATTGCATGTGTGTTCTTTTCCTAAACCACATTGATCCACTTGTGACATTTGCTTGTGTGTTCTTTTACTAAACCATATTGATCCACTAGTGACATTGCATGTGTGTTCTTTTTTTAAACAAAATGGATCCACTAGAGACATTGCATGTGTGTTCTTTTCCTAAAGCACATGGATCCACTTGAGTCATTGCATGTGTGTTCTTTCCCTAAACCACCTGGATCCACTGGATTCATTGCATGTGTGTTCTCTTCCTAAACCACATTGATCCACTGGTGACATTGCATGAGTGTTCTTTTCCTAAACCACATTGATTCACTGGAGTCATTGCATGTGTGTTCTTTTCATAAAACACATTGATCCACTAGAATCATTGGATGCGTGTTCTTTTCCTAACCCACATGGATCCACTAGAGTCATTGTAGGCGTGTTCTTTTCCTAAACCACATTGATCCACTTATGACATTGCATGTGTGTTATTTCCTAAACCACATGGATACACTGGATTGATTGCAAATGCGTTCTTTTCCTAAACCACATTGATCCACTAGAATCATTGCATGTGTGTTGTTTTCCTAAACCACATGGATCCACAATTGACATTGCATGTGTGTTCTTGCCCTTAACCACATCGATCCACTGGTGACATTGCATGTGTGTTATTTTCCACAACCACATGGATCCACTGGTGACATTGCATGTGTGTTCTTTTCCTAAACCACATTGATCCACTAGTGACATTGCATGTGTGTTCTTTTCCTGAACCACATTGATCCACTGGTAACATTACATGTGTGTTCTTTTCCTAAACCAGATGGATCCACTAGTGACATTGCATGTGTGTTCTTTTCCTAAACCACATGGATCCACTAGAGTCATTTAATGTGTCTTCTTTTCCTGAACCACATTGATCCACTGGTGACATTTGCATGTGTGTTCTTTTCTCAAAGCACATGGATCCACTAGTGACATTGGATGTGTGTTATTTTCCTAAAACACATCGAAACACTAGTGACATTTGCATGCGTGTTCTTTTCCTAAACCACATGGATCCTCTAGAGTCATTGCATGTGTGTTCTTTTCCTAAACCATATTGATCCACTTGTGACATTTGCTTGTGTGTTCTTTTACTAAACCATATTGATCCACTAGTGACATTGGATGTGTGTTCTTTTTTAAACCACATGGATCCACTAGAGACATTGCATGTCTGTTCTTTTCCTAAAGCACATGGATCCACTGGAGTCATTGCATGTGTGTTTGTTTCCGAGACCACCTGGATCCACTAGAGTCATTGCATGTGTGTTCTATTCCTAAACCACATTTATCTACTAGTGACATTGCATGGGTGTTCTTTTCCTAAACCACATGGATCCACTAGAGTCATCGCATGTGTGTTCTTTTCCTAAACCACATTGATCCACCAGAATCATTGCATGCTTGTTGTTTTCCTAAACCACATGGATCCACTAGTGACATTGCATGTGTGTTCTTTTCCTAAACCACTCGATCCACTAGTGACATTCCACGTTTGTTCTTTTCCTAAACCACATGGATCAACTAGAGTCATTGCAAGTGGGTCATTTTCATAAACCACATTGATCCACTAGAATCATTGCATGTGTGTTCTTTTCCTAAACCACATGGATCCACTTGAGTCATTTCTTGCGTGTTCTTTTCCTAAACCACATTGATCCACTAGTGACATTGCATGTGTGTTCTTTTCCTAAACCACATGGATCCACTAGAGTCATTTAATGTGTCTTCTATTCCTAAACCACATTGATCCACTGGTGACATTTGCATGTGTGTTATTTTCCTAAAGCACATGGATCCACTAGTGACATTGGATGTGTGTTATTTTCCTAAAAAACATCGAAACACTAGTGACATTTGCATGCGTGTTCTTTTCCTAAACCACATGGATCCTCGGGAGTCATTGCATGTGTGTTCTTCTCGTAAACCACATTGATGCACTTGTGACATTTGCTTGTGTGTTCTTTTAATAAACCATATTGATCCACTAGTGACATTGCATGTGTGTTCTTTTTTTAAACCACATGGATCCACTAGAGACATTGCATGTGTGTTCTTTTCCTAAAGCACATGGATCCACTGGAGTCATTGCATGTGTGTTTGTTTCCGAGACCACCTGGATCTACTAGTCATTGCATGTGTGTTCTATTCCTAAACCACATTGATCTACTAGTGACATTGCATGGGTGTTCTTTTCCTAAACCACATGGATCCACTAGAGTCATTGCATGTCTGTTCTTTTCTTAAACCACATTGATCCACCAGAATCATTGCATGCATGTTGTTTTCCTAAACCACATGGATCCACTAGTGACATTGCATGTGTGTTCTTTTCCTAAACCACTTGATCCACTAGTGACATTGCATGTGTGTTCTTTTCCTAAACCACATGGATCCACTAGAGTCATTGCAAGTGGGTTATTTTCATAAACCACATTGATCCACTAGAATCATTGCATGTGTGTTCTTTTCCTAAACCACATGGATCCCCTTGAGTCATTGCACGCGTGTTGTTTTCCTAAACCACATTGATCCACTAGTGACATTGCATGTGTGTTCTTTTCCTAAACCACATGGATCCACTAGAGTCATTGCAAGTGGGTTATTTTCCTAAACCACATTGATCCACTAAAATCATTGCATGTGTGTTCTTTTCCTAAACCACATGGATCCACAAGTGACATTGCATGTGTGTTTTTTTCCTAAAACACATTTATCCACTAGAGTCATTGCATGTGTGTTCTTTTCCTAAACCACATGGATCCACTAGAGTCATTGCATGTGTCTTCTTTTCCTGAACCACATTGATCCACTTGTGACATTTGCATATGTGTTCTTTTCCTAATGCACATGGATCCACTAGTGACATTGGATGTGTGTTATTTTCCTAAAACACATCGAAACACTAGTGACATTTGCATGTGTGTTCTTTTCCTAAACCACATGGATCCTCTGGAGTCATTGCATGTGTGTTCTTTTCCTAAACCACATTGATCCACTTGTGACATTTGCTTGTGTGTTCTTTTACTAAACCATATTGATCCACTAGTGACATTGCATGTGTGTTCTTTTTTTAAACCACATGGATCCACTAGAGACATTGCATGTGTGTTCTTTTCCTAAAGCACATGGATCCACTTGAGTCATTGCATGTGTGTTCTTTCCCTAAACCACCTGGATCCACTAGATTCATTGCATGTGTGTTCTCTTCCTAAACCACATTGATCCACTGGTGACATTGCATGAGTGTTCTTTTCCTAAACCACATTGATCCACTGGAGTCATTGCATGTGTGTTCTTTTCATAAACAACATTGATCCACTAGAATCATTGGATGCGTGTTCTTTTCCTAACCCACATGGATCCACTAGAGTCATTGTAGGCGTGTTCTTTTCCTAAACCACATTGATCCACTGATGACATTGCATGTGTGTTATTTCCTAAACCACATGGATACACTGGATTGATTGCAAATGCGTTCTTTTCCTAAACCACATTGATCCACTAGAATCATTGCATGTGTGTTGTTTTCCTAAACCACATGGATCCACAATTGACATTGCATGTGTGTTCTTGCCCTTAACCACATCGATCCACTGGTGACATTGCATGTGTGTTATTTTCCACAACCACATGGATCCACTGGTGACATTGCATGTGTGTTCTTTTCCTAAACCACATTGATCCACTAGTGACATTGCATGTGTGTTCTTTTCCTGAACCACATTGATCCACTGGTGACATTGCATGTGTGTTCTTTTCCTAAACCAAATGGATCCACTAGTGATATTGCATGTTTGTTCTTTTCCTAAACCATATGGATCCACTAGAGTCATTTAATGTGTCTTCTATTCCTAAACCACAGTGATCCACTGGTGACATTTGCATGTGTGTTCTTTTCCTAAAGCACATGGATCCACTAGTAACATTGTATGTGTGTTATTTTCCTAAAACACATCGAAACACTAGTGACATTTGCATGTGTGTTCTTTTCCTAAACCACATGGATCCTCTGGAGTCATTGCATGTGTGTTATTTTCCTAAGCCACATTGATCCAATGGTGACATTTGCTTATGTGTTCTTTTACTAAACCATATTGATCCACTGGGGACATTGCATGTGTGTTCTTTTTTAAACCACATGGATCCACTAGAGCCATTGCATGTGTGTTCTTTTCCTAAAGCACATGGATCCACTGGAGTCATTGAATGTGTGTTTGTTTCCTAAACCACCTGGATCCACTAGAGTCATTGCATGTGTGTTCTATTCCTAAACCACATTGATCTACTAGTGACATTGCATGGGTGTTCTTTTCCTAAACCACATGGATCCACAAGAGTCATTGCATGTTTGTCTTTTCCTAAACCACAATGATCCACCAGAATCATTGCATGCATGTTGTTTTCCTAAACCACATGGATCCACTAGTGGTATTGCATGTGTGTTCTTTTCCTAGACCACATTGATCCACTAGTGACATTGCATGTGTGTTCTTTTCCTAAACCACATGTATCCACTAGTCATTGCAAGTGAGTTATTTTCATAAACCACATTGATCCACTAGAATCATTGCATGTGTGTTCTTTTCCTAAACCACATGGATCCACTTGAGTCATTGCATGCGTGTTCTTTTCCTAAACCACATTGATCCACTAGTGACATTGCATGTGTGTTCTTTTCCTAAACCACATGGATCCACTAGAGTCATTGCAAGTGGTTTATTTTCCTAAACCACATTGATCCACTAAAATCATTGCATGTGTTTTCTTTTCCTAAACCGCATGGATCCACAAGTGACATTGCATGTGTTTTTTTCCTAAAACACATTTATCCACTAGAGTCATTGCATGTGTGTTCTTTTCCTAAACCACATGGATCCACTAGAGTCATTGCATGTGTCTTCTTTTCCCGAACCACATTGATCCACTAGTGACATTTGCATGTGTGTTCTTTTCCTAAAGCACATGGATCCACTAGTGACATTGGATGTGTGTTATTATCCTAAAAGACATCGAAACACTAGTGACATTTGCATGTGTGTTGTTTTCCTAAACCACATGGATCCTCTGGAGTCATTGCATGTGTGTTCTTTTCCTAAACCACATTGATCCACTGGTGACATTGCATGAGTGTTCTTTTCCTAAACCACATTGATCCACTAGTGATATTGCATGTGTGTTCTTTTCATAAAACACATTGATCCACTAGAGACATTGCATGTGTGTAGCCATAATGCCATGAAAGGTATGACATGTATCCTCTTAAGTAATGGATGTTTACTTTGAGACGTGTCGGTTATGTTCCATGACTAACTGATCATGGGATCGTGGTGTATGCATAACAGGGATTCTCGGAGGATTAATCCGGGGGCCTCACAGACTTGGTATCAGAGCCATCCTGACTGCAGGAGAACCTTAGTTAGCATTGTCGTTAGAGAGGAAAACTATTTTGGAAACACCGGCTTTTGAAAACTAATTCCTCAAAACATTTCGAAAGATTCTACTTCTTATCTCAATCTAGTTTAGACGATTTTTGAAAATGGTTTCCTCTATCCCTCGTCTAAATTTCAAACCTACGGATTTCAAATAGGACCTAGAACCAGGTGAAGACATTGAGGACGAGATGAAGAGAAGAAACTACCAGCAAACACAAGGAGACTACAAGATCGCCCTACCAGCAGAATCCTCCTAATCAAAAGAAATCAAATATTACAGTATCGAGAAGCGTCCAATGACCCAGTGAAGGCTTTTTACACAAGATAGTGACTCAAACCCTAAGTGCGATGATGTATAGGATTAATAGTCCTAAGATAGGATTCCCCTACATCGTGAGTAGTTAACTCCTTGGTCCCCATAGTAGTCCATGTTTGCTTGCCTAAGTACATGACATGTTGCTTGATGTGTGTTGTTTGCGAAGGGCATTGCGACCCGCTCGCTCTGTTCACTGTGTATGTGTGTTCTGGCCTATTTTGACCTTAGTCAAGTGTGAATTGAGGATCGCTAACCCACCTATTATCATAAGAAAAACCCCTAGGTTAGTCGTCAATAACCAGAACCCATACTAACCTCGAGAGATATGAGAGGAAAAGCATCGCTAGAAACCCGAGTTCGACGTCGTCAAGTTAGATCAACTTGAAGGCTACTCCCCAGTAGGATGGCATACGCCGCCAAACTCACCATTCAAGACTTGTCGATATCATAGCAGTTCATCATCCATTAGTCTACTATGGCAAGAATCCCGTTGAAGCCGGAAATCTACCCCCAAAAGGATCCACATCATCCACAAGAAGCCACAAGATAGGATAAGAAAGACAAGAAGTGAAGACCTGACTCTACTAACCCTTAGTATATTAGAGGTTCCGATCACCTCAAGAGACTAACTATTTTAGTCGACCCCACCCAAATGAATGGGAAGTTCATCCCAGAAGCTAGAATACCCCTAAATCGTGAAGACCCGGATGCATGAAGACAACTCCCCTGAAGCTAGATGTCTCTACTCTGACTGAAGACTAGCAAGAAGCATCATTAACTTCTAATCTTCCTAGATCTAACTCCCTTAAGCTTCATTAGGAAACCATCCCGACCAGGTTTGAGCATTAGGACGTCACCCAAAGACCTCAACTCTAGACCCACAGAAATACAGCCATCTTTACCATCACGCCAGCACTCCAAGACGGAAGATCTGCACCATTCTCGAAACACCTCAGTGAATCTCTAAGGTGGAAAGACTACATCTTTCCAACTCAAATCTCGAAGACTCCCAACCAAAAGTTACTCTAGAAAAAGGTACCAGATCTGACATCCTCCGCCAAGCATCAATTCTTGAGTGATCAGATGAGGAAATCACTGAAGTTTTACGAAGCCCCTCTGCTACTTCAGCTGAAGGTCAGCCTAAAGGACCGCAGATTCACTAACCCTGTTAGTTCTAAACCGTTTGGAAAATCCACTAATTCAACTACTCTCATAGGCTAAGTATGAATAAAAGTAGTATATAAGCCCCCTAACAACTAGTTTGCGGATGTCATCGGAAGGTTTCAACTTAGGGCAGAAGATTGTGATATCCACCTAACATCGTTTGACGACTCTAAGAAGGAAGGACCGCGTTAACTCCGAGCCACCATAGTTTAACCCTAAGGGGGAAAGACTGCGTCCTTCCAACAAAATAGAATAACCCTCTGCTAGAAGCAATCCAGTAGTTAGACCCAAAGACATAAACTAGGATACGGTGATCCCTTTAGAGAAATGCCATAAATCCTTACAGAAGGAAGATCACTCCTCACAATCCCAGTTGAAGTCGTCTCAGCACTCATGCATCCAAGACGATTGAAGTTCAACCTCATCATCGCAGTGACCCTGTTCAAAGACAAAGCCACCAAGTTTGTACACGAGAAACACATGGCACACACTCCAACAGAAAATCCCCCAACCCTACTCTCCTGAATCTCGGGACGAGATTCTTTTAAGGGGGAAAGGTCTGTAACATCCCAATTTCAGCTACCCTAATTAGTTGTCTAGAATGCAAAAATCAGGGGGAACAAAAACTTTTTTCTTATTTAATGGTGAAGTGCTTGCTTGTTGTTGTCTGTTCTTTATGCTTCTGATTGTATAAGCTTATGATATACTCCTTACCTCAACATTAGTTGATAAAAGCTATTTAACAAACATTGTCTTGGCTTATGTTTCATATTCTCAAATGTTCTGGCATTTCAAAAACCTTAACCAAGATGCCTTTGCAAACCAAACTATTTCAGTAGCCTCTATTGACAAAACTATGGAGAGCTATAACCTCCTTATGTTTTCAAGATAGAACCTTCAACTACTCTTACCTCTAGGATCTCCAAAACCTTTTATAAAGCTTTTGAATTCTACTCTTGGTAGGGATACCAAGGACTCTTACCTTATTCAAACTCCAACCTTTCAAAATTGCCCATCCTTACCTCAAGATAAGCTTGAAGGTAACCCTAGTAGTAGTTGATTTGTTTGTATGATGAGTTGACTTGATCTGTTGTTTGACTTGATTTCTTAGAAGTAGTATGAGCTACTCTAGGAGCTCATCCTCTAGGATCAAGAGGATTTAAACTCACCAAACCCTAAGCAAGAATACAATCTGGATCCGATCCCTAGCTACTGAGTAATCATCTAAAACCCTTAACCAGATCAACTCTGAAGTGATATAATTCCAGAAGTTTCCAAGTCAATGAATAACAATATCAAGCATGGATCCCTTCTACTCAATCTACTCTTCAACCTCATCCACTTGATGATGATTTGGTACCTCGCTACCCATCGAAAGCCTCCTCTCTCATAATCTTGTCAAAAACCCTAAATCTCCCAAATGTGGCTAAGTCTGGAATCTGTTCCAACATCACCTTTTTGAGTGCCTCCTTTTCTCAACCCTTGTGCAATTTTAAAAATGCATTTGAACCATATTGTTAAACATCCTAAGGAATACCAAGGATCACTCTTTCCCTTGGTTATATCATCCTCCAACCCACTTGTTCTTCATGGTTTTACAGGAAAGGAAATAACTTTTCCTGCAAATCTTATCAACATGCCTACTTTGACAGAAGCTCACACCATCATCCCACCTTCTACGGACCAAATATTTGCATGGTTGTGTTCTAATCATATAGTTCTATCAATACCTACTTCACTTGTTTCCATTGGATCTTTGTGATTCTTAAACCCACAAGGTTTTGAAGGCTATCTGATAATCTGTTTTTCACAGGCTTATTTTATTCAAAGTTTGACATCATTCCTTGGAACCCTCAAGCCTGATCAAGCCGAAACTTCTGTACCATGGTGATCTACATAAATTGGTCAATCTATCCATATATCCCTTGAACCAAGGGGAGCCTTGAGCTCCAAGATGCAACCGTGTTTTGATGGTATGAAAATAACATCACCCTAGATCCTTTAATTCTTGCCCCTCACCAAAAATCAAGTTGGATTCTCAACACCCAAGGTTGCAAATGCTATATACAACATGTGGACATCATCTAACCTGGTTATAAAGATTTATAAAATATTATCCATAATTACTATGGCTCAAAAACTATTTAATTCATTTAATGGGCAAAACCTCCAAAACCCCTTCCATAAAGGAAAGTTGGTTTTTGCCAAAACACTTCTCCAAAACAGGCCACATTTGATACCTTCATATCATACCCTATCCTCCAACTTCAAAAATAAATATTTTTGAAGATCTTCATTATTTCTATTTGTCCATTTTCTTAAATGGCAGAAACAAGTAATAATAGCTCAAAAATACTTTTCCATCACAATAAATTTCAGGAAAATTCCCCAAAGTGTATTTTGGTATCTACCACCATCCTACAGCAAAAACCACACATTTCCAATTAAAAAATATCAAATCAAAGCCTAAAAACCATTTCTACACTATTTGAATATTTGATATAAAGTAAACCAAAAGTCATCAAATAAATCCCACAAAATTCCTGGAAGTGTGTTTTGACCCTACCTATCTACCAGCACCCTTAACTCACCTTGCCAAGATCAAAATTCAAGAGTTGATTCATAAGCATAAAAAATGGCAAATCTTGGATAATTAACAACATTGGGTTAACACTCCCTCAAACCCTTACCAAACCCCCACCCTTAATCACCACAGAACCACACCTCATCTTCTGATCGAAATGGTATTGTACCACCCCTCCACCCCTTGTACTTTGTTTTGTTTGAGAGAGAAAGGCAAGGCCAAGTCTAACCTCTTTAATGCCTTGGGAGCACCACCCCCCTCTCTCTGCCCTATGCAGCTCACAGAACCCCACCCACGACCTCTCCTCCGCCCCTCATAGCCAACCATCCACCACCTCTCCCCTTGCCTCCCCCCTCTTGAACCTTGTCCATCATGAACCAATCCAGCCCGAGTTAAATAGGCCAGAGGCCACCCCGCGCCTCCCTCTGCCCCCGTATTTACTCCCTCTGCTTCCCACTCACCTCCCCCGAAGCCCACTCCCTCCCCCAAGCTCTTCCTTACCCATTAGAAGAAGAGAGCAAGCTCTCGGCCTCCTCCCTCTCCCCGAGCTAAGCTCCCTCCTCCCTGCTCTTCCCCCACTGCATGTCACTCCGATGTGATCCCCTACTCCCCCTGCATCTAGCCACGCCCTCTTTTTGACCTAGGACCGCCTCCGCGAAGCTGCACTAACGCGCTTCGGCGAGCTCGCCTCGATCGTCATTGCGCGAGCTGGATCCAGTCGCGAAACCCCCTACTTTCGCCCATCCCCGTTGTCGTTGTCGTCCACCGCGTCACCCCGCCGCTTCCCCGACACCTCCCGAGCCTCGGGTGAGCTGCGCCGCCGCTCCCCGAGCTCCGCTAGGGTTTCCCTCGCCGCCGTCGAGTCTAAGGAGGACGACGACCTGGTGCCATCAGATCTCATTTGATCTGGCACCCCAGAATCGCTGATACCCGCTAGCGTTGCTGCCCGAGTGGGCCAAAATCCTCCCCGGTGGCCCATTTCCCTCCGGAAAACTAGCCCACCCCATTTCCTTCTTAATGTTTTCCACCAGATCTGCAGTTTTCATGTTTGGATTAAATTCATTTGGAAATGAAAAATACGTCCAAATGCCCATATATGAATTTTGGTTTATACCAAAATGTTTTACTCAACATTCAGTACAATAACTGAACCAAAATTTTGTCTAGATTAATCCTAGTATTTTAAATAACAGAAGGTGTCCCTTTTGCTAATTAATTCCTTCTGTGGGATTTACAACTCCAAATAGGATAAACCCAAGTGCCCCTGGTAGGTACTGGATGTACCTACCTCATGACCTTGGCCTCCCTCCAAGTGGAACCATTAAACTTCTGTAGCAAAAATAACAAGATCCATCTAATTATGACTTTAGAAATTTCCCTAGGCTATACCATGAGATCAACTGACCCAATTCCAACTCTCTTGGATGAGCTACACCCATATCTACCCAACCTAGGCTATATCATTGCATTTGTAGTGAATTAAATACTTCTGTATATAGATTTTCACTAGATAAATCACTACAAATAGCTCTACAACTCCAAAAATAGTGATTTCAGTTGGTACTGGGAGGTATTTGCAATACCTATCCATTTCCCTTTACTTCATATAAAAATTATTTGTATATTCAATTTGGTGGCAAAGATAATTTGTCTACAAAACTGCCTTTGGGAAATTCCAGAGGGCATTCTGGTAAATATTTTGATATGATTGCAACTCTAAGTGAATCAGTACATCAAAGTATACATAACCAACCAAGGAAATAATTTTTGGACATACAGAACATTTCTGGTGAATTATTTCCTAAAACTAGAGTTTTAATCGCTAGAAAATGCTTTATAAATCAAGGGAGATTGATAAAATAGTGAAACCACTTTTGGTGGTTTCATTTTATCAATACCTATCTGATGGTACCATTTTTATACAATGAGATCATACAGGGTATGGTCTTGTTCCAAAACCCATCTCTTAGGCAGTTTCTAGACTATAAATCCTAAGGGATTTTCTTCCATGTTTCCAAGACAAGGCTAATCTTATTAAATCCATTCTTCCTAAGACCTACTGATTTGTGAACTTGTATTGTTCATTGCTTGCTGTATGTATTGATGTTTGTATGCCTGGTGTTGATTGTGTCATTTCTTTGCTTGTATGTGATCCATGTCGATGATAGATGCGATTATATCAGAGACCAGAAGAAGTTGGTTATTATTATTGGTTATTATGGTTTTATAAGGAGAAGTACAGGGACATATATTGCCAGAGTGATGATCTCAGGCAAGCCACCTTCTTACTCATTATCCTTGTCCTATTGTTTTACTTATGCATGTTTTATCTACTTTTTATGAAACTGCATTGTTTTATTATATGATGAGTTATGTCTGGTAGTGGTTTGGCTCCTCCGAGATATTACACTTTGGTACTACTAAGTACAAGCCCTCTTGATGACACCTACTGGCCCCTAGTAGAATACATGGTGCATATCACCATAGCCCGTTGGAGACCCTGTTTTAGCCAAAGCAAAGCTATAGGATGGGAAGACCCTGGAAAAGTTTTACCAAATGTTTTATGATAAAACCTTAGTGAGGTGGGACCTCCCAAGAGATGTTAAGAAATAAAAAGGTTTTGTTTTACAAAATGTTGAAGGAAAGCTAGAGGAAAAAGGTTTAAAAACCGCACCCGGTTCTTTGCAGTTTTGCTAGAACAATTAACTCGTGCAACCACATTACTCTGGAATGGGACATGGCTAGATTTGATGATTGTTTATTCTGGTATAAGCTGCCTCGCAATGACTACAAAGGATAAAAATCCCTGGAGGGTGGGCCTTCTCTGGTTGAGTCCATGTAAAACATCGACCGGGAGAAGGAACGAAGGGTCTGCGAACCTCCACGCATTACTATGAGCCCCTCATTGAAAGCGCACACTTGGCAAGTGGAAAAAGCGCTCTGGCTGGCTTGTGTACTATATAGGGCGTCCTGGTGTTGAGGGGAACAACACTCATAGGGTAGCAACTTATACTGGAGTGGCATTCAGAGAGTCTTGATCGGTTACTCGACCCACGATCGGTGTAGATCAGGGTAGGGTACTCCGATGGTGTGGGTAAAGTGTACAACCTCTGCAGAGTGTAAATCTATTCAAATAGCCGTGTCCACGGTCATGGACGGTTGTGAAGGTTGTTGTAGAGCGGTGCTGGTTTTGTTTTCAAAAAGGATTTTTTTGAAAGCAATGGCTTTGGAAATGTTTTGTACCATGGGATGGTCGGAAAGGATATATGTTTTGACCATGGGATGGTCAGAAAGGAAAGAAAGGACTTTGGTCATGGGATGACCGGAAGGACAAAACAAATGGGTGACCCAATCCTAGAGTTTCCCTAAAACTTTGCAAAAAGGTTTCCAAAATGTTTTATAAAAGTTTTCAACAAAGATATGTAGAAGCTATATCTACAAGAGAAACTATTTGAGAAAAGAACCTCTCTTGGCGCCCTCCTACTACCACAGACATATTGCATATCCTCTTGTTATTATTATTCTCTTAAGGTGGTTTGCGAGTACATTCAAAGTACTCACTGGCATTGTCCCTGGCTATTAACTAGGTCAGATATCAAGAAGAAAGTGATGTTGGCGACTACGCGAGCTAGGACGTTCTCCCAGTCAGTTTCTTGTAGGTTAAGGCATGGCTCGGGCTCTACGCTTGATGAAATTCTAATGTTGATTATTGATGTATCCATAATGGCATGTAAGGTATGACATGTATCCGCTTAAGTAATGGATGTTTAATTTGATACTTGTCGGTTATGTGCCACGACTAACTGATCATGGGATCGTGGTGTATGCATAACAGGGATTCTTGGAGGATTAATTCGGGGGCCTCACAGGAGTCATTACATGCGTGTTCTTTTCCTAAACCACATTGCTCCACTGGTGACATTGCATGTGTGTTCTTTTCCTAAACCACATGGATCCACTAGAGTCATTGCAAGTGTGTTCTTTTCCGGAACCACATCGATCCAGTAGAATCATTGCATGTGTGCTCTGTTCCTAAACCACATGGATCCACTAGTGACATTGCATGTGTGTTCTTTCCCTTAACCACATTGATCCACTGGTGACATTGCATGTGTCTCCTTTTTCCTCAACCACATGGATCCACTGGTGACATTGCATGTGTGTTCTTTTCCTAAACCACATTGATCCACTAGTGAAATTGCATGTGTGTTCTTTTCCTAAACCACATGGATCCACTAGTGATATTGCATGTGTGTTCTTTTCCTAAACCACATGGATCCACTAGAGTCATTGCACCTGTCTTCTTTCCCTGAACCAAATTGATCCACTGGTGACATTTGCATGTGTGTTCTTTTCCTAAACCACATGGATCACTAGTGACATTGGATGTGTATTCTTTTCCTAAAACACATCGAAACTTTGGTGACATTTGGATGTGTGTTCTATTCCTAAACCACATGGATCCTCTGGAGTCATTGCATGCGTGTTCTTTTCCTAAACCACATTGATCTACTAGTGACATTTGCTTTTGTGTTCTTTTACTAAAGCATATTGATCCAGTAGTGACATTGCATGTGTGTTCTTTTTTAAACCACATGGATCCACTAGAGACATTGCATGAGTGTTATTTTTCTAAAGCACATGGATCCACTAGAGTCATTGCATGTGTGTTCTTTTCCTAAACCACCTAGATCCACTAGAGTCAGTGCATGTGTGTTCTCATCCTAAACCACATTGATTGACTGTTGACATTGCATGTGTGTTCTTTTCCTAAACCACATGGATCGACTAGAGTCATTGCATGTGTGTTCTTTTCCTAAACCACATTGATCCACTAGAATCATTGCATGCGTGTTCTTTTCCTAAACCACATGGATCCACTAGAGTCATTGCATGCGTGTTCTTTCCCTAAACCACATCGATCCACTGCTGACATTCCATGTGTGTTCTTTTCCTAAACCACATGGATCCAAAAGTCATTGCAAGTGTGTTCTTTTCCTGAACCACATTGATCTGGTACAATCATTGCATGTGTGTCCTTTTCCTAAACCACATGGATCCACTAGTGACATTGCATGTGTGTTCTTGCCGTTAACCACATTGATCCACTGGTGACATTGCATGTGTGTCCTTTTTCCTCAACCACATGGATCCACTAGTGACATTGCATGTGTGTTCTTTTCCTAAACCACATTGACCCACTAGTGACATTGTATTGTGTTCTTTTCCTGAACCACATTGATCCACTGGTTACATTGCATGTGTGTTCTTTTCCTAAACCACATGGATCCACTAGTGACATTGCATGCGTGTTCTTTTCCTAAACCACATCGATCCACTGGAGTCACTGCATGTGTGTTCTTTTCCTGAACCACATTGATCCACTAGTGACATTTGGATGTGTGTTCTTTTCCTAAACCACATGGATCCACTAGAGTCATTGCAAGTGTGTTCTTTTCCTGAACCACATTGATCCAGTAGAATCATTGCATGTGTGCTCTGTTCCTAAACCACATGGATCCACTAGTGACATTGCATGTGTGTTTTTACCTTAACCACATTGATCCACTGGTGACATTGCATGTGTGTCCTTTTTCCTCAACCACATGGATCCACTGGTGACATTGCATGTGTGTTCTTTTCCTAAACCACATTTATCCACTAGTGAAATTGCATGTGTCTTCTTTTCCTGAACCACATTGCTCCACCGGTGACATTGCATATGTGTTCTTTTCCTAAACCACATGGACCCACTAGTGACATTGCATGTGTGTTCTTTTCATAAACCACATGGATCCACTAGAGTCATTCCACCTGTCTTCTTTTCCTGAACCAAATTGATCCACTTGTGACATTTGCATGTGTTTTCTTTTCCTAAACCACATGGATCCACTAGTGACATTGGATGTGTGTTCTTTTCCTAAAACACATCGAAACTTTCGTGACATTTGGATGTGTGTTCTTTTCCTAAACCACATGGATCCTCTAAGTCATTGCACGCGTGTTCTTTTCCTAAACCACATTGATCTACTGGTGACATTTCCTTGTGTGTTTTTTTACTAAACCATATTGATCCAGTAGTGACATTGCATGTGTGTTCTTTTTTAAACCACATCGATCCACTAGAGACATTGCATGTGTGTTATTTTTCCAAAGCACATGGATCCATTAGAGTCATTGCATGTGTGTTCTTTTCCTAAACCACCTGGATCCACTAGAGTCAGTGCATGTGTGTTCTCATCCTAAACCACATTGATTGACTGGTGACATTGCATGTGTGTTCTTTTCCTAAACCACATGGATCCACTAGAGTCATTGCATGTGTGTTCTTTTCGTAAACCACATTGATCCACTAGAATCATTGCATGTGTGTTATTTTCCTAAACCACATGGATCCACTAGAGTCATTTCATGCGTGTTATTTCCCTAAACCACATCGATCCACTGGTGACATTCCATGTGTGTTCTTTTCCTAAACCACATGGATCCACTAGAGTCATTACAAGTGTGTTCTTTTCCTGAACCACATTGATCTGGTACAATCATTGCATGTGTGTCCTTTTCCTAAACCACATGGATCCACTAGTGACATTACATGTGTGTTATTGCCCTTTACCACATTGATCCACTGGTGACATTGCATGTGTGTCCTTTTTCCTCAACCACATGGATCCACTAGTGACATTGCATGTTTGTTCTTTTCCTAAACCACATTGATCCACTAGTGACATGGGATTGTGTTCTTTTCCTGAACCACATTGATCCACTGGTGACATTGCATGTGTGTGTTTTTCCTAAACCACATGGATCCACTAGTGACATTGCATGTGTGTTCTTTTCCTAAACCACATGGATCCACTGGAGTCATTACATGTGTGTTATTTTCCTGAACCACATTGATCCACTGGTGACATTTGCATGTGTGTTCTTTTCCTAAACCACATGGATCCACTAGTGACACTAGATGTGTGTTCTTTTCCTAAAACCCATCGATCCACTTGTGACATTTGAATGTGTGTTCTTTTCCAAAACCACATGGATCCTCTAGAGTCATTGCATGTGTGTTCTTTTCCTAAACCACATTTATCCACTGGTGACATTGGATGTGTGTTCTTTTCCTAAAACACATCGAAACTTTGGTGACATTTGGATGTGTGTTCTTTTCCTAAACCACATGGATCCTCTAGAGTCATTGCAGGCGTGTTCTTTTCCTAAACCACATTGATCTACTGGTGACATTTCCTTGTGTGTTCTTTTACTAAACCATATTGATCTAGTAGTGACATTGCATGTGTGTTCTTTTTTAAACCACATGGATCCACTAGAGACATTGCATGTGTGTTATTTTTCGAAAGCACATGGATCCACTAGAGTCATTGCATGTGTGTTCTTTTCCTAAACCACCTGGATCCACTAGAGTCAGTGCATGTGTGTTCTCATCCTAAACCACATTGATTGACTGGTGACATTGCATGTGTGTCCTTTTTCCTCAACCACATGGATCCACTAGTGACATTGCATGTTTGTTCTTTTCCTAAACCACATGGATCCACTAGAGTCATTGCATGTGTGTTATTTTCCTAAACCACATTGATCCACTAGAATCATTGCATGCGTGTTCTTTTCCCAAACCACATTGATCCACTAGTGACATTGCATGTGTGTTCTTTTCCTAAACCACATGGATCCACTAGAGTCATTGCAAGTGTATTCTTTTCCTGAACCACATTGATCCAGTACAATCATTGCATGTGTGTTCTTTTCCTAAATCACATGGATCCACTAGTGACATTGAATGTGTGTTCTTGCCCTTAACCACATTGATCCACTGGTGACATTGCATGTGTGTCCTTTTTCCTCAACCACATGTATCCACTAGTGACATTGCATGTGTGTTCTTTTGCTAAACCACATTGATCCACTAGTAACATTGCATTGTGTTCTTTTCCTGAACCACATTGATCCACTAGTGACATTGCATGTGTGATCTTTTCCTAAACCACATGGATCCACTAGTGACATTGCATGTGTGTTCTTTTCCTAAACCACATGGATCCACTAGAGTGATTGCATGTGTGTTCTTTTCCTGAACCACATTGATCCACTAGTGAAAATTGCATGTGTGTTCTTTTCCTAAATCACATGGATCCACTAGTGACACTGGATGTGTGTTCTTTTCCTAAAACACATCGATCCACTTGTGACATTTGCGTGTGTGTTCTTTTCCTAAACCACATGGATCCTCTGGAGTCATTGCATGTGTGTTCTTTTCCTAAACCACATTGATCCACTCGTGACATTAGCTAGTGTGTTATTTTACTAAACCATATTGATCCACTAGTGACATTGCATTAGTGTTTTTTTAAACCACATGGATCCACTAGAAACATTGCATTTCTGTTGTTTTCCTAAAGCACATGGATCCACTAGAGTCATTGCATGTCTGTTCGTTTCCTAAACCACCTGGAACCACTAGAGTCCTTGCATGTGTGTTCTCTTTCTAAACCACATTGATCCACCGGTGATATTGCATGTCTGTTAATTTCCTAAACCACATGGATCCACTAGAGTCATTGCATGTGTGTTCTTTTCCTAAACCACATTGATCCACTAGAAGCATTACATGCGTGTTCTTTTCCTAAACCACATGGATCCACTGGAGTCATTGCATGCGTGTTCTTTTCCTAAACCACATTGATCCACTGGTGACATTGCATGTGTGTTCTTTTCATAAACCACATGGATCCACTAGAGTCATTGCAAGTGTGTTCTTTTCCTGAACCACATTGATCCAGTACAATCAATGCACGTGTGTTCTTTTCCTAAACCACATGGATCCACTAGTGACATTGCATGTGTGTTCTTGCCCTTAACCACATTGATCCACTGGTGACATTGCATGTGTGTCCTTTTTCCTCAACCACATGTATCCACTGGTGACATTGCATGTGTGTTCTTTTCCTGAACCACATTGATCCAATGGTGACATTGCATGTGTGTTCTTTTCCTAAACCACATGGATCCACTAGTGACATTGCATGTGTGTTCTTTTCCTAAACCACATGGATCAGCTGGAGTCATTGCATGTGTGTTCTTTTCCTGAACCACATTGATCCACTGGTGACATTTGCATGTGTGTTCTTTTCCTAAACCACATGGATCCACTAGTGACATTGGATGTGTGTTCTTTTCCTAAAACACACCGACCCACTGGTGACATTTGCATGTGTGTTCTTTTCCTAAACCACATGGATCCTCTGGAGTCATTCATGTGTGTTCTTTTCCTAAACACATTAATCCACTGGTGACATTTGCTAGTGTCTTCTTTTACTAAACCATATTGATCCACTGGTGGCAATGCATGTGTGTTCTTTTTTAAACCACATGGATCCACTAGAAACAATGCATGTGTGTTCTTTTCCTAAAGCAGATGGATCCACTAGAGTCATTTCATGTGTGTTCGTTTCCTAAACCAACTGGATCCACTAGAGTCATTGCATGTGTGTTATCGTCCTAAACCACATTGATCCACTGGTGCCATTGCATGTGTGTTCTTTTCCTAAACCACATGGATCCACTTGAGTCATTGCATGGGTGTTCTTTTCCTAAACCACATGGATCCACTGGAGTCATTGCATGCGTGTTCTTTTCCTAAACCACATGGATCCACTGGAGTCATTGCATGCGTGTTCTTTAACTAAACCACATTGATCCACTAGTGACATTGCATGTGTGTTATTTTCCTAAACCACATGGATCCACTTGAGTCATTGCAAGTGTGTTCTTTTCCTAAACCACATTATCCACTAGAATCATTGCATGTGTGTTATTTTCCTAAACCACATGGATCCACTAGTGACATTGCATGTGTGTTCTTGCCCTTAACCTCATTGATCCACTGGTGACATTGCACGTGTATGCTTTTCCTCAACCACATGGATCCACTGGTGACATTGCCTATGTGTTCTTTTCCTACACAACATTGATCCACTAGAGACATTGAATTTGTGCTCTTTTCCTCAACCACATTGATCCACTGGTGACATTGCATGTGTGTGCTATTCCTCAACCACATGGATCCACTGGTGACATTGCATGTCTGTTCTTTTCCTAAACCACATGGATCAACTGGAGTCATTGCATGTGTGTTCTTTTCCTAAACCACATTGATCCACTGGTGACATTGCATGTGTGTTCTTTTCCTAAACCACATGGATCCACTTGAGTCATTGCAAGTGTGTTCTTTTCCTAAACCACATTGATCCACTAGAATCATTGCATGTGTGTTATTTTCCTAAACCACATGGATCCACTAGTGACATTGCATGTGTGTTCTTGCCCTTAACCACATGGATCCACTGGTGACATTGCCTATGTGTTCTTTTCCTACACAACATTGATCCACTAGAGACATTGAATTTGTGCTCTTTTCCTCAACCACATTGATCCACTGGTGACATTGCATGTGTGTGCTATTCCTCAACCACATGGATCCACTGGTGACATTGCATGTCTGTTCTTTTCCTAAACCACATGGATCAACTGGAGTCATTGCATGTGTGTTCTTTTCCTAAACCACATTGATCCACTGGTGACATTGCATGTGTGTTCTTTTCCTAAACCACATGGATCCACTAGTGACACTTGATGTGTGTTCTTTTCCTAAAACACATCGATCCAGTTGTGACATTTGCATGTGTGTTCTTTTCCTAAACCACATGTATCCTCTGGAGTCATTGCATGTGTGTTCTTTTCCTAAACCACACTGATCCACTGGTGACATTTTCTAGTGTGTTCTTTTACTCAACCATATTGATCCACTGGTGACATTGCATGTGTGTTCTTTTTTTAAACCACATGGATCCACTAGAAACATTTCACTTGTGTTCTTTTCCTAAAGCACATGGATCCACTGGAGTCACTGCATGTGTGTTCGTTTCCTAAACCACCTGGATCCACTAGAGTCGTTGCATGTGTGTTCTCTTCCTAAACACATTGATCCACCAGTGACATTGCATGTATGATCTTTTCCTAAACCACATTGATCCACTAGAATCATTGCATGCGTGTTCTTTTCCCAAACCACATTGATCTACTAGTGACATTGCATGTGTGTTCTTTTCCTAAACCACATGGATCCACTAGAGTCATTGCAAGTGTATTCTTTTCCTGAACCTCATTGATCCAGTACAATCATTGCATGTGTGTTCTTTTTCTAAATCACATGGATCCACTAGTGACATTGCATGTGTGTTCTTGCCCTTAACCACATTGATCCACTAGTGACATTGCATGTGTGTCCTTTTTCCTCAACCACATGTATCCACTAGTGACATTGCATGTGTGTTCTTTTCCTAAACCACATTGATCCACTAGTGACATTGCATGTGTGCTCTTTTCCTAAACCACATGGATCCACTAGTGACATTGCATGTGTGTTCTTTTCCTAAACCACATGGATCCAGTAGAGTGATTGCATGTGTGTTCTTTTCCTGAACCACATTGATCCACTAGTGAAACTTGCATGTGTGTTCTTTTCCTAAACCACATGGATCCACTAGTGACACTGGATGTGTGTTCTTTTCCTAAAACACATCGATCCACTTGTGACATTTGCGTGTGTGTTCTTTTCCTAAACCACATGGATCCTCTGGAGCCATTGCATGTGTGTTCTTTTCCTAAACCACATTGATCCACTAGTGACATTAGCTAGTGTGTTATTTTACTAAACCATATTGATCCACTAGTGACATTGCATCAGTGTTCTTTTTTTAAACCACATGGATCCACTAGAAACATTGCATTTCTGTTCTTTTCCTAAAGCACATGGATCCACTAGAGTCATTGCATGTTTGTTCGTTTCCTAAACCACCTGGAACCACTAGAGTCCTTGCATGTGTGTTCTCTTTCTAAACCACATTGATCCACTGGTGATATTGCATGTCTGTTAATTTCCTAAACCACATGGATCCACTAGAGTCATTGCATGTGTGTTCTTTTCCTAAACCACATTGATCCACTAGAAGCATTACATGCGTGTTCTTTTCCTAAACCACATGGATCCACTGGAGTCATTGCATGCGTGTTCTTTTCCTAAACCACATTGATCCACTGGTGACATTGCATGTGTGTTCTTTTCCTAAACCACATGGATCCACTAGAGTCATTGCAAGTGTGTTCTTTTCCTGAACCACATTGATCTAGTACAATCAATGCATGTGTGTTCTTTTCCTAAACCACATGGATCCACTAGTGACATTGCATGTGTGTTCTTGCCCTTAACCACATTGATCCACTGGTGACATTGCATGTGTGTCCTTTTTCCTCAACCACATGTATCCACTGGTGACATTGCTTGTGTGTTCTTTTCCTGAACCACATTGATCGAATGGTGACATTGCATGCGTGTCCTTTTCCTAAACCAGATGGATCCACTAGTGACATTGCGTGTGTGTTCTTTTCCTAAACCACATGGATCCGCTGGAGTCATTGCATGTGTGTTCTTTTCCTGAACCACATTGATCCACTGGTGACATTTGCATGTGTGTTCTTTTCCTAAAACACATCGACCCACTGGTGACATTTGCATGTGTGTTCTTTTCCTAAACCACATGGATCCTCTGGAGTCATTCATGTGTGTTCTTTTCCTAAACACATTAATCCACTGGTGACATTTGCTAGTGTCTTCTTTTACTAAACCATATTGATCCACTGGTGACAATGCATGTGTGTTCTTTTTTAAACCACATGGATCCACTAGAAACATTGCATGTGTGTTCTTTTCCTAAAGCAGATGGATCCACTAGAGTCATTGCATGTGTGTTCGTTTCCTAAACCAACTAGATCCACTAGAGTCATTGCATGTGTGTTATCGTCCTAAACCACATTGATCCACTGGTGCCATTGCATGCGTGTTCTTTTCCTAAACCACATGGATCCACTGGAGTCATTGCATGTGTGTTATTTTCCTAAACCACATGGATCCACTAGTGAGATTGCATGTGTGTTCTTTTCCTAAACCACATGGATCTGCTGGAATCATTGCATGTGTGTTCTTTTCCTGAACCACATTGATCCACTGGTGACATTG
This sequence comes from Avena insularis, assembly GCA_023614405.1. Classification (NCBI taxonomy): domain Eukaryota; kingdom Viridiplantae; phylum Streptophyta; class Magnoliopsida; order Poales; family Poaceae; genus Avena; species Avena insularis. Next base: position 701,729 of record JAJUPC010000108.1, on the reverse strand, counting down.
CATGTGTGTCCTTTTTCCTCAACCACATGTATCCACTGGTGACATTGCTTGTGTGTTCTTTTCCTGAACCACATTGATCCAATGGTGACATTGCATGTGTGTTCTTTTCCTAAACCACATGGATCCACTAGTGACATTGGATGTGTGTTCTTTTCCTAAAACACATCGACCCACTGGTGACATTTTCATGTGTGTTCTTTTCCTAAACCACATGGATCCTCTGGACTCATTGCATGTGTGTTCTTTTCCTAAACCACATTAATCCACTGGTGACATTTGCTAGTGTCTTCTTTTACTAAACCATATTGATCCACTGGTGACAATGCATGTGTGTTCTTTTTTAAACCACATGGATCCACTAGAAACATTGCATGTGTGTTCTTTTCCTAATGCAGATGGATCCACTAGAGTCATTGCATGTGTGTTCGTTTCCTAAACCAACTGGATCCACTAGAGTCATTGCATGTGTGTTATCTTCCTAAACCACATTGATCCACTGGTGCCATTGCATGTGTGTTCTTTTCCTAAACCACATGGATCCACTAGAGTCATTGCATGTGTGTTCTTTTCCTAAACCACATGGATCCACTAGAGTCATTGCATGCGTGTTCTTTTCCTAAACCACATGGATCCACTAGAGTCATTGCATGCGTGTTCTTTAACTAAACCACATTTATCCACTAGTGACATTGCATGTGTGTTCTTTTCCTAAACCACATGGATCCACTTGAGTCATTGCAAGTGTGTTCTTTTCCTAAACCACATTGATCCACTAGAATCATTGCATGTGTGTTCTTTTCCTAAACCACATGGATCCACTAGTGACATTGCATGTGTGTTCTTGCCCTTAACTTCATTGATCCACTGGTGACATTGCACGTGTATGCTTTTCCTCAACCACATGGATCCACTGGTGACATTGCATGTGTGTTCTTTTCCTACACAACATTGATCCACTAGATACATTGAATGTGTGCTCTTTTCCTCAACCACATTGATCCACTGGTGACATTGGATGTGTGTGCTATTCCTCAACCACATGGATCCACTACTGACATTGCATGTGTGTTCTTCTCCTAAACCACATGGATCCACTGGAGTCATTGCAAGTGTGTTCTTTTCCTAAACCACATTGATCCACTAGAATCATTGCATGTGTGTTCTTCTCCTAAACCACATGGATCCACTAGTGACATTGCATGTGTGTTCTTGCCCTTAACCTCATTGATCCACTCGTGACATTGCATGTGTGTGCTTTTCCTCAACCACATGGATCCACTAGTGACATTGCATGTATGTTCTTTTCCTAAACAACATTGATCCACTAGTGACATTGAATGTGTGTTATTTTCCTCAACCACATTGATCCACTGGTGACATTGCATGTGTGTTATTTTCCTAAACCACATGGATCCACTCGTTACATTGCAGGTGTGTTCTTTTCCTAAAACACATGGATCCACTGGAGTCATTGCATGCGTGTTCTTTTTTAAATCACTTGGATCCACTAGAAACATTTCATTTGTGATCTTTTCCTAAAGCACATGGATCCACTGGAGTCATTGCATGTGTGTTCGTTTCCAAAACCACCTAGATCCACTAGAGTCATTGCATATGTGTTCTCTTCCTAAACCACATTGATCCACTGGTGACATTGCATGTCTGTTCTTTTCCTAACCCACATGGATCCACTAGAGTCATTGCATGTGTGTTCTTTTCCTAAACGACATTGATGCACTTCAATCATTGCATGCGTGTATTTTTCCTAAACCACATGGATCCACTAGAGTCATTGCATGCGTGTTCTTTTCCTAAACCACATTGATCCACTGGTGACATTGCATGTGTGTTCTTTTCCTAAACCACATGGATCCACTAGTGACACTTGATGTGTGTTCTTTTCCTAAAACACATCGATCCACTTGTGACATTTGCATGTGTGTTCTTTTCCTAAAGCACATGGATCCTCTGGAGTCATTGCATGTGTGTTCTTTTCCTAAACCACACTGATCCACTGGTGACATTTTCTAGTCTATTGTTTTCCTAAACCACATGGATCCACTTGAGTCATTGCATGTGTGTTCTTTTCCTAAACCACATTGATCCACTTGAATCATTGCATGCGTGTATTTTTCCTAAACCACATGGATCCACTAGAGTCATTGCATGCGTGTTCTTTTCCTAAACCACATTCATCCACTAGTGACATTGCATGTGTGTTCTTTTTCTAAACCACATGGATCCACTAGAGTCATTGCAAGTGTGTTCTTTTCCTGAACCACATCGATCCAGTACAGTCATTGCATGTTGTTATTTTCCTAAACCACATTGATACACTAGAATCATTGCATGCGTGTTCTTTTCCCAAACCACATTGATCCACTACTGACATTGCATGTGTGTTGTTTTCCTAAACCACATGGATCCACTAGAGTCATTGCAAGTGTATTCTTTTCCTGAACCACATTGATCCAGTACAATCATTGCATGTGTGTTCTTTTCCTAAACCACATGGATCCACTAGTGACATTGCATGTGCGTTCTTGCCCTTAACCAAATTGATCCACTAGTGACATTGCATGTGTGTCCTTTTTCCTCAACCACATATATCCACTAGTGACATTGCATGTGTGTTCTTTTCCTAAACCACATTGATCCACTAGTGACATTGCATTGTGTTCTTTTCCTTAACCACATTGATCCACTAGTGACATTGGATGTGTGCTCTTTTCCTAAACCACATGGATCCACTAGTGACATTGCATGTGTGTTCTTTTCCTAAACCACATGGATCCACTGGAGTCATTGCATGTGTGTTTGTTTCTTGAACCACATTGATCCACTAGTGAAATTTGCATGTGTGTTCTTTTCCTAAACCACATGGATCCACTAGTGACACTGGATGTGTGTTCTTTTCCTAAAACACATCGATCCACTTGTGACATTTGCATGTGTGTTCTTTTCCTAAACCACATGGATCCTCTGGAGTCATTGCATGTGTGTTCTTTTCCTAAAACACATTGATCCACAGGTGACATTTGCTAGTGTGTTGTTTTACTAAACCATATTGATCCACTAGTGACATTTCATGTGTGTTATTTTTTTAAACCACATGGATCCACTATAAACATTGCATTTGTGTTCTTTTCCTAAAGCACATGGATCCACTGGAGTCATTGCATGTGTGGTCGTTTCCTAAACCACCTAGATCCACTAGAGTCATTGCATGTGTATTCTCTTCCTAAACCATATTGATCCACTAGTGACATTGCATGTCTGTTCTTTTCCTAAACCACATGGATCCACTAGAGTCATTGCATGTGTGTTCTTTTCCTAAACCACATTGATCCACTAGAATCATTGCATGCGTGTTCTTTTCCTAAACCACATGGATCCACTGGATTCATTGCATGCGTGTTCTTTTCCTAAACCACATCGATCCACTGGTGACATTGCATGTGTGTTCTTTTCCTAAACCACAATGATCCACTAGAGTCATTGCAAGTGTGTTCTTTTCCTGAACCACATTGATCCAGTACAATCATTGCATGTGTTTTCTTTTCCTAAACCACATGGATCCACTAGTGACATTGCATGTGTGTTCTTGCCCTTAACCACATTGATCAACTGGTGACATTGCATGTGTGTCCTTTTTACTCAACCACATGTATCCACTGGTGACATTGCATGTGTGTTCTTTTTCCTCAACCACATGTTATCCCAAAGCTAACCTAGTCTAATCCTAAGGGGGAAAGACTTCTTCTTTCCCACCAAAATAGAGTAACCCTTCCCTAGAATCAAACCTAGGAGTAGCCACCATAAAAATCGATAATTAGGATATGCTACGACCCTAAGGAAGAGTTGTGAATCCGTAGAAAGAGGTACACCAAGCCGTAGACTCTATCCTCTGACGAGTACCCCGTGAAGTTTAGCATCGAGATAGTCTGCCCAGTTTAAGCCCTCGAGATATAGAGTCTAGAAGGAAAAGAAGGTCATCCCTCGCAATCGGAACTAGATTTTGCTCAACTCTCCGTGCATCCCGCAAGACTGAAGCTCAACTTCACCGGCAGAGTAGTTACTTTCAAAGACGGAGTCCATAAGATAGCACGCTTGAAATCAGTAGCGCTAACCTTGACTCAAAATCCCCTAATCCTACTCTCCTGAATCTCGGGACAAGATTCTTTTAAGGGGGAAAGGTCTGTAACATCCCAATTTCAGCAACCCTGATTAGTTGTCCAGAATGCAAAAATCAGGGGGAACAAAAACTTTTTTCTGGTTTAGTGCTGAAGTGTTTGCTTGTTGTTTTCTTATGCTTATGCATATGAATAGCTGATATACTCCTTACCTCAACACCAGTTGACAAAAGCTACTTCCCAAAACTGTCTTAGCTTAATTTCCATATTCTCAAATGTTCTGGAATTTCAAAACCTGAGCCAAGAAGCCTTTGCAAACCAACTATTTTAGTAGCTTCTACTGATCAAACTATGGAGAGCTATAAACTCCTTATGTTTTCAAGACAGAACCTTCAACTTCTTTTACCTCTAAAATTTTCCAAAAACTTTTATAAATCTTTTGAACTCTACTCTTGGTAGATGTACCAAGGACCTTACCTTGCTCAAACTCCAACCTTTCAAAATTGCCCATCCTTACCTCAAGCTAAGACTAGTAGTAGACGATTTGTTTGTAAAATTAGGTGCCTTAATCTGCTGCTTGATGGTAACCCTAGTAGTAGACGATTTGTTTGTAAAATGAGTTGCCTTGATTTGCTGCTTGATTGTCTGCTTAGGAGATAGTATGAGCTACTCTAGGAGATCATCACTAGGATCAAGAGGTTTCGAAATCACCACACCCTAAGCAAGAGTACAAAGCAGGACCTAATCTCTAGATACTAGGTGATCATCTAAAACCCTTAACCAGATCAATTCTGAAGATATCCCTTCTAGAAGTTTCCAAGTCAATGAAGACCAATATCAAACATGGATCCTTTCTACTCAATCTACACTTCAACATCATACACTTGATGATGCTTGGGTACCTTGCAACCCATCAAAAACATCCCATCTCATATTCTAATCAAAAACCCTCAATCTGCCAAATTTGGCTGTCTAGAAAACTATTTCCAACATCACCTTTTTGAATGCCTCCCTTAATCAACCCTTGTGCATTTTTGAAAATGCATCTGAACCAACTTGTTAACCATCCAAAGGACTACCAAGGCCCACTCGTTCCATTGGTTATATCATCCTCCAACCCACTTGTTCTTTATGGTTTTGTAGGCAAGAAAATAATTATTCCTGCAAATCTAGTCAACATGCCTACTTTGAAAGAAGCTCACACCATCATACAACCTTCTATGGACCAACTCTTTGCATGGTTGTGTGCTACTCATATAGGTATATCAACATATAGTTCACTTGTTCCAAGTGGATCTTTGTGCTCCTTAAAACCACATGGTCTATAAGGCATCATGAATCATCTGGTATGACAGCCTTATTTTCAACAAAGTTTGCCATCACTTCCAGACCACCTCAAAGGTAACCAATCCAAACTCCTTCTGCCATGATCATATGTATGACTTGTTCTAACTAACCATCTATCCCATTCCCCAAGGGGAGATCTGAACTCCAAGATACAACCATGTTTTGATGGTATAAAAATAACATCACCCTAGATCCCCAACTCCTTGTTTTCTATCTATTTCAGGTTGGATTTCCATTTCTCAAGGTTGCAAATGCTTTCTACACCTTGTCTACATCATCTACCTTGACCATAAAGATTTATAAAATATCATCCATAATTATTAGGGCTCAAAATCTATTTAATTCATTAAAGGGGCAAAACTTCCAAAACTCCTCCCATCAAGGAAAGTTTGTTTTTTGCCAAAACACCTCCCTAACTTTAAGCACTATTGAGCTCCATATATCATACCCCATCTTCCAACTTCAAAAATAAATATTTTTGAAGAGCTTTATTATTTCTTTTTGCCCATTTTCTTAAATGGCTAAAATGGAATAATAATTGTTTTAAATAATTTTATCTTCCAATAAATCTTCGGAAATATCTCCTAAGTGTGTATTAACATTTGGGACCATCTCAAACCAAAAACCAACCTTGTCCAATGTAAAAATATCAAATGATCTTCTGGAAACCACTTCTGCCCTTTTTGAATAAATGGATTTATGAGGACTAACACCCCTTATAAAAATCCCAAATAAATCCTAGGAGTGTACCTTGACCATGCCCATACACCAGCACTATCTCCCCCATCTCTTCCAGTGCAAATCTCTGAACTCCTTCACAAGCTCTGTTGTGATCAAAATTTGCAAAACCAATGAGACTTGAGCTAAACCAAGACCAAGACATCCCCAAAGCTTGTCAAGCATTCCTCTCCATCCACCACTCCTCCCCTGGTCATGAGCACTATAGCTCCACCCCAACACTTGCCCCTTTTACCCTTGGATTAGTGGATAGAGAGAGAGAGACAAACAAATCTTACATGGATTGCCCCCTTTAATTACCCCAGCTGTCACAGCCATCTCTACCCGAACCAATCCCCTTCATACCCCTCCCCACCGTCGTCTAGGCCAATCGCTGGCTAGCTCTATCCCTCCCCCATGTCCAAAGTTGATATTTCTACCATCTAGCTCTCCTCCTAGGTTTATAAGCCAGCAGGCCACCCGAGCACTCCCCTGCCCTGCATTTGCTCCCTCTCCCCTTCCACTTACCTTCCCCAGTACCCCCTCTTCCTCCCCTGCTCTGTGCTGCCTGGAAGAAGAAGGAGGAGCTCTTGGCCTCCTCAAGAAATCGAGCTAGGCGCTCTCCTCTCAGCTCCTCTCCTCCTGCATGTCCCTCTCCTGCAGCTAACCCGCCTCTTTTTGTCGACATGCAGCAACCCCTAGAGGATCTCCTACGAGCCCCGGCGAGCTCTGTTCAGTCTCCGTCACGCGAGCCTCTTCACAGGAGTGAACCAGACCGTGCCGCCCCTCGATCTAATCGCCGTCAAGCACCACTTCACCTCCGCCGCTCCCCGTCGCCTATCGAGCCCCTAATAAGCATCCCCGGCAAGCTCCACCGCACGCTAGGGTTTCCTCCTCCACCTGCCTGTCCTGAGGTCGAAGACGACCTGGCACCGTCGGATCCTAGTTGAACCAACTGCCCGGATCTGCGGATACCCCCTTCACCGCCTCATGTCGCTGGCCAGCGGGCCCCGCTTGCCAGATTCGAATGCTAGCTCTCACGCACCATGCCGCCTGTTGTTGGGCCGAATCCGCCTCCGTGGCCCACTCCCCTCCGGAACTCCGGCCTGGTACCCCCTCTGTTTTATTCTTTTTCCCTAGATCTGCTAGAGTTGTTGTTTGGTTTAAATTCATACAAAAATGTAAAAAGATGATTTTTGACCAGATCCAAAATCTTAGTGGTACCTACCTATTTAGTCTAACAGAATATAGCTTTGGTTATCCCAAACTAGGTTTAGTTTATCCATAATAAATCAATTCCTAGAAATTACCTGGACACCTAAATAATTTCCTTAGAGAGTCTTACATCTCCAATTGGGAGAAATCAGAGCTCTACTAGAAGGTATCTGATATACCTGTCAACTAGCATGTGTCATATGCCAAGGTGAACAGTAGTCTGTCCATAGCAAAAATAACAAAAACAGCCATAATCTGTCTTAGGAATTTTCTGTAGGTCAAACCAAATGTGGTATTGACCAGATTCCACCTCCCAGTACACCCTAGTATCAGCATCTATCCAACCCCAGCAGCTCAGATTTTATAGAGATCTGGCTGAATTGCAGTGATATAAATACTTATGTAAGTGATATTTTCACTAAATAAATCACTCCAGTAGCTCTGTAACTCCAAAAAGGTTGATTACAATTTCTACAAAAAGGTATTCTAAATACCTACCATGTGCCCTTGGAATCAACTCAAAATACTCTGAAGATTTAATCTGGTGAACAAGACAAATTAGCTCCAGAAATGCCTTTGAGATTTTCCTGAGGGCATTCTGGTAATTATTTTGGCTTGATTCCAACTCTCAGTGAACAAGTACATCAGGCACACCTAACCATCCAAGGAAATAATTTTTGGAGCTCCAGACCTTTCTGGTGAATTCTTTCCTAAAACTAGAGCTTTTATCACTAAAATATTCATAAGAAATTAAAGAAAAAGGATAAATTAGTGAAACCACTTTTGTTGGCTTCATTTTATCAACACCTATCTGTTGGTATCATTAGTACACAATGGTACCATATTGAATAGGTCATTGGTCCAAAACCCCCTCTTAGGTAGTTCCTCGACAATAAGCCCTAAGGGGTGTTCATTCCCTTCTCCCAGGCCATCTCAATATCCTAAATCCAATCCTCTCAAAACCTACTGATTTGAGTAATGTGTGGTATGTTCTTATTGCTGTATGGTTTTGATGCTTGAATTCCTTGTTTGATTGTGGACTTGTTTGTTTGCATATATACTCGATGGTGACAATAGTTGCGATGAAATCAGAGAACAGAAGAAGTGGTGTTTATTATTGGTATTGGTATTCTTCATCATCTAAAGAAGAAATCCAGGGACATATTGCCATATTAGTGATCATCAGGCAAGCCACCTTCTTGCTCATAAGCATTGTCCTACTATTTTACTTATGCATGTTTTATCTACTATTTATGAAACTGCATTGTTTTATTTCATGTTGATGTATGTATGGTAGTGGTTTGGCTCCTCAAAACTATCATACTTTTGTACTAATAAGTACAACCCCTTGGTGACACCTACTTGTCCCTAGTAGAATAGATGGTGTATTACACCATACCCTTTGGAGACCTCGTTTTAGCCGAAGCAAAGCTATATGATGGGAAGACCCCGGAAAAGTTTTACCAAATGTTTTATGATAAAACCTTGGTGAGGTGGGACTCCCAAGAGTTGTTGAGAAAGAGAAAAGGTTTTGTTTTATGAAATGCTAGAGGAAAACCGGAGGAAAAAGTACTACGAAAACGCACACGGTTCTTTGTAGTTTAGCTATAACAACTTAACCCGTGTGACCACATTACTCTGGAATGGGACAGGGCTGGATTTGATGTTTGTTTACTCTGGTATAAGCTGCCTCAGGATAAAAAAATCCCTGGAGGGTGGGCCTTCTCACATAAGGGTCCATGCGATACATCGACCTAAAGAAGGAACGAAGGGTTTACGGACCTCCACGCGTTACTATGAGCCCCACATTGAAAGCGCAACAGTTGGGAAGTGCAAAATGCGCTCCAGTTGGTCCTCGGTACCCGACATCCTGGTGTTGAGGGGAACAACACTCATAGGGTAGGCACTTATATTGGAGTGGGCATCCAGAGAGTCTTTATCGGTTACTCGACCCACGAGGTGTAGATCAGGGTAGTGTACCCGGATGGTGTGGGTAAAGTGTATAACCTCTGCAGAGTGTAAATCTATTTGAATAGCCGTGTCCGTGGTCATGGACGGGTTGGACAAACTTCTATAGAGTGGTGCCAGTTTTGTTTTCAAAAAGGATTTCGGAAAAGAAATGGCTTTAGAAATGTCTTGACCATGGGATGGTCGAAAAGGAGGAAGGTTTTGACCATGGAATGGTCAGACGGGAATGAAAGGAGTTTGGTCATGGGACGACCGGAAGAAACGAACAAAGGGGTGACCCAATCCTAAGGTTTTCTAAAACCTTTCAAAACGGTTTCCAAATTTTTTTACAAAAGTTTTCAACTAAGATATGTATATGCTATATCTACAAGAGAAACTAATTGAGAAAAGAACCACTCTTGGAGCCCCCCCCCTACTACCACAACCACATTGCATATCCTCTTGTTATTATTGTTATCTTAAGGTGGTTTGCGAGTATATTCAATGTACTCACTGGCATTGTCCCTGGCTATTGACTTGGTCGGATATCAAGAAGAGGTGAAGTGGACGACTATGCGAGCTAGTATGTTCTCCCAGTCACTTGCCTGTAGGTTGAGGCATGAGTGGGCTTTGCGCGTGATGATGTTCCGCTATTGAAGATGGTATAGCCATAACGACATTTATGTAAGTCTTGTAATTCGGTATATCTCAGATGTTGTAATAATACTTATCGGTTATGTTCCACGGCTCACTGATCATGGGAACATGGATATATACATAACAGGGATTTCTCGGATGATTAAATCCGGGGGCCGCACATGTTCTTTTCCTAAACCACATGGATCCACTAGTGACATTGCATGTGTGTTCTTTTCCTAAACCACATGGATCCACTGGAGTCATTGCATGTTTGTTCTTTTCCTGAACCACATTGATCCACTAGTGACATTTGCATGTGTGTTCTTTTCCTAAACCACATGGATCCACTAGTGACATTGGATGTGTGTTCTTTTCCGAAAACACATCGATCCACTGGTGACATTTCCATGTGTGTTCTTTTCCTAAACCACATGGATCCTCTAGAGTCATTGCATGTGTGTTGTTTTCCTAAACCACATTGATCCACTAGTGACATTTGCTAGTGTGTTCTTTTACAAAACCATATTGATCCACTAGTGACAATGCATGTGTGTTCTTTTTTAAACCTCATGGATCCACTAGAAACATTGCATGTGTGTTCTTTTCCTAAAGTAGATGGATCCACTAGAGTCATTGCATGTGTGTTCATTTCCTAAACCACCCGGATCCACTAGAGTCATTGCATGTGTGTTCTCTTCCTAAACCACATTGATCCACTGGTGACACTACATGTGTGTTCTTTTCCTAAACCACATGGATCCACTGGAGTCATTGCATGTGTGTTCTTTTCCTAACCCACATGGATCCACTAGATTCATTGCATGCGTGTTCTTTTACTAAACCACATGGATCCAGTAGAGTCATTGCATTAATGTTCTTTTCCTAAACCGCATTGATCCACTAGTGACATTGCATGTGTGTTCTTTTCCTAAACCACATGGATCCACTAGAGTCATTGTAGGCGTGTTCTTTTCCTAAACCACATTTATCCACTAGAATCATTGCATGTGTTTTCTTTTCCTAAACCACATGGATCCACTAGTGACATTGCATCTGTGTTCTTGCCCTTAACCTCATTGATCCACTAGTGACATTGCATGTGTGTGCTTTTCCTCAACCACATGGATCCACTAGTGACATTGCATGTGTGTTCTTTTCCTAAATAACATTGATCCACTAGTGACATTGAATGCGTGTTATTTTCCTAAACCACATGGATCCACTAGTAACATTGCATGTGTGTTCTTTTCCTAAACCACATGGATCCACTATTAACATTGCATGTGTGTTCTTTTCCTAAAGTAGATGGATCCACTAGACTCATTGCATGTGTGTTCATTTCCTAAACCACCCGGATCCACTAGAGTCATTGCATGTGTGTTCTCTTCCTAAACCACATTGATCCATTGGTGACACTGCATGTGTGTTCTTTTCCTAAACCACATGGATCCACTGGAGTCATTGCATGTGTGTTCTTTTCCTAACCCACATGGATCCACTAGATTCATTGCATGCGTGTTCTTTTACTAAACCACATGGATCCACTAGAGTCATTGCATTCATGTTCTTTTCCTAAACCGCATTGATCCACTAGAACCATTGCATGTGTTTTCTTTTCCTAAACCACATGGATCCAGTAGTGACATTGCATCTGTGTTCTTGCCCTTAACCTCATTGATCCACTAGTGACATTGCATGTGTGTGCTTTTCCTCAACCACATGGATCCACTAGTGACATTTCATGTGTGTTCTTTTCCTAAATAACATTGATCCACTAGTGACATTGAATGCGTGTTATTTTCCTAAACCACATGGATCCACTAGTAACATTGCATGTGTGTTCTTTTCCTAAACCACATGGATCCACTATTAACATTGCATGTGTGTTCTTTTTTCAAACCACATGGATCCACTAGAAACATTGCATTTGTGTTCTTTTCCTAAGGCACATGGATCCACTAGTGACATTTGCATGTTTGTTATTTTCCTAAACCTCCTGGATCCACTAGTGACATTAGATGTATGTTCTTTTCCTAAAACACATCGATCCACTAGTGACACTTGCATGTGTGTTATTTTCCTAAACCACATGGGTCCTCTGGAGTCATTGCATGTGTGTTCTTTTCCTAAACCACATTGATCCACAGGTGACATTTGCTAGTGTGTTCTTTTACTAAACCATATTGATCCACTGGTGACATTTGCTAGTGTGTTCTTTTACTACACCATATTGATCCACTAGTGACAATGCATGTGTGTTCTTTTTTAAACCAGATGGATCCACTAGAAACACTACATGTGTGTTCTTTTCCTAAAGCAGATGGATCCATTGGAGTCATTGCATGTGTGTTTGTTTCCTAAACAACCTAGATACACTAGAGTCATTGCATGTGTTTTATCTTCCTAAACCACATTTATCCACTAGTGACATTGCATGTGTGTTCTTTTCCTAAACGACATGGATCCACTAGAGTGATTGCATGTGTGTTCTTTTCATAAACCACATGGATCCACTGGAGTCATTGCATGTGTGTTCTTTTCCTAAACCACATGGATCCACTGGAGTCATTGCATGCATGTTCTTTTCCTAAACTACATTGATCCACTAGTGACATTGCATGTGTGTTCTTTTCCTAAACACATGGATCCACTAGAGGCATTGCAAGTATGTTCTTTTCTTAAACCACATTGATCCACTTGTGACATTTGCATGTGTGTTCTTTTCTGAAACCACATGGATCCACTTGGGACATTAGATGTATGTTCTTTTCCTAAAACACATCGATCCACTAGTGACATTTGCATGTGTGTTGTTTTCCTAAACCACATGGATATTCTAGAGTCATTGCATGTGTCTTCTTTTCCTAAACCACATTGATCCACTGGTGACATTTGCTAGTGTGTTCTTTTACTAAACCATATTGATCCACTGGTGCCATTGCATGTGTGTTCTTTTTTTAAACCACATGGATCCACTAGAAACATTGCATCTGTGTTCTTTTCCTAAAGCACATGGATCCACTAGAGTCATTGCATGTGTGTTTGTTTCATAAACCACCTGGATCAACTAGAGTCATTTTATTCATGTTCTGTTCCTAAACCACATTGATCCACTGGTGACATTGCATGTGTGTTCTTTTCCTAAACCACATGGATCCACTGGAGTCATTGCATGTGTGCTCTTTTCCTAAACCACATTGATCCACTAGAATCATTCCATGCGTGTTCTTTTCCTAAACCACATGGATCCACTAGTGACATTGCATGTGTGTTCTTTTCCGAAAACACATCGATCCACTGTGACATTTCCATGTGTGTTCTTTTCCTAAACCACATGGATCCTCTAGAGTCATTGCATGTGTGTTGTTTTCCTAAACCACATTGATCCACTAGTGACATTTGCTAGTGTGTTCTTTTACAAAACCATATTGATCCACTAGTGACAATGCATGTGTGTTCTTTTTTAAACCTCATGGATCCACTAGAAACATTGCATGTGTGTTCTTTTCCAAAAGTACATGGATCCACTGGAGTCATTGCCTGTGTGTTCATTTCCTAAACCACCCGGATCCACTAGAGTCATTGCATGTGTGTTCTCTTCCTAAACCACATTGATCCACTGGTGACACTGCATGCATGTTCTTTTCCTAAACCACATGGATCCACTGGAGTCATTGCATGTGTGTTCTTTTCCTAACCCACATGGATCCACTAGATTCATTGCATGCGTGTTCTTTTACTAAACCACCTGGATCCACTAGATTCATTGCATTCATGTTCTTTTCCTAAACCGCATTGATCCACTAGTGACATTGCATGTGTGTTCTTTTCCTAAACCACATGGATCCACTAGAGTCATTGTAGGCGTGTTCTTTTCCTAAACCACATTGATCCACTAGAACCATTGCATGTGTTTTCTTTTCCTAAACCACATGGATCCACTAGTGACATTGCATCTGTGTTCTTGCCCTTAACCTCATTGATCCACTGGTGACATTGCATGTGTGTGCTTTTCCTCAACCACATGGATCCACTAGTGACATTGCATGTGTGTTCTTTTCCTAAATAACATTGATCCACTAGTGACATTGCATGCGTGTTATTTTCCTAAACCACATGGATCCACTAGTAACATTGCATGTGTGTTCTTTTCCTAAACCACATGGATCCACTATTAACATTGCATGTGTGTTCTTTTTTTAAACCACATGGATCCACTAGAAATATTGCATTTGTGTTCTTTTCCTAAGGCACATGGATACACTGGTGGCATTTGCATGTGTGTTATTTTCCTAAACCTCCTGGATCCACTAGTGACATTAGATGTATGTTCTTTTCCTAAAACACATCGATCCACTGGTGACATTTGCATGTGTGTTACTTTCCTAAACCACATGGCTCCTCTGGGGTCATTGCATGTGTGTTCTTTTCCTAAACCACATTGATCCACAGGTGACATTTGCTAGTGTGTTCTTTTACTAAACCATATTGATCCACTGGTGACATTTGCTAGTGTGTTCTTTTACTACACCATATTGATCCACTAGTGACAATGCATGTGTGTTCTTTTTTAAACCACATGGATCCACTAGAAACACTACATGTGTGTTCTTTTCCTAAAGCAGATGGATCCATTGGAGTCATTCCATGTGTTTTCTCTTCCTAAACCACATTTATCCACTAGTGATATTGCATGTGTGTTCTTTTCCTAAACCACATGGATCCACTAGAGTGATTGCATGTGTGTTATTTTCATAAACCACATGGATCCACTGGAGTCATTGCATGTGTGTTCTTTTCCTAAACCACATGGATCCACTAGAGTCATTGCATGCATGTTCTTTTCCTAAACCACATTGATCCACTAGTGACATTGCATGTGTGTTCTTTTCCTAAACACATGGATCCACTAGAGGCATTGCAAGTATGTTCTTTTCTTAAACCACATTGATCCACTTGTGACATTTGCATGTGTGTTCTTTTCCTAAACCACATGGATCCACTTGGGACATTAGATGTATGTTCTTTTCCTAAAACACATCGATCCACTAGTGACATTTGCATGTGTGTTGTTTTCCTAAACCACATTGATCCACTGGTGACATTTGCTAGTGTGTTCTTTTACTAAACCATATTGATCCACTGGTGCCATTGCATGTGTGTTCTTTTTTTAAACCACATGGATCCACTAGAAACATTGCATCTATGTTCTTTTCCTAAAGCACATGGATCCACTTGAGTGATTGCATGTGTGTTTGTTTCGTAAACCACCTGGATCAACTAGAGTCATTTTATTCATGTTCTGTTCCTAAACCACATTGATCCACTGGTGACATTACATGTGTGTTCTTTTCCTAAACCACATGGATCCACTAGAGTCATTGCATGTGTGCTCTTTTCCTAAACCACATTTATCCACTAGAATCATTGCATGCATGTTCTTTTCCTAGACCACATGGATCCACTGGAGTCATTACATCCATGTTCTTTTCCTAAACCACATTGATCCACTAGTGACATTGCATGTGTGTTCTTTTCCTAAACCACATGGATCCACTAGAGTCAATGCAAGTGTGTTCCTTTCCTAAAACACATTGATCCACTAGAGTCATTGCATGTTTGTTCCTTTACTAAAACACATTGAACCACATGGACCCACTAGTGACATTGCATGTGTGTTCTTTCCCTTAACCACATTGATCCACTAGTGACATTGCACGTGTGTGCTTTTCCTCAACCTCATGGATCCACTAGTGTCATTGCATGTGTGTTCTTTTCCTAAACAACATTGATCCACTAGTGACATTGAATGTGTGTTCTTTTCCTGAACCAAATTGATCCACTGGTGACATTGCATGTGTGTTATTTTCCTAAACCACATGGATCCACTAGTGACATTGCATGTGTGTTCTATCCCTAAACCACATGGATCCACTGGAGTCATTGCATGTGTGTTCTTTTCCTGAACCACATTGATCCACTGGTGACATTTGCATGTGTGTTCGTTTCCTAAACCACATGGATCCACTAGTGACATTAGATGAATGTTCTTGTCCTAAAACACATCGATCCACTGGTGACAATTGCATGTGTGTTCTTTTCCTAAACCACATGGATCCCCTGGAGTCATTGCATGTGTGTTCATTTCCTAAACCACATTGATCCACTGGTGGCATTTGCTTGTGTGTTCTTTTACAAAACCATATTGATCCACTGGTGACATTGCATGTGTGTTCTTTTTTTTAAACCACATGGATCCACTAGAGACATTGCATGTGTGTTCTCTTCCTAAACCACATTGATCGACTGGTGACATTGCATGTGTGTACTTTTCCTAAACCACATGAATCCACTAGAGTCATTGCATGTGTGTTCTTTTCCTAAACCACATTGATCCACTAGAATTATTGCATGCGTGTTCTTTTCCTAAACCACATGGATCCACTAGAGTCATTGCATGTGTGTTATTTTCCTAAACCACATTGATCCACTAACGACATTTCATGTGTGTTATTTTCCTAAACCACATGGATCCACTAGAGTCATTGCAAGTGTGTTCTTTTCCTAAACCAAATTGATCGACTAGAATCATTGCATGTGTGTTCTTTTCCTAAACCACATGGACCCACTAGTGAGATTGCATGTGTGTTCTTGCCCTTAACCACATTGATCCACTGGTGGCATTGCATGTGTGTGCTATTCCTCAACCACATGGATCCACTAGTGAAATTGAATGTGTGTTCTTTTCCTAAACCACATTGATCCATTGGTGACAATGCATGTGTGTTATTTTCCTAAACCACATGAATCCACTAGTGACATTGCATGTGTGTTCTTTTCCTAAACCACATGGATCCACTCGAGTCATTTCATGTGTGTTCTTTTCCTGAACCACATTGATCCACTAGTGACATTTGCATGTGTGTTCTTTTCCTAAACCACATGGATCCACTAGTGACATTAGATGAATGTTCTTTTCCTAAAACACATCGATCCACTAGTGACATTTGCATGTGTGTTCTTTTCCTAAACCACATAGATCCTCTGGAGTCATTGCATGTGTGTTCTTTTCCTAAACCACATTGATCCACTGGTGAAATTTGCTTGTGAGTTCTTTTACTAAACCATATTGATCCACTGGTGACATTGCATGTGTTTTATTGTTTTAAACCACATGGATCCACTAGAGACATTGCATGTGTGTTCTTTTCCTAAAGCACATGGATCCACTTGAGTCATTGCATGTGTGTTCTTTTCCTAAACCACCTGGATCCAATAGAGTCATTGCATGTGTGTTCTCTTCATAAACCACATTAATCCACTGGTGACATTGCATGTGTGTACTTTTCCTAAACCACATGGATCCACTGGAGTCGTTGCATGTGTGTTCTTTTCGTAAACCACATTGATCCACTAGAATCATTGCATGCGTGTTCTTTTCCTAAACCACATGGATCCACTAGAGTCATTGCATGCGTGTTATTTTCATAAACCACATTGATCCACTAATGAGATTGCATGTGTGTTATTTTCCTAAACCACATGGATCCACTGGAGTCATTGCAAGTGTGTTCTTTTCCTAAACCACATTGATCCACTAGAATCATTGCATGTGTGTTATTTTGCTAAACCACATGGATCCACTAGTGACATTGCATGTGTGTTCTTGCCCTTAACCACATTGATCCACTGGTGACATTGCATGTGTGTCATTTTCCTCAACAACATGGATCCACTAGTGACATTGCATGTGTGTTCTTTTCCTAAACCACATGGATCCACTAGTGACATTGAATGTACGTTATTTTCCTAAAACACATCGATCCACTGGTGATATTTGCATGTGTGCTCTTTTCCTAAACCACATGGATCCTCTAGAGTCACTTCATGTATGTTCTTTTCCTAAACCACATTGATCCAATAGTGACATTTGCTTGTGTGTTCTTTTACTAAACCATATTGATCCACTGGTGACATTGCATGTGTGTTCTTTTTTTAAACCACATGGATCCACTAGAGACATTGCATGTGTGTTCTTTTCCTAAAGCACATGGATCCACTTGAGTCATTGCATGCGTATTCTTTTTCTAAACCACATGGATCCACTGGAGTCATTGCATGTGTGTTCTTTTCCTAAATTACATTAATCCACTAGAATCATTGCATGCGTGTTCTTTTTCTAAACCACGTGGATCCACTGGAGTCATTGCATGCGTGTTCTTTTCCTAAACCACATGGATCCACTGGAGTCATTGCATGCGTTTATTTTCCTAAACCACATTGATCCACTAGTGACATTGCATGTGTGTTCTTTTCCTAAATCACATGGATCCATTGGAGTCATTGCAACTGTGTTCTTTTCCTAAACCACATTATCGACTAGAATCATTGCATGTGTGTTCTTTTCCTAAACCATATGGATCCACTAGTGACATTGCATGTGTGTTCTTGCCCTTAACCACATTGATCCATTGGTGATATTGCATGTGTGTCCTTTTCTACAACCACATGGATCCACTTGTGACATTGCATGTGTGTTCTTTTCCTAAACCACATTGATCCACTAGAATCATTGCATGCATGTTCTTTTCCTAAAGCACATGGATCCACTGGAGTCATTGCATCCATATTCTTTTCCTAAACCACATTGATCCACTAGTGACATTGCATGTGTGTTCTTTTCCTAAACCACATGGATCCACTAGAGTCATTGCAAGTGTGTTCCTTTCCTAAAACACATTGATCCACTGGAGTCATTGCAAGTTTGTTCCTTTACTAAAACACATTGAACCACATGGACCCACTAGTGACATTGCATGTGTGTTCTTTCCCTTAACCACATTGATCCACTAGTGACATTGCACGTGTGTGCTTTTCCTCAACCTCATGGATCCACTAGTGTCATTGCATGTGTGTTCTTTTCCTAAACAACATTGAACCACTTGTGACATTGAATGTGTGTTCTTTTCCTGAACCAAATTGATCCACTAGTGACATTGCATGTGTGTTATTTTCCTAAACCACATGGATCCACTAGTGACATTGCATGTGTGTTCTATCCCTAAACCGCATGGATCCACTGGAGTCATTGCATGTGTGTTCTTTTCCTGAACCACATTGATCGACTGGTGACATTTGCATGTGTGTTCTTTTCCTAAACCACATGGATCCACTAGTGACATTAGATGAATGTTCTTGTCCTAAAACACATCGATCCACTGGTGACAATTGCATGTGTGTTCTTTTCCTAAACCACATGGATCCCCTAGAGTCATTGCATGTGTGTTAATTTCCTAAACCACATTGATCCACTGGTGACATTTGCTTGTGTGTTCTTTTACTAAACCATATTGATCCACTGGTGACATTGCATGTGTGTTCTTTTTTTAAACCACATGGATCCACTAGAGACATTGCATGTGTGTTCTTTTCCTAAAGCACATGGATCCACTTGAGTCATTGCATGTGTGTTCATTTCCTAAACCACATTGATCCACTGGTGGCATTTGCTTGTGTGTTCTTTTACAAAACCATATTGATCCACTGGTGACATTGCATGTGTGTTCTTTTTTTTAAACCACATGGATCCACTAGAGACATTGCATGTGTGTTCTCTTCCTAAACCACATTGATCGACTGGTGACATTGCATGTGTGTACTTTTCCTAAACCACATGAATCCACTAGAGTCATTGCATGTGTGTTCTTTTCCTAAACCACATTGATCCACTAGAATTATTGCATGCGTGTTCTTTTCCTAAACCACATGGATCCACTAGAGTCATTGCATGTGTGTTATTTTCCTAAACCACATTGATCCACTAACGACATTTCATGTGTGTTATTTTCCTAAACCACATGGATCCACTAGAGTCATTGCAAGTGTGTTCTTTTCCTAAACCAAATTGATCGACTAGAATCATTGCATGTGTGTTCTTTTCCTAAACCACATGGACCCACTAGTGAGATTGCATGTGTGTTCTTGCCCTTAACCACATTGATCCACTGGTGGCATTGCATGTGTGTGCTATTCCTCAACCACATGGATCCACTAGTGAAATTGAATGTGTGTTCTTTTCCTAAACCACATTGATCCATTGGTGACATTGCATGTGTGTTATTTTCCTAAACCACATGAATCCACTAGTGACATTGCATGTGTGTTCTTTTCCTAAACCACATGGATCCACTCGAGTCATTTCATGTGTGTTCTTTTCCTGAACCACATTGATCCACTAGTGACATTTGCATGTGTGTTCTTTTCCTAAACCACATGGATCCACTAGTGACATTAGATGAATGTTCTTTTCCTAAAACACATCGATCCACTAGTGACATTTGCATGTGTGTTCTTTTCCTAAACCACATAGATCCTCTGGAGTCATTGCATGTGTGTTCTTTTCCTAAACCACATTGATCCACTGGTGAAATTTGCTTGTGAGTTCTTTTACTAAACCATATTGATCCACTGGTGACATTGCATGTGTGTTCTTGTTTTAAACCACATGGATCCACTAGAGACATTACATGTGTGTTCTTTTCGTACAGCACATGGATCCACTTGAGTCATTGCATGTGTGTTCTTTTCTTAAACCACCTGGATCCACTAGAGTCATTGCATATGTGTTCTCTTCCTAAACCACATTGATCCACTGGTGACATTGCATGTGTGTACTTTTCCTAAACCACATGGATCCACTTGAGTCATTGCATGCGCGTTGTTTTCATAAACCACATTGATCCACTAGAATCATTGCATGCGTGTTCTTTTCCTAAACCACATAGATCCACTAGAGTCATTGCATGCGTGTTATTTTCATAAACCACATTGATACACTAATGACATTGCATGTGTGTTATTTTCCTAAACCACATGGATCCACTGGAGTCATTGCAAGTGTGTTCTTTTCCTAAACCACATTGATCCACTAGAATCATTGCATGTGTGTTATTTTGCTAAACCACATGGATCCACTAGTGACATTGCATGTGTGTTCTTGCCCTTAACCACATTGATCCACTGGTGACATTGCATGTGTGTCATTTTCCTCAACAACATGGATCCACTAGTGACATTGCATGTGTGTTCTTTTCCTAAACCACATGGATCCACTAGTGACATTGAATGTACGTTATTTTCCTAAAACACATCGATCCACTGGTGATATTTGCATGTGTGCTCTTTTCCTAAACCACATGGATCCTCTAGAGTCACTTCATGTATGTTCTTTTCCTAAACCACATTGATCCAATAGTGACATTTGCTTGTGTGTTCTTTTACTAAACCATATTGATCCACTGGTGACATTGCATGTGTGTTATTGTACTCAACCACATGGATCCACTAGAGACATTGCATGTGTGTTCTTTTCCTAAAGCACATGGATCCACTTGAGTCATTGCATGCGTATTCTTTTTCTAAACCACATGGATCCACTGGAGTCATTGCATGTGTGTTCTTTTCCTAAATTACATTAATCCACTAGAATCATTGCATGCGTGTTCTTTTTCTAAACCACGTGGATCCACTGGAGTCATTGCATGCGTGTTCTTTTCCTAAACCACATGGATCCACTGGAGTCATTGCATGCGTTTATTTTCCTAAACCACATTGATCCACTAGTGACATTGCATGTGTGTTCTTTTCCTAAATCACATGGATCCATTGGAGTCATTGCAACTGTGTTCTTTTCCTAAACCACATTATCGACTAGAATCATTGCATGTGTGTTCTTTTCCTAAACCATATGGATCCACTAGTGACATTGCATGTGTGTTCTTGCCCTTAACCACATTGATCCATTGGTGATATTGCATGTGTGTCCTTTTCTACAACCACATGGATCCACTTGTGACATTGCATGTGTGTTCTTTTCCTAAACCACATTGATCCACTAGAATCATTGCATGCATGTTCTTTTCCTAAAGCACATGGATCCACTGGAGTCATTGCATCCATATTCTTTTCCTAAACCACATTGATCCACTAGTGACATTGCATGTGTGTTCTTTTCCTAAACCACATGGATCCACTAGAGTCATTGCAAGTGTGTTCCTTTCCTAAAACACATTGATCCACTGGAGTCATTGCAAGTTTGTTCCTTTACTAAAACACATTGAACCACATGGACCCACTAGTGACATTGCATGTGTGTTCTTTCCCTTAACCACATTGATCCACTAGTGACATTGCACGTGTGTGCTTTTCCTCAACCTCATGGATCCACTAGTGTCATTGCATGTGTGTTCTTTTCCTAAACAACATTGAACCACTAGTGACATTGAATGTGTGTTCTTTTCCTGAACCAAATTGATCCACTAGTGACATTGCATGTGTGTTATTTTCCTAAACCACATGGATCCACTAGTGACATTGCATGTGTGTTCTATCCCTAAACCGCATGGATCCACTGGAGTCATTGCATGTGTGTTCTTTTCCTAAACCACATGGATCCACTAGTGACATTAGATGAATGTTCTTGTCCTAAAACACATCGATCCACTGGTGACAATTGCATGTGTGTTCTTTTCCTAAACCACATGGATCCCCTAGAGTCATTGCATGTGTGTTAATTTCCTAAACCACATTGATCCACTGGTGACATTTGCTTGTGTGTTCTTTTACTAAACCATATTGATCCACTGGTGACATTGCATGTGTGTTCTTTTTTTAAACCACATGGATCCACTAGAGACATTGCATGTGTGTTCTTTTCCTAAAGCACATGGATCCACTTGAGTCATTGCATGTGTGTTCTCTTCCTAAACCACATTGATCGACTGGTGACATTGCATGTGTGTACTTTTCCTAAACCACATGGATCCACTGGAGTCATTGCATGTGTGTTCTTTTCCTAAACCACATTGATCCACTAGAATCATTGCATGCGTGTTGTTTTCCTAAGCCACATGGATCCACAGGAGTCATTACATCCGTGTTATTTTCCTAAACCACATTGATCCACTAATGACATTGCATGTGTGTTATTTTCCTAAACCACATGGATCCACTAGAGTCATTGCAAGTGTGTTCTTTTGCTAAACCACATTGATCCACTAGAATCATTGCATGTGTGTTCTTTTCCTAAACCACATGGATCCACTAGTGACATTGCATGTGTGTTCATGCCCTTAACCACATTGATCCACTGGTGACATTGCATGTGTGTCATTTTCCTCAACCACATGGATCCACTAGTGACATTCCATGTGTGTTCTTTTCCTAAACAACATTGATCCACTAGTGACATTGAATGTGTGTTCTTTTCCTGAACCACATTAATCCATGGTGACATTGCATGTGTGTTATTTTCCTAATACACATGGATCCATGGTGACGTTGCATGTGTGTTCTTTTCCTAAACCACATTGATCCACTGGTGACATTAGCTTGTGTGTTCTTTTACTAAACCATATTGATCCACTGGTGACATTACATGTGTGTTCTTTTTTTAAACCACATGGATCCACTTGAGTCATTGCATGTGTGTTCTTTTCGTAAACCACCTGGATCCACTAGAGTCGTTGCATGTGTGTTCTCTTCCTAGACCACATTGATCCACTGGTGACATTGCATGTTTGTACTTTTCCTAAACCACATGGATCCACTAGAGTCATTGTATGTGTGTTCTTTTCCTAAACAACATTGATCCACTAATGACATTGCATGTGTGTTCTTTTCGTAAACCACATTGATCCACTAGAATAATTGCATGCGTGTTCTTTTCCTAAACCACATGGATCCACTGGAGTCATTGCATGCGTGTTATTTTCAAAAACCACATTGATCCACTAATGACATTGCATGTGTGTTATTTTCCTAAACCACATGGATCCACTGGAGTCATTGCAAGTGTGTTCTTTTCCTAAACCACATTGATCCACTAGAATCATTGCATGTGTGTTATTTTGCTAAACCACATGGATCCACTAGTGACATTGCATGTGTGTTCTTTCCCTTAACCACATTGATCCACTGGTGACATTGCTTGTGTGTCATTTTCCTCAACCACATGGATCCACTAGTGACATTGCATGTGTGTTCTTTTCCTAAACCACATGGATCCACTAGTGACATTGGATGTACGTTATTTTCCTAAAACACATCGATCCACTGGTGATATTTGCATGTGTGCTCTTTTCCTAAACCACATGGATCCTCTAGAGTCACTTCATGTATGTTCTTTTCCTAAACCACATTGATCCAATAGTGACATTTGCTTGTGTGTTCTTTTACTAAACCATATTGATCCACTGGTGACATTGCATGTGTGTTCTTTTTTTATACCACATGGATCCACTAGAGACATTGCATGTGTGTTCTTTTCCTAAAGCACATGGATCCACTTGAGTCATTGCATGCGTATTCTTTTTCTAAACCACATGGATCCACTGGAGTCATTGCATGTGTGTTCTTTTCCTAAATTACATTGATCCACTAGAATCATTGCATGCGTGTTCTTTTCCTAAACCACGTGGATCCACTGGAGTCATTGCATGCGTGTTCTTTTCCTAAACCACATGGATCCACTGGAGTCATTGCATGCGTGTTATTTTCCTAAACCACATTGATCCACTAGTGACATTGCATGTGTGTTCTTTTCCTAAATCACATGGATCCATTGGAGTCATTGCAAGTGTGTTCTTTTCCTAAACCACATTGATCCATTGGTGATATTGCATGTGTGTCCTTTTCTACAACCACATGGATCCACTTGTGACATTGCATGTGTGTTCTTTTCCTAAACCACATTGATCGATTAGTGACATTGCTTGTGTGTTGTTTTCCTGAACCACATTGATCAACTGGTGACATTTCTTGTGTGTTCTTTTCCTAAACCACATGGATCTAGTAGTGTCATTGCATGTGTGTTATTTTTCCTAAACCACATGGACCCACTAGAGTCATTGCATGTGTGTTCTTTTCCTAAACCACATGCATCCCACTACTAGGAAAATGGACATCTGTGGCGCACCAAAAATGGACATCTGTAGCGCACTAGTAGTGCGCCACGAGCCGCGTGCTATGGCTAAAATTTACCCGTATAGTGCGCTACGGCTAAAAAAGTTACCCATGGAGCACCACCCAGTACGCCACAGGAAGGGGTCCAGGTGCGCCACGGCTATGCTTTTCATAAAACAAAAAAAAGCAAAAAACACCCTCATTTTGAATTTCAAAAGCAATCGGGTCCCCATCATCGTGTCGCCTCACCGGAGCGTATTGGTGGTGGCGCGGCCACAACCTACCACTGCCAGAGGTGCGGGAGGTTGTGGTCGTGCTAGTTCTCGAGCGCGAGGTGTCGGGCCAAGGAGGATGTGGTGGCCGGAGGAGGAGGATGAGGTGGCAGCCGGAGGAGAAGGTGGCGGATGTGGCCGGAGGAGGAGGAGGAGGTGGCAGCCGGAGGAGGAGGCGATGGTAGGAGGAGGTGGCGGTGGTGGTCGGAGGATCGTGGTTGTCACTTCAAGAAGGACGAGGAGGCCAGAGAAAAAGGACCCAGAGAAGAAGGAGAAGAGGAGGAGAGGAGGAGAAGGGGAAGAAGGAGAAGGAAAAGGGAGGATAATGGGAGGAGAATGAGAGGAGAAGGAGAAGAGTGGGAGGGAAAAGGAGAGGGGTAGGTGGCCGGGGTGGTGATTCGAATTTGGAATCCCACCCAACTTACTCGTAGCGCACTACGGTAAGTGGCCTCTATTTTTTTGCAGGAAAAAATGATCTTTTGATCGTAACTTTTTTATTCTTATCGAATTTTTAAAATCTAAACAATCGCTAAACGACCAGAGGTGGTTATGAGCGGATGCGAAATTTCGTTCTCGTCATTTTGGTATATTAAAAAAAATTCGACTTTGTATGCAAAAGTTAGGGCCATTTTACCGTGACATGACCTTTTTTGCAGAAAAAGTCGAAATTTTTGGTTATTAATTTTCCTACAAACTAGACCACATTGCCTACCTAGATGTCGAAGGATTTTTAAAATTTGAAGTGGTTTTCATTTTCTTTTATTTTTTGCAAGGCTAAAAAGGCGATCCACAGGGGGTGGAGTTGGGGAAAATAGGCAACATACTTAGCCGTAGTGAACCACATGTGGTGCCCTACGGGTATGTTTCATACCCGTGGCGCACCACTATATGGTGCCCTATGGGTAAGTGGCCTGCGTCCACCTCTTCCCAAGCCCACATGTACCCGTAGCGCACCACCGCCATGTGCGCCATGGTTATACCAGTTAGTTGTAGGGTACTTGTTGGCAGTGCGCCACGCCTATTTTACCTGTGGGGAACCATTGGCACGTCTGCCACGGATGTGTGAATTACCTATAGCCGTTTTCGTAGTAGTGTGCACTGGTGACATTTGCATGTGTGTTTTTTCCTAAACCACATGCATCCACTAGACTCATTGCACGTGTGTCCTTTTCCTAAACCACATTGATCCACTAGTGACACTTCATGTGTGTTCATTACCTAAAACACATGTATCCACTGGTTACATTGCATCTATGTTCTTTTCCTAAACTACATGGATCCACTAGTGACATTGCATGTGTGTTCTTTTCCTAAACCACATTGATCCACTAGTGACATTGCATGTGTGTTCTTTTCCTAAACCACATGGATCCACTAGATTCATTCCATGTGTGCTCATTTCCTAAACCACATTGATCCACTAGAGTCATTGCATTTGTGTTCTTTTCCTTAACCACATGGATCCACTTGTGACATTGCACATGTGTTCTTATCCTAAAAAACATTGATCCACTAGAGTCATTGCATGTGTGTTTTTTCCTAAACCACATGGATCCACTTGTGACATTGCATGTGTGTTCTTTTCCTAAACCACAAGGATCAACTATTGACATTGCATGTGTGTTCCTTTCCTAAACCACATGGATCCACTAGTGACATTGGATGTGTGTTCTTTTCCTAAAACACATTGATCCACTTGTGAAATTTGCATCTTTGTTCTTTTCCTAAACCACATGGATCCTCTACGGTCATTGCATGTGTGTTCTTTTCCTAAACCACATTGATCCACTAGTGACATTTGCATGTGTGTTCTTTTCCTAAATCATATTGATCCACTGGTGAAATTGCATGCATGTTCTTTTCCTAAAGCACATGGATCCACTAGAGTCATTGCATGCGTGTTCTTTTCCTAAACCACATTGATCCACTGGTGACATTGCATTTGTGTTCTTTTCCTAAACCACATGGATCCACTAGAGTCATTGCATGTGTGTTATTTTCCTAAACCACATTGATCCAATAGAATCATTGCATGCGTGTTCTATTCCTAAACCACATGGATCCACTGGAGAGTCATTGCATGTGTATTCTTTCCCTAAACCACATGGATCCACTAGAGTCATTGCATGCGTGTTCTTTTCCTAAACCACATTGATCCACTGGTGATACTACATGTGTGTTCTTTTCCTAAACCACATGGATCCACTAGAGTCATTGCATGTGTTTTTTTCCTAAACCACATTGATCCACTAGAGTCATTGCATGCACGTTCTTTTGCTAAACCATATGGATCCACTAGTGACATTGCATGTGTGTTCTTTTCCTAAAACACATTTATCCACTAGATTGATTGCATGTATGTTGTTTTCCTAAACTACATTGATCAACTGGTGAAAATTGCATGTGTGTTCTTTTCCTAAACCACATTGATCCACTGGTGACACTTGCATATGTGTTCTTTTCCTAAACCACATGGATCTACTAGAGTCATTGCATGTGTGTTGTTTTCCTAATCCACATTGATCCACTAGTGTCATTGCATGCGTGTTCTTTTCCTAAAACATATTGATCCACTAGTGACATTTGCATGTGTGTTCTTTTCCTAAAACACATGCATCCACTGTTGACATTGGATGTGTGTTTTTTTTCCTAAACCACGTGTATCCACTGGTGAAATTGCATGTATGTTCTTTTCCTAAACCACATGGATTTGCTAAAGAAATTGCATGTGTGTTCTTTTCCTAAACCACATTGTTCCATTGGTGACATTGCATGTATGTTTTTTCCTAAACCACATGGATCCACTGGAGTCATTGCATGTGTGTTATTTTCATAAACGACATTAATCCACTGGTGACATTTACATGCGTGTTCTTTTCCAAAACCACATGGATCCACTGGAGTCATTGCATGTGTGTTATTCTCCTAAAACATATTGATCCACTCGTGACATTTTTATGTGTGTTCTTTTCCTAAACCACATGGATCCACTGGTGACACTTGCATGTGTGTTCTTTTCCTAAACCACATGCATCCACTAGACTCATTGCACGTGTGTCTTTTTCCTAAACCACATTGATCCACTGGTGACATTGCATGTGTGTTCTTTTCCTAAACCATAGTGATCCACTAGTGAGATTGCATGTGTTTTTTTCATGAACCACATTGATCCACTATAATCATTGTATGTTTGTTGTTTTCCTAAACCACATGGATCCACTAGAGTTATTGCATGTGTGTTCTTTTCCTAAACCACATTTATCCACTAGTGACATTGCATCTGTGTTATTTTCCTAAAACACATGTATCCACTAGTGACATTGGATGTATGTTCGTTTCCGAAAATCCATTGATCCACTGGTGGCATTTGCATATTTGTTCCTTTCCTAAACCACATGGATCCTCTGTGGTCATTGCATGTGTGTTCTTTTCCTAAACCCCATTGATCCACTAGTGACATTTGCATGTGTGTTATTTTCCTAAACCATATTGATCCACTAGTGACATTACATGCGTGTTCTTTTCCTAAACCACATGGATCCACTGGAGTCATTGCATGCGTGTTCTTTTCCTAAACCACATTAATCCACTGGTGACATTGCATTTGTGTTCTTTTCCTAAACCACATGGATCCACTAGAGTCATTGCATGTGTGTTATTTTCCTAAACCACATTGATCCACTAGAATCATTGCATGCGTGTTCTATTCCTAAACGACATGGATCCACTGGAGTCATTGCATGTCTATTCATTCCCTAAACCACATGGATCCACTAGAGTCATAGCATGCGTGTTCTTTTCCTAAACCACTTTGATCCACTGGCGATATTACATGTGTGTTCTTTTCCTAAACCACATGGATCCACTAGAGTCATTGCATGTTTTTTTTGCTAAACCACATTGATCCACGAGAGTCATTGCATGCATGTTCTTTTGCTAAACCATATAGATCCACTAGTGACATTGCATGTGTGTTCTTTTCCTAAAACACATTGATCCACTAGATTCATTGCATGTATGTTCTTTTCCTAAACTACATTGATCAACTGGTGAAAATTGCATGTGTGTTCTTTTCATGAACAACATTGATCCAATGGTGACACTTGCATGTGTGTTGTTTTCCTAATCCACATTCATCCAGCAGTGTCATTGCATGTGTGTTCTTTTCCTAATACATATTGATCCACTAGTGACATTTGCATGTGTGTTATTTTCCTAAAACACATGCATCCACTATTGACATTGGATGTGTGTTCTTTTCCTGAACCACATTGATCCAATGGTGACACTTGCATGTGTGTTCTTTTCCTAAACCACATGGATCTACTAGAGTCATTGCATGTGTGTTGTTTTCCTAATCCACATTGATCCACTAGTGTCATTGCATGTGTGTTCTTTTCCTAAAACATATTGATCCACTAGTGACATTTGCATGTGTGTTCTTTTCCTAAAACACATGCATCCACTATTGACATTGCATGTGTGTTCTTTTCCTAAACCACATGTATCCACTGGTGACATTGCATGTTTGTTCTTTACCTAGACCACATGGATTCACTAGAGACATTGCATGTGTGTTCTTTTCCTAAACCACATGGTTCCACTAGTGACATTGCATGTGTGATTTTTCCTAATACACATGGATCCACTAGTGACATTTTTATGTGTTATCTTTTCCTAAACCACATAGATCCAATGGTGACACTTGCATGTGTGTTATTTTCCTAAACCACGTGCATCCACTAGACTCATTGCACGTGTGTCCTTTTCCTAAACCACATTGATCCACTGGTGACATAGCATGTGTGTTCTTTTCTTAAACCATAGTGATCCACAAGTGACATTGCATGTGTTTTTTTTCATGAACCACATTGATCCACTAGAATCATTGCACGTTTGTTGTTTTCCTAAACCACATGGATCCACTAGAGTTATTTCATTAGTGTTCTTTTCCTAAACCACATTTATCCACTAGTGACATTGCATGAGTGTTCTTTTCCTAAACCACATGTATCCACTAGTGACATTGCATTTGTGTTCTTTTCCTAAACCACATGGATCCACTAGTGACATTGCATGCGTGTTCTTTTCCTAAACCACATTGATCCACTTGTGACATTGCATGTGTGTTCTTTTCCTGAACCAAATGGATCCACTTATGACATTGCATGTGTGTTCTTATCCTAAAAAACATTGATCCACTAGAGTCATTGCATGTGTTTTTTCCTAAACCACATAGATCGACTAGTGATATTGCACTTATGTTCCTTTCCTAAAACACATGGATCCACTAGTGACATTTGATGTGTGTTCTTTTCCTAAAACACATTGATCCACTAGTAACATTAGCATGTTTGTTATTTTCCTAAACCACATGGATCCTTTAGGGTCATTGCACGTGTGTTCTTTTCCTAAACCACTTTGATCTACTAGTGACATTTGCATGTGTGTTCTTTTTCCTAAACCATATTGATCCACCGGTGACATTGCCTGCGTGTTATTTTCCTAAACCACATTGATCCAATGGTGACACTTGCATGTGTGTTCTTTTCCTAAACCACATGGATCCACTAGAGTCATTGCATGTGGGTTATTTTCCAAAACCACATTGATCCACTAGAATCATTGCATGCGTGTTCTATTCCTAAACCACATGGATCCACTGGAGTCATAGCATGTGTATTCTTTTCATAAACCACATGGATCCACCAGAGTCATTGCATGTGTGTTCTTTTCCTAAACCACATCGGTCCACTAGTGACATTACATGTGTGTTCTTTTCCTAAACCACTTGTTGCATGTGTGTTCTTTTCCAAAACCATATTGATCCACTAGTGACATTGCATGCGTGTTCTTTTCCTAAACCACATGGATCCACTTGAGTCATTGCATGCGTGTTCTTTTCCTAAACCACATTGATCCACTATTGACATTGCATTTGTGTTCTTTTCCAAAACCACATGGATCCACTAGAGTCACTGCATGTGTGTTATTTTCCTAATCCACATTGATCCACTAGAATCATTACATGCGTGTTCTATTCCTAAACAACCTGGACCCACTTGAGTCATTGAATGTGTATTCTTTCCCTAAACCACATGGATCCACTAGAGTCATTGCATGCGTGTTCTTTTCGTAAACCACATTGATCCATTGGTGATATTACATGTGGGTTCTTTTCCTAAACCACATGGATCCACTAGAGTCATTGCATGTGTTTTTTCCTAAACCACATTGATCTACTAGAGTCATTGCATGTGTGTTCTTTTGCCAAACCATATGGATCCACTAGTGACATTGCATGTGTGTTATTTTGGTAAAACACATTGATCCACTAGATTCATTTCATGTATGTTCTTTTCCTAACTACATTGATCAACTGGTGAAAATTGCATGTGTTTTCTTTTCCTGAACCACATTGATCCAATGGTGACACTTGCATGTGTGTTCTTTTCCTAAACCACATGGTTCTACTAGAGTCATTGCATGTGTGTTGTTTTCCTAATCCACATTGATCCACTAGTGTCATTGCATGTGTGTTCTTTTCCTAAAACATATTGATCCACTAGTGACATTTGCATGTGTGTTCTTTTCCTAAAACACATGCATCCGCTATTGACATTGCATGTGTGTTCTTTTCCTAAACCACATGTATCCACTGGTGACATTGCATGTTTGTTCTTTACCTAAACCACATGGATTCACTAGAGACATTGCATGTGTGTTCTTTTCCTAAACCACATGGTTCCACTGGTGACATTGCATGTGTGTTTTTCCTAAACCACATGAATCCACTTGTGACATTTTTATGTGTCATCTTTTCCTAAACCACATAGATCTACTAGTGACACTTGCATGTGTGTTCTTTTCCTAAACCACATGCATCCACTAGACTCATTGCACGTGTGTCCTTTTCCTAAACCACATTGATCCACTAGTGACATTGCATGTGTGTTCTTTTCTTAAACCATAGTGATCCACTAGTGACATTGCATGTGTTTTTTTCATGAACCACATTGATCCACTAGAATCATTGCACGTTTGTTGTTTTGCTAAACCACATGTATCCACTAGAGTTATTTCATGTGTGTACTTTTCCTAAACCACATTTATCCACTAGTGACATTGCATGTGTGTTCCTTTCCGAAACCACATGTATCCACTAGTGACATTGCATGTGTGTTCTTTTCCTAAACCACATTGATCCACTGGTGACATTGCATGTGTGTTCTTTTCCCAAACCACATGGATCCACTAGAGTCACTGCATGTGTGTTCATTTCGTAAACCACATTGATCCACTAGAGTCATTGCATCTGTGTTCTTTTCTTAAACCACATGGATCCACTTGTGACATTGCATGTGTGTTCTTATCCTAAAAAACATCGATACACTAGAGTCATTGTATGTGTTTTTTTCCTAAACCACATGGATCCACTAGTGACATTGCACTTGTGTTCTTTTACTAAACCACAAGGTTCCACTGTTGATATTGCATGTGTGTTCCTTTCCTAAACCACATGGATCCACTAGTGACATTGGATGTGTGCTCTTTTCCTAAAACACATTGATCCACTAGTAACATTTGCATGTTTGTTCTTTTCCTAAACCACATGATCCTCTAGGGTTATTGCACACGTGTTCTTTTCCTAAACCACATTGATCTACTAGTGACATTTGCATGTGTGTTCTTTTTCCTAAACCATATTGATCCACCGGTGACATTGCATGCCTGTTATTTTCCTAAACCACATGTATCCACTAGAGTCATTGCATGCGTGTTATTTTCCTAAACCACATTAATCCACTGGTGACATTGCATGTGTGTTCTTTTCCTAAACCACAAGGATCCAGTAGAGTCATTGCATGTGGGTTATTTTCCTAAACCACATTGATCCACTAGAATCATTGCATGCGGGTTCTATTCCTAAACCACATGGATCCACTAGAGTCATTGCATGTGTATTCTTTTCATAACTCACATGGATCCACCAGAGTTATTGCATGTGTGTTCTTTTCCTAAACCACATTGGTCCACCAGTGACATTACATGTGTGTTATTTTCCTAAACCACATGTTTCATGTGTGTTCTTTTCCTAATCCACATTGATCGACTAGAGTCATTGCATGCGTATTCTTTTCCCAAACCATATGGATCCACTGGTGACATTGCATGTGTGTTCTTTTCCTAAAACACATTGATCCACTAGAGTCATTGCATGTATTCTCTTTTCCTAAACCACATTGATCCACTAGTGAAAGTTGCATGTGTGTTCTTTTCCTGGACCACATTGATCCACTGGTGACACTTGCATGTGTGTTCTTTTCCTAAACCACATGGATCCACTTGAGTCATTGCATGTGTGTTCTTTTCCTAATCCACATTGATCCACTAGTGTCATTGCATGTGTGTTCTTTTCTTAAAAGTCATTGATCCACTTGTGACATTTGCATGTGTGTTCTTTTCCTAAAACAAATGAATCCACTATTGACATTGCATGTGTGTTCTTTTCCTAAACCACATGGATTCACTAGAGACACTACATGTGTGTTCTTTTCCCAAACCACATGGATCCACTAGTGACATTGCATGTGTATTCTTTTCCAAAACCACATGTATCCACTAGTGATATTGCATGTGTGTTATTTTCCTAAACCACATGGATTCACTAGAGACACTGCATGTGTGTTCTTTTCCTAAACCACATGGATCCACTAGCGACATTGCATGTGTGTTCTTTTCCTAAACCACATGTATCCCCTAGTGACATTGCATGTGTGTTCATTTCCTAAACCACATTGATCCACTAGAGTCATTGCATGTGTGTTCTTTTCCTAAACCACATGGATCCACTTGTGACATTGCATGTGTGTTCTTTTCCTAAACCATATTGATCCACTAGTGACATTGCATGCGTGTACTTTTCCTAAACCACATGGATTCACAGGAGTCATTGCATGCATGTTCTTTTCCTAAACCACACTGATCCACTAGTGACATTTCATTTGTGTTCTTTTCCTAAACAAGATGGATCCACTAGAGTGATTGCATGTGTGTTATTTTCCTAAACCACATTGATCCACTAGAATCATTGCATGCGTGTTCTATTCGTAAACAACATGGATCCACTAGAGTCATTGGATGTGTATTCTTTCCCTAAACCACATGGATCCACTCGAGTCATTGCATGCGTGTTCTTTTCCTAAACCACATTGATCCACTTGTGATATTACATGTGGGTTCTTTTCCTAAACCACATGGATCCACTAGAGTCATTGCATTTGTTTTTTCCTAAACCACATTGATCTACTAGAGTCATTGCATGCGTGTTCTTTTGCTAAACCATATGGATCCACTAGTGACATTGCATGTGTGTTCTTTTCCTAAAACACATTTATCCACTATATTCATTGCATGTATGTTCTTTTCCTAAACTACATTGATCAACTGGTGAAAATTGCATGTGTGTTCTTTTCCTGAACCACATTGATCCAATGGTGACACTTGCATGTGTATTCTTTTCCTAAACCACATGGATCTACTAGAGTCATTGCATGTCTGTTGTTTTCCTAATCTACATTGATCCACAAGTGTCATTGCATGTATGTTCTTTTCCTAAAACATATTGATCCACTAGTGACATTTACATGTGTCTTCTTTTCCTAAAACACATGCATCCACTTTTGACATTGCATGTGTGTTCTTTTCCTAAACCACATGTATCCACTGGTGACATTTCATGTTTGTTCTTTTCCTAAACCACATGGATTCACTAGAGACATTGCATGTGTGTTCTTTTCCTAAACCACATGGTTCCACTAGTGACATTGCATGTGTCTTTTTTCCTAAACCACATTGATCCACTGGTGACATTTTTATGTGTTATCTTTTCCTAAACCACATAGATCCACTGGTGACACTTGCATGTGTGTTCTTTTCCTAAAACCACATGCATCCACTAGACTCATTACACGTGTGTCCTTTTCCTAAACCACATTGATCCACTGGTGACATTGCATGTGTGTTCTTTTTCTTAAACCATAGTGATCCACTAGTGACATTGCATGTGTTTTTTTTCATGAACCACATTGATCCACTAGAATCATTGCACGTTTGTTGTTTTCCTAAACCACATGGATCCACTAGAGTTATTGCATGTGTGTTCTTTTCCTAAACCACATTTATCCACTAGTGACATTGCATGTGTGTTCTTTTCCTAAACCACATGTATCCACTAGTGACATTGCATCTGTGTTCTTTTCCTAAACCACATGGATCCACTGGTGACATTGCATGTGTGTTCTTTTCCTAAACCACCTTGATCCACTGGTGACACTGCATGTGTGTTCTTTTCCTAAACCACATGGATCCACTAGAGTCATTGCATGTGTGTTCATTTCCTAAACCACATTGATCCACTAGAGTCATTGCATGTGTGTTCTTTTCCTAAACCACATGGATCCACTTGTGACATTGCATGTGTGTTCTTATCCTAAAAAACATTGATCCACTAGAGTCATTGCATGTGTTTTTTTCCTAAACCACATGGATCCACTAGTGACATTGTAGTTGTGTTCTTTTCCTAAACCACAAGGTTCCACTGTTGATATTGCATGTGTGTTCCTTTCCTAAACCACATGGATCCACTAGTGACATTGGATGTGTGTTCTTTTCCTAAAACACATTGATCCACTAGTAACATTTGCATGTTTGTTCTTTTCCTAAACCACATGGATCCTCTAGGGTCATTGCACATGTGTTCTTTTCCTAAACCACATTGATCTACTAGTGTCATTTGCACGTGTGTTCTTTTTGCTAAACCATATTGATCCACCGGTGACATTTCATGCGTTTTATTTTCCAAAACCACATGTATCCACTAGAGTCATTGCATGCGCGTTATTTTCCTAAACTACAAGGATCCACTAGAGTCATCGCATGTGGGTTATTTTCCTAAACCACATTGATCCACTAGAATCATTGCACGCGTGTACTATTCCTAAACCACATGGATCCACTAGAGTCATTGCATGTGTATTCTTTTCATAAACCACATGGATCCACCAGAGTCATTGCATGTGTGTTCTTTTCCTAAACCACATTGGTCCACTAGTGACATTACATGTGTGTTCTTTTCCTAAACCACGTGTTGCATGTGTGTTCTTTTCCTAATCCACATTGATCCACTAGAGTCATCGCATGCGTGTTCTTTTCCTAAACCACATGGATCCACTAGTGACATTGCATGTGTGTTCTTTTCCTAAAACACATTGATCCACTAGAGTCATTGCATGTATTTTATTTTCCGGAACCACATTGATCCACTAGTGAAAGTTGCATGTGTGTTCTTTTCCTGTACCACATTGATCCACTAG
This sequence comes from Avena insularis, assembly GCA_023614405.1. NCBI lineage: Eukaryota > Viridiplantae > Streptophyta > Magnoliopsida > Poales > Poaceae > Avena > Avena insularis. The sequence continues at coordinate 665,123 of JAJUPC010000108.1, read as the reverse complement.
TGACACTTGCATGTGTGTTCTTTTCCTAAACCAGATGGATCCACTGGAGTCATTGCATGTGTGTTCTTTTCCTAATCCACTAGTGTCATTATATGTGTGTTCTTTTCTTAATACTCATTGATCCACTTGTGACATTTGCATGTGTGTTCTTTTCCTAATATACATGAATCCACTATTGACATTGCATGTGTCTTCATTTCCTAAACCACATTGATCTACTAGAGTCATTACATGTGTGTTCTTTTCCTAAACCACATGGATCCACTTGTGACATTGCATGTGTGTTCTTATTCGAAAAAACATTGATCCACTAGAGACACTGCATGTGTGTTTTTTCCTAAACCACATGGATCCACTAGTGATATTGCAGTTGTGTTCTTTTCCTAAACCACAAGGTTTCACTGTTGACATTGCATGTGTGTTACTTTCCTAAACCACATGGATCCACTAGTGACATTGGATGTGTGTTCTTTTCCTAAAACACATTGATCCACTGGTGACATCTACATATTTGTTCTTTTCCTAAACCACATGAATCCTCTGGGGTCGTTGCATGTGTGTTCTTTTCCTAAACTACATTGATCTACTAGTGACATTTGCATGTGTGTTCCTTTCCTAAACCATATTGATCCACCGGTGACATTGCATGCGTGTTATTTTCCTAAATCACATGTATCCAGTGAAGTCATTTCATGCGTGTTCTTTTCCTAAACCACATTGATCCACTTGTGACATTGGATGTGTGTTCTTTTCCTAAACCACCTGGATCCACTAGATTCACTACATGTGAGTTCTTTTCCTAAACCACATTGATCCACTAGAATCATTGCATGCGTGTTCTATTACTAAACCACATGGATCCATTGGAGTCATTGCATGTGTATTATTTTCATAAACCACATGGATCCACTAGAGTCATTGCATGTGTGTTCTTTTCCTAAACCACATTGGTCCACTAGTGATATTACATGTGTGTTCTTTTCCTGTCGTGGTGGTTTCACGGCAGGTGCACTAGGGGAATCCAGAGAGGGATAGTGTGGTGATTCCACACACACTAGCTTTGTATTTGATTCACTTCCACAGACTACAAGTACTCCTTGAGCTGTATTGGAGAGAGGAGGAAGAAGGAACTCTCTTACTCTCACCACTCGCTAGCCCTCAGTAACTTTCTTGTAGAACATGAACCTCTAAAGACCAACCCAGTAAAACTCAACCCTTTCTACAAAGGCCCTAGACCTCCTTATATAGGGGTGGCTAGGTCTCCAATTAGGGCATACGTGGAGGCATATTCCATGGAATATGCCTCGTCCCAAAATAGTAAGCTGACCGGGTTAATTTAACCCAACGTCATCCAGGCAGAGGCTACGTGAGCCTCTGCGGCGCCCGCGTCATCCGACACAGGCTTCGTCACCTTTGTCGGCCACGCCTTGGTGGTCCTGGCCTCTGTCTGCTTCGCTCACGCTCTGCGCACAGTGGTCACCCTTTGACCAGCGAGATACCTTCCTTCTCTTGTAAGCTTGCCATAACCCGGATCATACCTAGTCAATCCGGCCATAGTTGTTCCTGCATACAAGTTAGATACATCTCACTGACTTACGATATAAGTCGGTTGAGACCCAGTTAGGTGGACATCCCCTGGTCCGGGTTACCCCGTGATTCGGCCTGCCTTGAGGTGACTCGGCTAGCATCCGCTTTGACCTTGCCGTACCTCAGCTAACTCGGCCTTTATACCCCGGCGTGACCCTACCCGGGAGTATACCCCCAACATTAGCCCCCGAAGCTGGTGCGGTCTTAGCTGCCTTAGCCGCTAAGGCCACAACAGGTTCAATTTTATCGAGCCTCTGGCTCCTTTCCGAGGTACCTCATAGTCCGGATTTTCTTAGGTTCACTTTCCCTTGGCAAATTCTGAGTTTTCACTCGCTGGCCGGGTTACCTCATATTCATCCGGGTCATTCTTCCTTCTCTTGTACGCTTCCCCATGTGGAGGTTAATCATCACGTTTGCCTCATTTTAAGGGCCTGCGCTAGTAACTGCCGCCGTAATTGTCAGTTATCACTGTAGCACAGGTCACATCGTGCCTGCCTCCTTGTTAACTGCATCATAACGTCGTGTCATGGGATCTCCTGCGCTCTGTGGCATTTCTTGTGGCTCGCTGCTGATTGGTTGATCTGGGGCATACACGGCCACACCGTGTGGCCCGCCCGCACAGCGCGATCCCACTACCCCTTAAGGGCGTGGTTAAATACGGGAGGGGTGCGCCCCTTGGGTTCTTTCCCCACTTCTGCGCCCCTATGCCTCTGCTTCTTCTTCTTCCTCTCCAGCGACAGCGCCGCCGCCACCGCATATGAGTAGCAGCACCGCTGCCGTACTGCTTCCACGCACACCAGCGTCGCCGCCACCTCCCCGCATCTATTCCACCACGAGTCCTCGCCTATCCAGGCCACTGTGACCAACCGCCGCTAGCGCCAGTGAGGGCAGTGATCTTGAGATGATAGAGGAGGAGCTCGTCGTTGCTGAGCAAGAAATGGAGGAGGACAGGGTGAACGCCATCATGCGCGTGGCTGGATCTCGGTCCGCCAGATGACTCGGATCGTCAGTATCGCACCAGGCGCATCCCGGAGGGTGTTACCGCATGCCTTCCCGCTGCGGAGCTTGCCCCCTCACCGAATCTAGGTGAGTATGTTGTATTCCTCTCCCATTTCCAACGTGGATTCAGGATCCCAGCAAGCGATTTCTTCAATGACTGGCTCAACACATATGAGCTTCAGCTGCACCATCTTCGGGCTAACGTCATCACCTCTCTCTCTGCCTTCGCCTCCACCATCAAAGGCTACGCCAGACTATGGCCCACGAAGGAGCTCTGGATCCGGTTCTTTGGCCTTCGCCGGAACGTGATTCCGAATGTCCAGCTTAATCCGGAGGATAAGCAGCTCACGTAGTTCGGCGCAGCTTCCATCTCCCCTGGAAACAGTCTATCTTTCCCCGAGTTACGGGGCTTGACTCCTGCAAGGGTTGGGCTCGAAACTTCTTCTATGTCCGGAACAACACAACTGAGGATCAGATCCGGCTGTGCCCTTATGCTCCGGGTCCTCCCAATCCGGATCTGGGGGACGTGGTCCCCAAGTCAACAAAAGGTTCCAGGAGCTGAAGGACATGGGGTTGCGCAATGAGGACGCGATGATTATGTTCGTCCGCAACCGGATCTCCCCCTGCAGAAACGTACACACAAAGTTTGCCACATGAGCTGGGGCCGTGATCCCATCCGGACCTCCTCATTTGAGTTAAGAAACACTGAGATCTTCCGCCGGGTCAAGGCCCTCTCCACCACTAAGAAGGACTTCTCAGCTGAGTGGACGTGGGGGATCGAACATTTCTGCCACGATAGGCTTCCCCCCTCGGCAAGTCTCGTGCCCCAAACATTCTCTGAATTGTATCGTATGTCGGTTTCTGTTGTAGGTTTAATCCCTTTGTCTTTTCTTTCCCTTAGATGTTTCTTCAGCAAACCATTGAGGATGGCCCCAAGCCTTCTCTCAAATGGGCACCTGATCGAGACACCTCGGATGTGGAGGAGACGGATCAGGAGATGTTCCTGCCGATGGTGGACGCGACCAAGCGACCAACGGGTAAACTCTCTTCCATTAGAGATTGGCCTAACGATGAAGATGATTCGGATGTTGAGGTGATGGAGGCATTTGACGCTGTCCCCCTTTCTTATGCTTTTCCGACATCAGCTAACCCCGGTGGGCAGATCCATGAAGCTCCTCCCCTTGCCATGGGTGAGCCTGTCCCGGTCGCACCGAAGAAGAGGGGGCCGCATCTTCTTCTTCCTTTAGACCTTCTCAGCCAACTAAGAGGCGAAAGAAGTCCGCGGACAAAGCTGCCACGAAGTCCACGACTAAGGCTATGGCCCGGAGAGCTCGCAAGCCGAAAGAGCCCCTGACTTCGGATGAGTAAGTCGTTTCTCCCTTTGCCATTCACTTGTTCTTCTTTTGTTATAGTTTCTCATCATACATTATTTGATTCGGCAGGGCCGCGGTCGAGGTCCCATAGAGTGGATCCGACATTGCCTCCCCGCTCCGACATAGCCCTTCTCCCCCTCGTGGCGATGATTCACACCCGTTGAGCCCCATTCTGGAGGGTTCAGCGGCTGCTCCGGGTTCTAGCCCACCTCGTCAAGAGGAGGGCAACCTCGGAGCAGGGGAAACTGGCTCTGCCGAGGCAGCAGCAATCACCACTTCGGCTCCGCCGCAACCAGCTACCACCGAGGTTCCTTCAGCGCCTCCGCCGAATAAGAAACCAGCACCAGCACCATCATTAGCTCCAGCACCAGCAGCAAGAACAAAAGCAACAACAACAGCACCAAACCTCTCCGCCTCGTCCGAGTCTTCCAAGGCTCGGCGAGAAGACATCAGCAGCACCAATGCTAGCGCCAACGCAGCTCCCAAGGGCAAATCCGCTACAGAAACCTCAACCTCTCAGCAGCAGCCCAAGGGCAAAAAGGCTCCTGACGCCACCAGGGCAGCGTTAATCGAGGCTGGACAACGCACCCTTGCGTCCATGCTTTCGAAGAAGTCTCCACCTCCGAAGGACGCCCCTGCCGAGCCAGCTGATGCGCAACTTGTTTTGCACACTAGCCCCGCCGCTGCCCAGGTTGAGAGATAGGAAGCGCATGCCAAGGGCCTAGTGGCGCCTCACATTCTTAGCGGCGAGCGATACCCTCCGACTTTGATCGAGTTTGTGAACAACTGGAACAAGGCGGAGTTTGTCCACAACGACGATCTCCCGGAGAAGTCCGGTCCCGCCGAATTTGCTGCGTAGATGAATACTGATGCCAAGGCAATTAATCTTGCAGGTCGGATGATGGAGGTACGTTACTTCGTCTTTTCCTTAACATGTTGAAGATATAATTGATATAACCATTAGTCCCCGAGCCTCCGGGGGAGTAACTTGTTACTCGGCGGGATGCTCCTTAGAAAATTAACGTAGCTCCTTAATAACTTCAAATATGCACACACCTAGAGTCGGGTTATGTTCCACTTGGCCCGGATCTTGTACACTTCGAATATGCACACACCTAGAGCCGGGTTAAGTTCCACTCGGCGCGGATCTTGTACACTTCGAATATGCACACACCTAGAGCCGGGTTAAGTTCCACTTGGCCCGGATTTTGTACACTTCGAATATGCACACACCTAGAGACGGGTTAAGTTCCAGTTGGCCCGGATCTTGTACACTTCGAATATGCACACACCTAGAGCCGGGTTAAGTTCCACTTGGCCCGGATCTTGTACACTTCGAATATGCGCACACCTAGAGCCAGGTTAAGTTCCACTTGGCCCGAATTTTGTCCACTTTGAATATGCACACACCTAGAGCCAGGTTAAGTTTCGCGTGGCCCGGATTTTATACACTTCGAATATGCACAAGACTAAGCTATCTTTTCGTACTTTTTTCAGGTGACCAGCAATCGCCGGAGTGCTGAGTTTCAGCGTCTCCTGGATACTCACAAAATGCTGCATGCGAAACATACTTTGCTTAGCGCCGAACACGATAAACGGGGTAAGTTTCTTCCTTGGCATTTTTCCGTTTTTCTTCATCTTTTTCTGCCGAACTAATCAATCATTCAGATTTCACAGCTGAGGTGGAAGCTGAGAATACCATCATGAGGAAAAATTTGGACCAGATAAAGGGTAAGTTATTCTTGCTCAACCTTGCTATGCTCTCTATCTCCTTTTCTCCGTGGCTCGGCAAACATTCATACCTCAGCTTTGCTGGGTCAACAAACTATTTCAGCATCTCTTGAAGATAGTGTGCCCGTGCATGATATGATGATGCATTTTCTAACAAGGTGGCAAGATCAGTCAACTCAAAAAGAAAGATGATGAGCTTGCCCTCCTCCGAACTAAAGATGATGTGATTGCCAAGCTCAAGGAAGATATGAAGAAGCTGAAAGCGCAGCACCAAACCGAACTTCAAAAAGCTGGCCAGGACTTTACTGAAGAGCGCGAGCGCCTCAACCCCTAGATTGCCAAGGACCAAGAATTACTTATGGAGGCCAACGTCAAGCTTGAGTCGGGGAATGCTGAACTTGTGTAACTCTAGGAGAGGCGCGACAATTGCACCAAGGAGCTGACCCGGGTTCACAGCCATATTTCTGGTAAGTTCTTTTTCTCTTCAATTTTCATGAATCTCTCCGGGTCTACTTCCTTTACTTACCCCACCTGTCTTTTTTTTCAGGCAAATTCCCAGAGAGCGATGTCATTGCATCCAAGGCTGTTGCCAAGTTCCGCAGGAGAGGGGTACTCCATCTGGTCCTGGCACCATTCCTCTTGATCTCGAAGACTTGATAGTCAGCTTGTCCTCCCGAGTCGGGATTGTGAAGAACTACGGCAAGGACATCTTAGACGTAGTAATCCGGATCTTCAACGCCTTTTGGCCTAAAGAAGATACTCCGAAGAGTACCGCTATTCTTTTTGCCAAGCTCCTGGAATGCGAGACTCAGCTCGATCTCTGGAGAGAATCTGCTAGACGCGCCGGAGCTGAGATCGTTCTTCACTACGTGCTTACGTGGTACGAGAAGATTGACCTCAAACTCCTTGAGAGCATGCGCACCGGATCAAGGTGGTCTACTGACCCGGATTGGGTAGCTTGGCGCAAGGCTTGTGCTCATAGCTTCATCCAATACGCCCCCATTCATCAATGGAACGAGGGACCAAGCTTCCTAGATGCCGCCGACGATGAAAATGCCGAAAACGTTAAAGATGATTCGGATGAGGACGAAGAGGACGAAGCCTCAGACGTCGAGGAAGACGTAGATGACTCTGAAGCCGAGGCTGGGGCTGCACCTGCTAGCGCCGAATTACCTCCTCCTACTTCTCCTTGATTATAAAACACTTTAAATATCATCAGATCCCCGGTATGCCGGGTGCAATAGTATCAAACACACAAGTGATATTTTGCTACTAAGTTTTTATGCTGGATTGACTTGGGCATAGTCCCCGAGTTTCATTTTCTCGTTCTTCCAATCTCCTGGCTCGGCTCGTGTCTACCTTGGTTCGGTTTTATGACTTACGAGTCCGAGCTTCAAAAATTGTCTTAACAATACTTGGAAACTCTAGGATTAGCTCAAAGTAATTCAGCATAATAAATCGAAAGTAAACATAAGGTTAGTCCAAAAACAAACGTCGGCTCAATTAAGTTCCTTTCCTTAGTCGTTTTTCATATGCTACGCAATTCCAAACTTGTTCTCTTGCTTGCCATGAAGCCAAATCTTGTTGGACAACATCAAGTCGAAGAGTTGGGTTCTTGGTGCTCACACACTACTAATCCGGCTTAAGTAGAAAAACTTACGCCAGCCAACGTATAAATAATAAATACGGAAAACAACAAACATTTTCAAGGCAGCCCCTGAGTTACTGCTCGAGGTGCCCACATTTCATTGATAGGCTCATTGCCGGCATACATACCAATATATGAGAGACTCGGATACATACACTTCTCTGCTAAGTGTAGAAAGGACGAAGTAGAGCTACATTCCATGGACGCTTAGATTCCTCGTCGGACCTGTCCGCCTTGTTCTTTTCCTATGGTTTGGCATCGATAAGATAATAAGAATCATTGTGCAATGCTTTGCTCACAATGAATGGCCCTTCCCATGGGGGGATAACTTATGCATGCCAGCAGTACGTTGTACCAACCGGAGTACTGATCACCTTCCTAAGACTCGGGGTTTACTTTCCAGCTATGATAGCGTTGGAGATTTTGCTGATATATGGCGGATCTAGACAATGCCAATTCTCTCGCTTCTTCCAGCAGATCAACATCATTTTGCCGGGCTTCTTGCACTTCGGCTTCTGTGTATTGGGTGACCCTAGGCGAGTCATGCTCTATGTCGGTAATAGCTTCGCCCCATATACCGTAAAAAATGGCATATAGCCCGTTGATCGATTCGAGTTGTTCTTAAACTCCACAAAGACAACTGGTAGTTCTTCTATCCAGCACCCCGCTGATCTTTGCAGCCGCTCAATGAGCCGGGGTTTTATCCCGGATAATACTAATCTGTTGGATCTTTCCACTTGTCTGTTCGATGCGGGGTGGGCTACCGAGGCAACGTCCAGCCGGATCTTCTTATCTCGGCAGAATCGCGCAAATGCTCCTTCAGCAAAGTTTGTGCTGTTGTCTGTTATGATACTGTGATGATAATCATATCTCAAGATGATGTCTTTGAGAAATGTCACGGCCGTAGCTCTATCACATTTTCTTATTGGCTTTACTTAAATCCACTTTGTAAATTTATCAACCATGACCAAAATGTGAGTCATATTTCCCCTCGCTGGTTTGAACGGGCCAACCATGTTGAAACACCATACGGCAAATGGCCAGGTGATTGGTATGGTCTTGAGCTCCGACATTGGCATATGTGTCTTGGTAGCATACCTCTAGCAACCGTTGCATTTTCTTACCAAGTCCTCTGCTTGTTCTAAGGCACTTGGCCAGTAGAATCCATGTCGGAAAGCTTTTGCTACCAAGGATCTGGACGAGGCATGATGCCCACATTCCCCTTGATGTATATCTCGGAGGATGTCAAGCCCTTCTTCCGGGCTAACACATCGCTGGAGGACATTGGTCACACTCCTTTTGTATAGCTCGGAATTTATGATCGTGTATGCCTTTGCTCTCCTCTGAGTTTGCCTAGATAGCACCTCCTCAGCGGGTAAAGTTCCATCTTTCAGGAATTGAAATATAGGTAGTGCCCAAGCTGGTATTGCTCGTACAGGGAAAACAACCTCATCAATTTCCATATGATTCACCGGCATAACCTCAACCGGATCACGCTGAGCAGTCCCGGGTCTTGCGAAGCAGTCCCCGGGTTCGCCGAGGCAGTCCCCGGGTTTGGCGAGGAAGTCCCCGGGTTTCATGTACCATCTCCCATGTCAATGTCCATGGGTGCAGCTCCAGACTCCGGATCTTCCGGGATGCAGATTGAGTCGGTTTCTCGAGACGACCTGATAGATGGTTTTCTAAGGTGTTCTAACGCTACACCCAGTGGAATTGCTTGTTGGGTTGATCCGAGCTTCGACAATACGTCAGCAGCCTCATTTTCCACCTAGGGTACATGGCGAAATTCGCATCCCTCAAAGTAACCAGATATCTTCTGCACATGGAATCTGTACAGTGCCATGTTTGGATCAAGAGCGTCCCACAGCCCCGACACTTGCTGAACTACCAAATCCGAGTCGCCAAAGCATTGGATCTGACGTATCCCAATTTCTTTTGCCACTTTGAGCCCATGCACAAGTGCTTCATATTCGGCGACGTTGTTTCATGCTGCGAAATGGATCTGTAGCACATACTTCGACTGGTCATTCTTTGGCGAGGTAAGCACAACTCCGGCGCCTAACCTGGTTTTTGTTTTTGACCCGTCAAAGTGCATTCTCCAATAGTTCGGATCTAGTAATGGTGGTTCATATTGCACCTCGGCCAAGTCCACAAAAAAGTCGGCCACAGCCTGAGACTTGATTACTTCTCTTCTGTCATATTGTGGCGCATAAGGAGATAGCTCAATTGCCCATTTCGCAATCCTGCCACTTGCATCCTTGTTACTCATTATCTCGGATATGGGAGCTTCACATATTACTTTGATGGGGTGCTGCTCAAAATAATGTTTTAGCTTCTTTGCCGACATGTACACACCATATGCCACTTTCCGATAATGCGGATAATTTTGCTTTGATGTGGATAATACCTCGCTTAGGTAATATATTGGCCTTTGCACTGACTTACCCTCTTCATCGCGCTCTACCACAATTACAGCACTTACAACTCGGTTGGTTATGCTATGTAGAGCAACATTGGCCTTTGGTAGTGGAGAGGCTAACACCGGTGCAAGGGCTAACATTTTCTTTAATTGGATAAAGGCTTCATTATTCGCAAGGCCCAAATGAACTTGTCCGACTTTTTCATGAGTTGATAGAGAGGCAATGCCTTTTCTCCCAACCGACATACAAACCCACTTAACAATGCCAGGCAACCAGTGAACTTCTGGACATCGTTAAGGCACTTCGGCTGTTCCATTCGCTCTATGGCTCGGATTTTAGTTGGATTGACTTCAATGCCTCGGCTGGAGACGAGGAATCCGAGAAATTTTCTAGCCAGGACACCGAAGGTACATTTTTCCGGGTTAAGCTTCATCCGGAACCTCCTTAGGTTCGCGAATGTCCTCCTGATATCGTCAAGGAGCATTTTGCTTTCCTTGGTCTTGATAACAACATCATCCACACACACCTGCACATTTTGACCAATTTGGTCGTGCAAACATTTTTGCATACATCTTTGGTATGTTGCCCCTGTATTACATAAACCAAATGGCATGGTGCTATAGCAATAAGCCCCATACGGGGTGATAAATGCAGCCTTTATTTGATCATCCAGATTCAGGGGTATCTGGTGGAAACCAGAGTATGCATCAATGAATGACAACAGTTCACACCCAGCAGTTGAATCTATGACTTGATCTATCCTTGGCAGTGGAAATGGATCTTTTGGACACGCCTTATTCAGGTTCGTGTAATCGATACACATACGCCAAACCACTGCCACATTCGGATCATCCTTCTTCTTTTCCACCAGCACCAGATTAGATAACCAATCTGGGTAAAGAACTTCCATGATAAATCCCGCTGCTAGTAACCGAGCTATCTCATCTCCAATGACTTTTCTCCTATCTTCGTCGAAGCGGCGAAGAGGTTGCTTCACCGGCCTTGCTCCGAGTCTCACATTCAAAGAGTGCTTGGCCAACTCCCTCAGAACACCTTGCAAGTCCTGTGTGGACCAAGCAAAAATATCCCGATTCTCATGAAGGAAGTTGATGAGCTCGCTTTCCTATTTATCGTTTAACCCGACACCAATTGTTACGGTGCGCTCTGGGAACATATCATCAACAGGCACTTTCTTGGTATCCTTTGTGGCTTGGAATGAGACACTACCATGCGGATTACTAAACACCAGCATATACTGCTGGGCGAACTGAGCCAATGCCGCCACTTCCTATATCTTTCTTTTCTCTTGCACAATCACGAGTGACTCGGCTAGGTTAGACTGACGCACACTCAATGGAACGTCGGAAATCTCCGGCTATGGTGATTACTCCATTTGGCCCAGGCAACTTCATCATTAGATAACTGATGTGACAACTTGCCATGAACTTGTTCAGTGCTGGTCTTCTGAGTAACACGTGATACGCACTTTCTAAGTTCACCACTTCAAACTCCAAATTCTCAGTTCAGCAGTTATCTCGCGTGCCGAAAAATACGTCAACCCGGACCTTGCCTATGGGCTCACAAAAAATGCCTGGCACAATGCCATGGAAAGTTGTCCTTGTAGCCTGAAGCATATTCTCCGAGATACCCAACTTGCACATTGTATCCGCATACATGATGTTAATGCTACTGCCATTATCTATCAGCACCTTGGAGAATCTCACATTGATATTAGGCCCAATGAATGTCGGATCCAGCACTAGCGCATACGAACCAGGACTTGGCATAAGCTTGGGTTGATCTTTGATGCTCCAGGTAATTTCCTGGTCCGACCAAGGCATATACGTCGTCACTGCTGGCACTACCGCATTCACCTCCATGTGTCGGTGCTGCAAGCTCTTTCTATCTGTTTCCTCAGTGGTAAACACACAGTAACTCTGATGATGCTCTCTATACTCATTCCTCCCCTTGTTTCCGGGGTACCTCTGATCCGGTTGATGCTGGTATTCCACTTGATGCACTGCATCCCTTCTCTCATGGTTGTCATACCTCGGCGAAGGGGGAGGCAACATTAGTTATTGCGTGTTTGCTTAGGAGAGCAATTGCGTGTTCGCTCGGGAGAGCCGGGGTAACTCCTGCCGAGGTTGATCATTCCGAGGTGCCTGAGCATTCCCTAAACCTCCGTGTTCTATCTTACGCATCCACTCACACTGCCTTGTTGTATGACCCGCTGGGTTACTTGGATTTGGCGTGTGAAATGTACACGGCTGATCCAGCATTGACTCGTAAGTATACCTCAGACGGTCCTTCTTTTCTCGCCATCGCTTTTGCTCAGCGCCTAAGTTTTCTTGCCATCGCTTTCGGTGTCCATTGTTGCCTCTAGTTTTCCGACATTGATTGCCCTGCCCGGGTTGATCTTGATTCACAAAGAAGAACTTGTTGCAAACTGCATCGTAATCCGTCTCATCATCTCTTCTTTACCCCGTAGTCATTCCTTCGGATGACCTGCCCATCTCTCTGGTAGTACTCCTCATTTGACTCGTTTGACACGAGCCTGGGTTGAGTCGGATCACCCAAAGCATACGAATCAGCAATCCGGATTGTCTCTGCCAATGTAGTTGGCATATCCCTTTGCAATCTTTGCCACACCATGCTTGCATATCTTCACCCTTGCGCAAACCATGCTATGGCCTGTGACTCAATCACACCCTCACATGAGTTTCGCACGGTACACCACCTCGTTAAGAACGCCCGGTCCGTCTCATTCGGTATCTGCTTGCACATTGCTAGGATCTGTGGCCTATTCGGCCTCTGATACATACTTGAGAAATTGCTGACAAACATTTCCTCAAAATCAATCCAACAGTTGATACTTCCAGGCGGCAAATTGTTTAGCCATACCCTCGGTGGTCCCTCCAACATCTGGGGTACATATCTCACAGCCCATCTCAAGTTGCCTGTAGCAATCTTTATAGCTGTAGCATAGTTAATCAACCAATCCTCCGGCTTTGTGCTGCCATCGTATGTCTTAGTGCCTCTGGGTAGCTGGAAGTTGGGTACTGTAGGTTCCTTCATGATCCGGGGCCCAAAACACGCAGGACCCGAGGGACCTTGACATTCAATCTGCTCCGACCTATACAGCCGATCCAGTTTTAATCTGGCATCATCAGGCATCAAATCCATGCTTCCCAATCTTGACCCTATCACATGATAGTCCGGCCTTGGGTATCCTGCGTTCACCATTTCTGAATCACCATCATTATATCGGTCTTGCTCTCGTGGAGCACCTCTCTATTGCATACCTCGGCCAGCAGTTTGCTCTTGCCTTGCTATATTCTGCTGCTGCGGTTGTCCTGCTCCTGCCGAGTTACGCTGTCCGACATTGCAATTTAGACCGGCATTGCCTTGGTCGCGGTTACCTCGGCCAGCTTCACCTCGGCTCACACTTCGTCGATCCTCATTTCTCTGCACTTCTTTTCCTTTCCCTACCCTTGCCGGGTCATACGGGACTATCTATTTGTTCCTCCTGGCCGAGGTTACTACCTCTTCTCTCCTAGGACCACCATGAGGAGACGATGCAGCTCCAGCGGATTTCTCCAGGTTACCCACCGCCGAATGAATGATTTTGGAGGCCCCAGCTCTCCCCGGGTTAGCCCTGAGCAATTCCTCATTTCGCTTGTTCGTGATCCAATCCAACTCATTGACCCTATCTTGCTGTCTCTGACGGGCCTCACCCATTACACCCTCTAACTTGGACGCAGCTGCATCTGCTGCTCTGAGGTTTTTCGCCGGGGTACTATACTTCGGTAGTCCCACGGATAAATAGTTCTTTGACTCCTCAATCCTAGTATCTCCCTCTTTGTTCATTTCACTCATGAGGTTTCTCCCCTTCACTTTTAGAGCATCTAATTTATTTGCCTTTGCATACTCACGCAGTGTCATGTTCAACGGCTGCTGAGCCACGGCTATCTTTTTCACACCCTCAAGTATTTTTCCCTAGTTTCCTCTAGCTCGGCCTATGCCTGAGCCGGATCTACCGCTACTGCTACTGGGTTTGCCAAGCTATCCATCGCTTGCTGCAGCACATTCTCTGGCTTCTCTAGTGGAGGCCTCTACTTTTCCTCAGTACCTTAGGCGTTACCTCCGGATCTGGTGCCGGATCCTTGCTTGCGGCTGCACCTGGTGCAGTCATCATCACCTTGGCACGGTCCGGTGAGCAAGTGATACGCGCCCCACGAACCACACTAAGGGGTGGCTCGCCTCCGTCGACGACGTGCCGCGGATGAACACATGACACATCAACAGCAATGTAGACCTTGTGCACGCCGAGCTTGGTGAAGAGGCCGTTGCACGAAAGAGGACGCTTGCCGAAGCAGCCAGCGTTGTCGCTGACAAAGTCAAGCGCTCCAAAGCGCTAAACGAGCCCGGAGACGATGCGTTCGCCGGTGCCGATGAGGTTTCCCGTTCGGATCTTCACCCCTGCTAGCGCCGCTAGCCCCACGGTGGGCGCCAACTGTCGTGGTGGTGTCACGGCAGATGCCATGGATAGGCTAAAGGTGGGGACTAAATGCACTAGGGGAATCCAGAGAGGGATAGTGTGGTGATTCCACACACATTAGCTTTGTATTTGATTCACTTCCATAGATTACAAGTGCTCCATGAGTTGTATTGGAGAGAGGAGGAAGAAGGAAATCTCTTACTCTCACCACTCGCTAGCCCTCAGTAACTTGCTTGTAGAACATGAACCTCTAAAGACCAACCTAGTAAAACTCAACCCTTTCTACAGAGGCCCTAGACCTCCTTATATAGGGGTGGCTAGGTCTCCAATTAGGGCATACGTGGAGGCATTTTCCATGGAATATGCTTCCTCCCAAAATATTAAGCCGACCGGGTTACTTTAACCCAGCGTCATCCATGCAGAGGCTACGTGAGCCTCTGCGGCGCCCGCGTCATCCGACATAGGCTTCATCACCTTTGTCGGCCACTCCTCGGTGGTCCTGCCCTCTGTCTGCTTCGCTCACTCTCTATGTACAGTGGTCACCCTTTGACCAGCGAGATAGCTTCCTTCTCTTGTAAACTTGCCATAACGCGGATCGTACCTAGTCGATCCGGCCATAGCTGTTCCTGCATACAAGTTAGATACATCTCACCGACTTATGATATAAGTCGGCTGAGACCAGTAGTGGACATCCCTCGTCCGGTTACCCGTGATTCGGCCTGCCTTGAGGTGACTCGGCTAGCATCGGATTTGACCTTGCCTTACCTCGGCTAACTCGGCCTTTATACCCCGGCGTGACCGTACCTAGGGGTGTCCCCCCAACATTTCCTAAACCACATGTTGCATGTGTGTTCTTTTCCTAATCCACATTGATCCACTAGAGTCATTGCATGCGTGTTCTTTTCCTAAACCACATGTATCCACTAGTGACATTGCATGTGTGTCCTTTTCCAAAAACACATTGATCCACTAGAGTCATTGCATGTGTGTTCTTTTCGTAAACCAGATTGATGCACTGGTGAAAATTGCATGTGTGCTCTTTTCCTGAACCACATTGATCCACTAGTGACACTTGCATGTGTGTTCTTTTCCTAAACCACATGGATCCACTAGAGTCATTGCAAGTGTGTTCTTTTCCTAATCCACATTGATCCACTCGTGTCATTGCATGTGTGTTATTTTCCTAAAACACATTGATCCACTGGTGACATTTGCATGTGTGTTCTTTTCCTAAAACACATGCATCCACTGTTGATATTGCATGTGTGTTCTTTTCCTAAACCACATGGATCCACTAGTGACATTGCATGTGTGTTTTTTCCTAAACCACATGGATTCTCTAGAAACATTGCAAGTGTGTTCTTTTCCTAAACCACATGGATCCACTGGTGACATTGCATGTGTTTTTTTCCTAAACCACATGGATCCACTAGAGTCATTGCATGTGTGTTATTTTCCTTAACCACATTGATCCACCGTTACATTTACTGCTCTTCTTTTCCTAAACCACATTGATCCACTAGTGATATTTGTATGTGTGTTCTTTTCATAAACCACATCGATCCACTGGTGACATTTGCATGTGTGTTCTTTTCCTAAACCACATGCATCCACTAGACTCATTGCACGTGTGTCCTTTTCCTAAACCACATTGATCCACTGGTGACATTGCATGTGTGTTCTCTTCCTAAACCACATGGATCCACTAGAGACATTGCATGTGTGTTCTTTTCCTAAACCACAATGTTCGACTAGTATCATTGCATGTGTGTTCTTCTTTTCCTAAACCCACATGGATCCACCCGTAACATTGCATGTGTGTTCTTGTCCTGAACCACATTGATCCACTAGTGATATTGCATGTGTGTTCTTTTCCTAAACCACATGTATCCACTCGTGACATTGCATGTGTGTTCTTTTCCTAAACCACATGTATCCACTAGTGACATTGCATGTGTGTTATTTTCCTAAACGACATTGATCCACTAGTGACATTGCATGTGTGTTATTTTCCTAAACCACATTGATCCACTGGTGACATTGCATGTGTGTTGTTTTCCTAAACCACAATGATCCACTGGTGTCATTGCATGTGTGTTCTTTTCCTAAACCACATTGATCCACTAGAGTCATTTCATGCTTGTTCTTTTCCTCAACCACATGAATCCACTAGTGACATTGCATGTGTGTTCTTTTCCTAAAACACATTGATCCACTAGAGTCATTGCATGTGTGTTCTTTTCCTAAACCATATTGATCCACTAGTGAAAATTACATGTGTTTTCTTTTCCTGGACCACATTGATCCACTTGTGACACTTGCATGTGTGTTCTTTTCCTAAAGCACATGGATCCAGTTGAGTCATTGCATGTGTGTTCTTTTCCTAATCCACAATGATCCACTAGATTCATTTCATGTGTGTGTTCTTTCCTAAAACACATTGATCTACTGGTGTCATTTGCATGTGTGTTCTTTTCCTAACACACATGCATCCACTTTTGACGTTGGATGTGTTCTTTTCCTAAACCACCTGGATTCACTAGGTACATTGCATGTGTGTTCTTTTCATAAACCACATGGATCCATTGGTGACATTGCATGAGAGTTTTTTTCCTAAACCACATGGATCCACTTGGGTCATTGCATGTTTGTTATTTTTCTCAACCACATTGATCCACTGGTGACATTTACATGCGTGTTTTTTTCCTAAACCACAATGATCCACTAGTGATCTTTAGATGTGTGTTCTTTCCTAAACCACATGGATCCACTGACATTTGCATGTGTGTTCTTTTCCTAAACCACATGCATCCACTAGACTCATCAGACGCGGTGTGTCAGTTTTCCAAACCGCATTGATCCACTGGTGACATTGCATGTGTGTTCTTTTCCTAAACCACATGGATCCACTAGAGTTATTGCATGTGTGTTCTTTTCCTAAACCACAATGATCGACTAGAATCATTTAATGTGTGTTCTTTTCCTAAACCACATGGATCCACCAGTTACATTACATTTGTGTTCTTGTCCTGAACCACATTGATCCACTAGTGATATTACATGTGTGTTCTTTTCCTAAACCACATGTATCCACTGTTGACATTGCATGCGTGTTCTTTTCCTAAACCACATGTATCCACTAGTGACATTGCATGTGTGTCCTTTTCCAAAAACACATTGATCCACTAGAGTCATTGCATGTGTGTTCTTTCAGAACCATTGATGCCTGGTGAAAATTGCATGTGTGTTCTTTTCATTAACCACATTGATCCACTAGGACACTTGCATGTGTGTTCTTTTCCTAAACCACATGGATCCACTAGAGTCATTGCAAGTGTGTTCTTTTCCTAATCCACATTGATCCACTCGTGTCATTGCATGTGTGTTCTTTTCCTAAAACACATTGATCCACTGGTGACATTTGCATGTGTGTTCTTTTCCTAAAAGACATGCATCCACTGCTGATATTGCATGTGTGTTCTTTTCCTAAACCACATGGATCCACTAGTGACATTGCATGTGTGTTTTTTCCTAAACCACATGGATTCTCTAGAGACATTGCAAGTGTGTTCTTTTCCTAAACCACACGGATCCACTGGTGACATTGCATGTGTGTTTTTTCCTAAACCACATGGATCCACTAGAGTCATTGCATGTGTGTTATTTTCCTTAACCACATTGATCCACTGGTTACATTTACCTGTCTCTTCTTTTCCTAAACCACATTGATCCACTAGTGATATTTGTATGTGTGTTCTTTTCATAAACCACATCGATCCACTGGTGACATTTGCATGTGTGTTCTTTTCCTAAACCACATGCATCCACTAGACTCATTGCACGTGTGTCCTTTTCCTAAACCACATTGATCCACTGGTGACATTGCATGTGTGTTCTCTTCCTAAACCACATGGATCCACTAGAGTCATTGCATGTGTGTTCTTTTCCTAAACCACAATGTTCGACTAGTATCATTGCATGTGTGTTCTTCTTTTCCTAAACCCAGATGGATCCACCGTAACATTGCATGTGTGTTCTTGTCCTGAACCACATTGATCCACTAGTGATATTGCATGTGTGTTCTTTTCCTAAACCACATGTATCCACTCGTGACATTGCATGTGTGTTCTTTTCCTAAACCACATGTATCCACTAGTGACATTGCATGTGTGTTATTTTCCTAAACGACATTGATCCACTAGTGACATTGCATGTGTGTTATTTTCCTAAACCACATTGATCCACTGGTGACATTGCATGTGTGTTGTTTTCCTAAACCACAATGATCCACTGGTGCCATTGCATGTGTGTTCTTTTCCTAAACCACATTGATCCACTAGAGTCATTTCATGCTTGTTCTTTTCCTCAACCACATGAATCCACTAGTGACATTGCATGTGTGTTCTTTTCCTAAAACACATTGATCCACTAGAGTCATTGCATGTGTGTTCTTTTCCTAAACCACATTGATCCACTAGTGAAAATTACATGTGTTTTCTTTTCCTGGACCACATTGATCCACTTGTGACACTTGCATGTGTGTTCTTTTCCTAAAGCACATGGATCCAGTTGAGTCATTGCATGTGTGTTCTTTTCCTAATCCACATTGATCCACTAGTGTCATTGCATGTGTGTTCTTTTCCTAAAACACATTGATCTACTGGTGTCATTTGCATGTGTGTTCTTTTCCTAACACACATGCATCCACTTTTGACGTTGGATGTGTTCTTTTCCTAAACCACCTGGATTCACTAGGTACATTGCATGTGTGTTCTTTTCCTAAACCACATGGATCCATTGGTGACATTGCATGAGAGTTTTTTTCCTAAACCACATGGATCCACTGGAGTCATTGCATGTTTGTTATTTTTCTCAACCACATTGATCCACTGGTGACATTTACATGTGTGTTCTTTTTCCTAAACCACAATGATCCACTAGTGATCTTTAGATGTGTGTTTTTCCTAAACCACATGGATCCACTGTGACATTTGCATGTGTGTTCTTTTCCTAAACCACATGCATCCACTAGACTCATTGCACGTGTGTCAGTTTTCCAAACCGCATTGATCCACTGGTGACATTGCATGTGTGTTCTTTTCCTAAACCACATGGATCCACTTGGGTCATTGCATGTTTGTTATTTTTCTCAACCACATTGATCCACTGGTGACATTTACATGCGTGTTTTTTTCCTAAACCACAATGATCCACTAGTGATCTTTAGATGTGTGTTCTTTTCCTAAACCACATGGATCCACTGGTGACATTTGCATGTGTGTTCTTTTCCTAAACCACATGCATCCACTAGACTCATTGCACGTGTGTCAGTTTTCCAAACCGCATTGATCCACTGGTGACATTGCATGTGTGTTCTTTTCCTAAACCACATGGATCCACTAGAGTTATTGCATGTGTGTTCTTTTCCTAAACCACAATGATCGACTAGAATCATTTAATGTGTGTTCTTTTCCTAAACCACATGGATCCACCAGTTACATTACATTTGTGTTCTTGTCCTGAACCACATTGATCCACTAGTGATATTACATGTGTGTTCTTTTCCTAAACCACATGTATCCACTGTTGACATTGCATGCGTGTTCTTTTCCTAAACCACATGTATCCACTAGTGACATTGCATGTGTGTCCTTTTCCAAAAACACATTGATCCACTAGAGTCATTGCATGTGTGTTCTTTTCGTAAACCAGATTGATGCACTGGTGAAAATTGCATGTGTGTTCTTTTCCTGAACCACATTGATCCACTAGGACACTTGCATGTGTGTTCTTTTCCTAAACCACATGGATCCACTAGAGTCATTGCAAGTGTGTTCTTTTCCTAATCCACATTGATCCACTCGTGTCATTGCATGTGTGTTCTTTTCCTAAAACACATTGATCCACTGGTGACATTTGCATGTGTGTTCTTTTCCTAAAAGACATGCATCCACTGCTGATATTGCATGTGTGTTCTTTTCCTAAACCACATGGATCCACTAGTGACATTGCATGTGTGTTTTTTCCTAAACCACATGGATTCTCTAGAGACATTGCAAGTGTGTTCTTTTCCTAAACCACACGGATCCACTGGTGACATTGCATGTGTGTTTTTTCCTAAACCACATGGATCCACTAGAGTCATTGCATATGTGTTATTTTCCTTAACCACATTGATCCACTGGTTACATTTACATGTCTCTTCTTTTCCTAAACCACATTGATCCACTAGTGATATTTGTATGTGTGTTCTTTTCATAAACCACATCGATCCACTGGTGACATTTGCATGTGTGTTCTTTTCCTAAACCACATGCATCCACTAGACTCATTGCACGTGTGTCCTTTTCCTAAACCACATTGATCCACTGGTGACATTGCATGTGTGTTCTCTTCCTAAACCACATGGATCCACTAGAGTCATTGCATGTGTGTTCTTTTCCTAAACCACAATGTTCGACTAGTATCATTGCATGTGTGTTCTTCTTTTCCTAAACCCAGATGGATCCACCGTAACATTGCATGTGTGTTCTTGTCCTGAACCACATTGATCCACTAGTGATATTGCATGTGTGTTCTTTTCCTAAACCACATGTATCCACTCGTGACATTGCATGTGTGTTCTTTTCCTAAACCACATGTATCCACTAGTGACATTGCATGTGTGTTATTTTCCTAAACGACATTGATCCACTAGTGACATTGCATGTGTGTTATTTTCCTAAACCACATTGATCCACTGGTGACATTGCATGTGTGTTGTTTTCCTAAACCACAATGATCCACTGGTGCCATTGCATGTGTGTTCTTTTCCTAAACCACATTGATCCACTAGAGTCATTTCATGCTTGTTCTTTTCCTCAACCACATGAATCCACTAGTGACATTGCATGTGTGTTCTTTTCCTAAAACACATTGATCCACTAGAGTCATTGCATGTGTGTTCTTTTCCTAAACCACATTGATCCACTAGTGAAAATTACATGTGTTTTCTTTTCCTGGACCACATTGATCCACTTGTGACACTTGCATGTGTGTTCTTTTCCTAAAGCACATGGATCCAGTTGAGTCATTGCATGTGTGTTCTTTTCCTAATCCACATTGATCCACTAGTGTCATTGCATGTGTGTTCTTTTCCTAAAACACATTGATCTACTGGTGTCATTTGCATGTGTGTTCTTTTCCTAACACACATGCATCCACTTTTGACGTTGGATGTGTTCTTTTCCTAAACCACCTGGATTCACTAGGTACATTGCATGTGTGTTCTTTTCCTAAACCACATGGATCCATTGGTGACATTGCATGAGAGTTTTTTTCCTAAACCACATGGATCCACTGGAGTCATTGCATGTTTGTTATTTTTCTCAACCACATTGATCCACTGGTGACATTTACATGTGTGTTCTTTTTCCTAAACCACAATGATCCACTAGTGATCTTTAGATGTGTGTTCTTTTCCTAAACCACATGGATCCACTGGTGACATTTGCATGTGTGTTCTTTTCCTAAACCACATGCATCCACTAGACTCATTGCACGTGTGTCAGTTTTCCAAACCGCATTGATCCACTGGTGACATTGCATGTGTGTTCTTTTCCTAAACCACATGGATCCACTAGAGTTATTGCATGTGTGTTCTTTTCCTAAACCACAATGATCGACTAGAATCATTTAATGTGTGTTCTTTTCCTAAACCACATGGATCCACCAGTTACATTACATTTGTGTTCTTGTCCTGAGCCACATTGATCCACTAGTGATATTACATGTGTGTTCTTTTCCTAAACCACATGTATCCACTATGACATTGCATGTGTATTCTTTTCCTAAACCACATGTATCCACTAGTGACATTGCATGTGTGTTCTTTTCCTAAACCACATCGATCCACTAGTGACATTGCATGTGTGTTCTTTTCCTGAACCACATTGCTCCACTGGTGACATTGCATGTGTGTTCTTTTCCAAAACCACAACGATCCACTAGAGTCATTGCCTGTGTGTTCTTTTCCTAAACCACATTGATCCACTAGAGTCATTGCATGGTTGTTCTTTTCCTCAACCACATGGATCCACTAGTGACATTGCATGTGTGTTGTTTTCCTAAAAGACATTGATCCACTAGAGTTATTGCATGTGTGTTCTTCTCCTAAACCACATTGATCCACTAGTGAAAATTGCATGTGTTTTCTTTTCCTGAACCACATTGATCCACTGGTGACACTTGCATGTGTGTTCTTTTCCTAAACCACATGGATCCACTGGAGTCATTGCATGTGTGTTCTTTTCCTAATCCACATTGATCCACTAGTGTCATTGCATGCGTGTTCTTTTCCTAAAACACATTGATCTACTGGTGACATTTGCATGTGTGTTCTTTTCCTAAAACACATGCATCCACTTTTGACATTGCATGTGTTCTTTTCCTAAACTACATGGATCCACTGGTGACATTGGATGTGTGTTCTTTTCCTAAACCACATGGATTCACTAGAGGCATTGCATGTGTGTTCTTTTCCTAAACCACATGGATCCATTCGTGACATTGCATCTGTGTGTTTTCCTAAACCACTTGGATCCACTTGAGACATTGCATGTTTGTTATTTTTCTTAACCACCTTGATCCACTGGTGACATTTACATGTGTGTTCTTTTCCTAAACCACAATGATCCACTAGTGATATTTGTATGTGTGTTTTTTTCCTAAACCACATGGATCCACTGGTGACATTTGCTTGTGTGTTCTTTTCCTAAACCACATGCATCCACTAGACTCATTTCACGTGTGTCCTTTTCCTAAACCACATTGATCCACTGGTGACATTGCATGTGTGTTCTTTTCCTAAATAAAATGGATCCACTAGAGTCATTGCATGTGTGTTCTTTTCCTAAACCATAATGATCGACTAGAATCATTGCATGTGTGTTCTTTTCCTGAACCACATTGATCCACCAGTGACATTGCATGTGTGTTCTTGTCCTGAACCACATTGATCCACTAGTGACATTGCATGTGTGTTCTTTTCCTAAACCACATTTATCCACTGGTGACATTGCATGTGTGTTGTTTTCCTAAACCACAATGATCCACTGCTGAAAATTGCATGTGTGTTCTTTTCCTGAACCACATTGATCCTCTGGTTAAACTTGCCTCTGTGTTCTTTTCCTAAACCACATGGATCTACTGGAGTCATTACATGTGTGTTCCTTGCCTAATCCACATTGATCCAGTAGTGTCATTGCATGTGTGTTCTTTTCCTAAAACACATTGATCCACTGGTGACATTTGCATGTGTGTTCTTTTCCTAAACCACATGCATCAACTTTTGACATTGCACGTGTGTTCTTTTCCTAAACCACATGGATTCACTAGAGACATTGCATGGGTGTTTTTTTCCTAAACCACATGGATCCACTGGAGTCATTGCATGTGTGTTATTTTCCTAAACCATATTTATCCACTGGTGATATTTACATGTGTGTTCTTCTCCTAAACCACATAGATCCACTGGTGACATTTGTATGTGTGTTCTTTTCCTAAACCACATGGATTCACTGGTGACATTTGCATGTGTGTTCTTTTCCTAAACCACATGCATCCACTGGACTCATTGCACGTGTGTCCTTTTCCTACACCACATTGATCCACAGGTGACATTGCATGTGTGTTCTTTTCCTAAACCACATTAATCCACTAGTGACATTGCATGTGTTTTTTCCCTGAACCACATTGATCCACTAGAATCATTATACGTTCGTTGTTTTCCTAAACCACATGGATCGACTAGAGTTATTGCATGTGTGTTCTTTTACTAAACCACAGTGATCTACTAGTGACATTGCATGTGTGTTCTTTTCCTAAACCACATGTATCCACTAGTGACATTCCATCTGTGTTATTTTCCTAAACCACATGGATCCACTGGTGACATTGCATGTGTATTCTTTTTGTAAACCACATTAATCCACTTGTGAGATTGCATGTGTGTTCTTTTCCTAAACAACATGGATCCACTAGAGTCATTGCATGTGTGTTCTTTTCCTATACCACATTGATCCACTAGGGTCATTGCATGTCTGTTCTTTACCTAAACCACATGGATCCACTTGTGCCATTGCATGCGTGTTCTTTTCCTAAACCACATGGATCCACTTGAGTCATTGCATGTGTGTTCTTTTCCTAAACCACATTGATCCACTAGAATCGTGGCATGCACGTTCTATTCCTAAACCACATGGATCCACTAGAATCATTGCATGTGTAATCTTTTACTAAACCACATGGATCCACTAGAGTCATTGCATGTGTGTTCTTTTCCTAAGCCACATTGATCCACTAGAGACATTTACATGTGTGTTCTTCTCCTAAACCACATAGATCCACTGGTGACATTTGTATGTGTGTTCTTTTCCTAAACCACATGGATTCACTAGTGACATTTGCATGTGTGTTCTTTTCCTAAACCACATGCATCCACTAGACTCATTGCACGTGTGTCCTTTTCCTAAACCACATTGATCCACAGGTGACATTGCATGTGTGTTATTTTCCTAAACCGCATTAATCCACTAGTGACATTGCATGTGTTTTTTTCCTGAACCACATTGATCCACTAGAATCATTGTACGTTTGTTGTTTTCCTAAACCACATGGATCCACTTGAGTTACTGCATGTGTGTTCTTTTCCTAAACCACATTAAATTCCACTAGTGACATTGCATGTGTTTTTTTCCTGAACCACATTGATCCACTAGAATCATTATACGTTCGTTGTTTTCCTAAACCACATGGATCGACTAGAGTTATTGCATGTGTGTTATTTTACTAAACCACAGAGATCTACTAGTGACATTGCATGTGTGTTCTTTTCCTAAACCACACGTATCCACTAGTGACATTGCATCTGTGTTATTTTCCTAAACCACATGGATCCACTTGTGACATTGCATGTGTATTCTTTTTGTAAACCACATTGATCCACTTGTGAGATTGCATGTGTGTTCTTTTCCTAAACCACATGGATCCACTAGAGTCATTGCATGTGTGTTCTTTTCCTATACCACATTGATCCACTAGGGTCATTGCATGTGCGTTCTTTACCTAAACCACATGGATCCACTTGTGACATTGCCTGCGTTTTCTTTTCCTAAACCACATGGATCCACTTGAGTAATTGCATGCGTGTTCTTTTCCTAAACCACATTGATCCACTAGTGACATTGCATGTCTGTTCTTTTCCTAAACCACATGGATCCACTAGAGTCATTGCATGTGTGTTCTTTTCCTAAACCACATTGATCCACTAGAATCGTTGCATGCGCGTTCTATTCCTAAACCACATGGATCCACTGGAATCATTGCACGTGTAATCTTCTCCTAAACCACATGGATCCACTAGAGTCATTGCATGTGTGTTCTTTTCCAAAGCCACATTGGTCCACTAGTGATGTTACATGTGTGTTCTTTTCCTAAACCACATGTTGCATGTGTGTTCTTTTCCTAATCCACATTGATCCACTAGAGTCATTGCATGCGTGTTCTTTTCCTAAAGCACATGGATCCACTGGTGACATTGCATGTGTTTTCTTTTTCTAAAACACATTGATCCACTAGAGTCATTGCATGCGTTTTCTTTTCCTAAACCACATTGATCCACTTGTGAAAGTTGCATGTGTGTTCTTTTCCTGAACGCCATTGATCCACTAGTGACACTTGCATGTGTGTTCTTTTCCTAAACCACATGGATCCACTAGAGTCATTCCATGTGTGTTCTTTTCCTACTCCACATTGATCCACTAGTGTCATTGCATGTGTGTTCTTTTCCTAAAACACATTGATCTACTGACATTTGCATGTGTGTTCTTTTCCTAAAACACATCCATCCACTTTTGACATTGCATGTGTTCTTTTCCTAAACCACATGGATCCGACATTGATGTGTGTTCTTTTCCTACACCACATGGATTCACTAGAGACATTGCATGTGTGTTCTTTTCCTAAACCACATGGATCCATTGGTGACATTGCATGTGTGTTTTTTCCTAAACCACATGGATCCACTGGAGTCATTGCGTGTGTGTTATTTTTCTTAACCACATTGATCCACTGGTACAATTTACACGTGTGTTCTTTTCCTAAACCATAATGATCCACTAGTGATATTTGTATGTGTGTTTTTTCCTAAACCACATGGATCCACTAGTGACATTTGCATGTGTGGTCTTTTCCTAAACCACATGCATCCACTAGACTCATTGCACGTGTGTCCTTTTCCTAAACTACATTGATCCACTAGTGACATAGCATGTGTGTTCTTTTCCTAAACCACATGGATCCACTAGAGTCATTGCATGTGTGTTCTTTTCCTAAACCATAATGATCGACTAGAATCATTGCATGTGTGTTCTTTTCCTAAATCACATGGATCCACCAGAATCGTTGCATGTGTGTTCTTGTCCTAAACCACATTGATCCACTGGTGACATTGCATGTGTGTTCTTTTCCTAAACCACATGTGTCCACTAGTGACATTGCATGTGTGTTCTGTTCCTAAACCACATTGATCCACTGGTGAAAATTTCATGTGTGTTCTTTTCCTGAACCACATTGATCCACTGGTTACACTTGCCTGTGTGTTCTTTTCCTAAACCACATGGATCTACTGGAGTCATTGCATGTGTGTTCCTTGCCTACTCCACATTGATCCACTAGTGTCATTGCATGTGTGTTCTTTTCCTAAAACACATTGATCTACTGGTGACATTTGCATGTGTGTTCTTTTCCTAAAACACATCCATCCACTTTTGACATTGCATGTGTTCTTTTCCTAAACCACATGGATCCGACATTGGATGTGTGTTCTTTTCCTAAACCACATGGATTCACTAGAGACATTGCATGTGTGTTCTTTTCCTAAACCACATGGATCCATTGGTGACATTGCATGTGTGTTTTTTCCTAAACCACATGGATCCACTGGAGTCATTGCGTGTGTGTTATTTTTCTTAACCACATTGATCCACTGGTACAATTTACACGTGTGTTCTTTTCCTAAACCATAATGATCCACTAGTGATATTTGTATGTGTGTTTTTTCCTAAACCACATGGATCCACTAGTGACATTTGCATGTGTGGTCTTTTCCTAAACCACATGCATCCACTAGACTCATTGCACGTGTGTCCTTTTCCTAAACTACATTGATCCACTAGTGACATAGCATGTGTGTTCTTTTCCTAAACCACATGGATCCACTAGAGTCATTGCATGTGTGTTCTTTTCCTAAACCATAATGATCGACTAGAATCATTGCATGTGTGTTCTTTTCCTAAATCACATGGATCCACCAGAATCGTTGCATGTGTGTTCTTGTCCTAAACCACATTGATCCACTGGTGACATTGCATGTGTGTTCTTTTCCTAAACCACATGTGTCCACTAGTGACATTGCATGTGTGTTCTGTTCCTAAACCACATTGATCCACTGGTGAAAATTTCATGTGTGTTCTTTTCCTGAACCACATTGATCCACTGGTTACACTTGCCTGTGTGTTCTTTTCCTAAACCACATGGATCTACTGGAGTCATTGCATGTGTGTTCCTTGCCTAATCCACATTGATCCACTAGTGTCATTGCATGTGTGTTCTTTTCCTAAAACACATTGATCCACTAGCGACATTTGCATGTGTGTTCTTTTCCTAAAACACATGCATCAACTTTTGACATTGCATGTTTGTTCTTTTCCTAAACCACATGCATCCACTAGTGACATTGCATGTGTGTTCTTTTCCTAAACCACATGGATTCACTAGAGACATTGCATGTGTGTTCTTTTCCTAAACCACATGGATCCACTGGAGTCATTGCATGTGTGTTATTTTCCTAAACCATATTGATCCACTGGTGACATTTACATGTGTGTTCTTCTCCTAAACCACATAGATCCACTGGTGACATTTGTATGTGTGTTCTTTTCCTAAACCACATGGATTCACTGGTGACATTTGCATGTGTGTTCTTTTCCTAAACCACATGCATCCACTAGACTCATTACACGTGTGTCCTTTTCCTAAACCACATTGATCCACAGGTGACATTGCATGTGTGTTCTTTTCCTAAACCACATTAATCCACTAGTGACATTGCATGTGTTTTTTTCTGAACCACATTGATCCACTAGAATCATTGTACGTTTGTTGTTTTCCTAAACCACATGGATCCACTAGAGTTATTGCATGTGTGTTCTTTTCCTAGACCACATTAAATTCCACTAGTGACATTGCATGTGTTTTTTACCCGAACCACATTGATCCACTAGAATCATTGTACGTTCGTTGTTTTCCTAAACCACATGGATCGACTAGAGTTATTGCATGTGTGTTCTTTTACTAAACCACAATGATCGACTAGAATCATTTAATGTGTGTTCTTTTCCTAAACCACATGGATCCACCAGTTACATTACATTTGTGTTCTTGTCCTGAACCACATTGATCCACTAGTGATATTACATGTGTGTTCTTTTCCTAAACCACATGTATCCACTGTTGACATTGCATGTGTATTCTTTTCCTAAACCACATGTATCCACTAGTGACATTGCATGTGTGTTCTTTTCCTAAACCACATCGATCCACTAGTGACATTGCATGTGTGTTCTTTTCCTGAACCACATTGCTCCACTGGTGACATTGCATGTGTGTTCTTTTCCAAAACCACAACGATCCACTAGAGTCATTGCATGTGTGTTCTTTTCCTAAACCACATTGATCCACTAGAGTCATTGCATGCTTGTTCTTTTCCTCAACCACATGGATCCACTAGTAACATTGCATGTGTGTTCGTTTCCTAAAAGACATTGATCCACTAGAGTTATGGCATGTGTGTTCTTCTCCTAAACCACATTGATCCACTAGTGAAAATTGCATGTGTTTTCTTTTCCTGAACCACATTGATCCACTGGTGACACTTGCATGTGTGTTCTTTTCCTAAATGACATGGATCCACTAGAGTCATTGCATGTGTGTTCTTTTCCTAAACCATAATGATCGACTAGAATCAATGCATGTGTGTTCTTTTCCTGAACCACATTGATCCACCAGTAACATTGCATGTGTGTTCTTGTCCTGAACCACATTGATCCACTAGTGACATTGCATGTGTGTTCTTTTCCTAAACCACATATATCCACTGGTGACATTGCATGTGTGTTCTTTTCCTAAACCACAATGATCCACTGGTGAAAATTGCATGTGTGTTCTTTTCCTGAACCACATTGATCCTCTGGTTAAACTTGCCTCTGTGTTCTTTTCCTAAACCACATGGATCTACTGGAGTCATTACATGTTTGTTCCTTGCCTAATCCACATTGATCCAGTAGTGTCATTGCATGTGTGTTCTTTTCCTAAAACACATTGATCCACTGGTGACATTTGCATGTGTGTTCTTTTCCTAAACCACATGCATCAACTTTTGACATTGCACGTGTGTTCTTTTCCTAAACCACATGGATTCACTAGAGACATTGCATGGGTGTTTTTTTCCTAAACCACATGGATCCACTGGAGTCATTGCATGTGTGTTATTTTCCTAAACCATATTGATCCACTGGTGATATTTACATGTGTGTTCTTCTCCTAAACCACATAGATCCACTGGTGACATTTGTATGTGTGTTCTTTTCCTAAACCACATGGATTCACTGGTGACATTTGCATGTGTGTTCTTTTCCTAAACCGCATGCATCCACTGGACTCATTGCACGTGTGTCCTTTTCCTACACCACATTGATCCACAGGTGACATTCCATGTGTGTTCTTTTCCTAAACCACATTAATCCACTAGTGACATTGCATGTGTTTTTTCCCTGAACCACATTGATCCACTAGAATCATTATACGTTCGTTGTTTTCCTAAACCACATGGATCGACTAGAGTTATTGCATGTGTGTTCTTTTACTAAACCACAGTGATCTACTAGTGACATTGCATGTGTGTTCTTTTCCTAAACCACATGTATCCACTAGTGACATTGCATCTGTTATTTTCCTAAACCACATGGATCCACGGTGACATTGCATGTGTATTCTTTTTGTAAACCACATTAATCCACTTGTGAGATTGCATGTGTGTTCTTTTCCTAAACAACATGGATCCACTAGAGTCATTGCATGTGTGTTCTTTTCCTATACCACATTGATCCACTAGGGTCATTGCATGTCCGTTCTTTACCTAAACCACATGGATCCACTTTTGCCATTGCATGCGTGTTCTTTTCCTAAACCACATGGATCCACTTGAGTCATTGCATGTGTGTTCTTTTCCTAAACCACATTGATCCACTAGAATCGTTGCATGCACGTTCTATTCCTAAACCACATGGATCCACTAGAATCATTGCATGTGTAATCTTTTACTAAACCACATGGATCCACTAGAGTCATTGCATGTGTGTTCTTTTCCTAAGCCACATGTGTCCACTAGTGACATTGCATGTGTGTTCTGTTCCTAAACCACATTGATCCACTGGTGAAAATTTCATGTGTGTTCTTTTCCTGAACCACATTGATCCACTGGTTACACTTGCCTGTGTGTTCTTTTCCTAAACCACATGGATCTACTGGAGTCATTGCATGTGTGTTCCTTGCCTAATCCACATTGATCCACTAGTGTCATTGCATGTGTGTTCTTTTCCTAAAACACATTGATCCACTAGCGACATTTGCATGTGTGTTCTTTTCCTAAAACACATGCATCAACTTTTGACATTGCATGTTTGTTCTTTTCCTAAACCACATGCATCCACTGGTGACATTGCATGTGTGTTCTTTTCCTAAACCACATGGATTCACTAGAGACATTGCATGTGTGTTATTTTCCTAAACCACATGGATCCACTGGAGTCATTGCATGTGTGTTATTTTCCTAAACCATATTGATCCACTGGTGACATTTACATGTGTGTTCTTCTCCTAAACCACATAGATCCACTGGTGACATTTGTATGTGTGTTCTTTTCCTAAACCACATGGATTCACTGGTGACATTTGCATGTGTGTTCTTTTCCTAAACCACATGCATCGACTAGACTCATTACACGTGTGTCCTTTTCCTAAACCACATTGATCCACAGGTGACATTGTATGTGTGTTCTTTTCCTAAACCACATTAATCCACTAGTGACATTGCATGTGTTTTTTTCTGAACCACATTGATCCACTAGAATCATTGTACGTTTGTTGTTTTCCTAAACCACATGGATCCACTAGAGTTATTGCATGTGTGTTATTTTCCTAGACCACATTAAATTCCACTAGTGACATTGCATGTGTTTTTTACCCGAACCACATTGATCCACTAGAATCATTGTACGTTCGTTGTTTTCCTAAACCACATGGATCGACTAGAGTTATTGCATGTGTGTTCTTTTACTAAACCACAATGATCGACTAGAATCATTTAATGTGTGTTCTTTTCCTAAACCACATGGATCCACCAGTTACATTACATTTGTGTTCTTGTCCTGAACCACATTGATCCACTAGTGATATTACATGTGTGTTCTTTTCCTAAACCACATGTATCCACTGTTGACATTGCATGTGTATTCTTTTCCTAAACCACATGTATCCACTAGTGACATTGCATGTGTGTTCTTTTCCTAAACCACATCGATCCACTAGTGACATTGCATGTGTGTTCTTTTCTTGAACCACATTGCTCCACTGGTGACATTGCATGTGTGTTCTTTTCCAAAACCACAACGATCCACTAGAGTCATTGCATGTGTGTTCTTTTCCTAAACCACATTGATCCACTAGAGTCATTGCATGCTTGTTCTTTTCCTCAACCACATGGATCCACTAGTGACATTGCATGTGTGTTCTTTTCCTAAAAGACATTGATCCACTAGAGTTATTGCATGTGTGTTCTTCTCCTAAACCACATTGATCCACTAGTGAAAATTGCATGTGTTTTCTTTTCCTGAACCACATTGATCCACTGGTGACACTTGCATGTGTGTTCTTTTCCTAAACCACATGGATCCACTGGAGTCATTGCATGTGTGTTCTTTTCCTAATCCACATTGATCCACTAGTGTCATTGTATGCGTGTTCTTTTCCTAAAACACATTGATCTACTGGTGACATTTGCATGTGTGTTCTTTTCCTAAAACACATGCATCCACTTTTGACATTCCATGTGTTCTTTTCCTAAACTACATGGATCCACTTGTGACATTGGATGTGTGTTCTTTTCCTAAACCACATGGATTCACTAGAGGCATTGCATGTGTGTTCTTTTCCTAAACCACATGGATCCATTCGTGACATTGCATCTGTGTGTTTTCCTAAACCACTTGGATCCACTTGAGACATTGCATGTTTGTTATTTTTCTTAACCACCTTGATCCACTGGTGACATTTACATGTGTGTTCTTTTCCTAAACCACAATGATCCACTAGTGATATTTGTATGTGTGTTTTTTTCCTAAACCACATGGATCCACTGGTGACATTTGCTTGTGTGTTCTTTTCCTAAACCACATGCATCCACTAGACTCATTGCACATGTGTCCTTTTCCTAAACCACATTGATCCACTGGTGACATTGCATGTGTGTTCTTTTCCTAAATGACATGGATCCACTAGAGTCATTGCATGTGTGTTCTTTTCCTAAACCATAATGATCGACTAGAATCAATGCATGTGTGTTCTTTTCCTGAACCACATTGATCCACCAGTGACATTGCATGTGTGTTCTTGTCCTGAACCACATTGATCCACTAGTGACATTGCATGTGTGTTCTTTTCCTAAACCACATATATCCACTGGTGACATTGCATGTGTGTTCTTTTCCTAAACCACAATGATCCACTGGTGAAAATTGCATGTGTGTTCTTTTCCTGAACCACCTTGATCCTCTGGTTAAACTTGCCTCTGTGTTCTTTTCCTAAACCACATGGATCTACTGGAGTCATTACATGTTTGTTCCTTGCCTAATCCACATTGATCCAGTAGTGTCATTGCATGTGTGTTCTTTTCCTAAAACACATTGATCCACTGGTGACATTTGCATGTGTGTTCTTTTCCTAAACCACATGCATCAACTTTTGACATTGCACGTGTGTTCTTTTCCTAAACCACATGGATTCACTAGAGACATTGCATGGGTGTTTTTTTCCTAAACCACATGGATCCACTAGAGTCATTGCATGTGTGTTATTTTCCTAAACCATATTGATCCACTGGTGATATTTACATGTGTGTTCTTCTCCTAAACCACATAGATCCACTGGTGACATTTGTATGTGTGTTCTTTTCCTAAACCACATGGATTCACTGGTGACATTTGCATGTGTGTTCTTTTCCTAAACCACATGCATCCACTGGACTCATTGCACGTGTGTCCTTTTCCTACACCACATTGATCCACAGGTGACATTGCATGTGTGTTCTTTTCCTAAACCACATTAATCCACTAGTGACATTGCATGTGTTTTTTCCCTGAACCACATTGATCCACTAGAATCATTATACGTTCGTTGTTTTCCTAAACCACATGGATCGACTAGAGTTATTGCATGTGTGTTCTTTTACTAAACCACAGTGATCTACTAGTGACATTGCATGTGTGTTCTTTTCCTAAACCACATGTATCCACTAGTGACATTGCATCTGTGTTATTTTCCTAAACCACATGGATCCACTGGTGACATTGCATGTGTATTCTTTTTGTAAACCACATTAATCCACTTGTGAGATTGCATGTGTGTTCTTTTCCTAAACAACATGGATCCACTAGAGTCATTGCATGTGTGTTCTTTTCCTATACCACATTGATCCACTAGGGTCATTGCATGTCCGTTCTTTACCTAAACCACATGGATCCACTTGTGCCATTGCATGCGTGTTCTTTTCCTAAACCACATGGATCCACTTGAGTCATTGCATGTGTGTTCTTTTCCTAAACCACATTGATCCACTAGAATCGTTGCATGCACGTTCTATTCCTAAACCACATGGATCCACTAGAATCATTGCATGTGTAATCTTTTACTAAACCACATGGATCCACTAGAGTCATTGCATGTGTGTTCTTTTCCTAAGCCACATTGATCCACTAGAGACATTTACATGTGTGTTCTTCTCCTAAACCACATAGATCCACTGGTGACATTTGTATGTGTGTTCTTTTCCTAAACCACATGGATTCACTAGTGACATTTGCATGTGTGTTCTTTTCCTAAACCACATGCATCCACTAGACTCATTGCACGTGTGTCCT
Organism: Avena insularis; assembly: GCA_023614405.1. Lineage (NCBI taxonomy): Eukaryota > Viridiplantae > Streptophyta > Magnoliopsida > Poales > Poaceae > Avena > Avena insularis. The sequence continues at coordinate 630,576 of JAJUPC010000108.1, read as the reverse complement.
TTTCCTAAACCACATTGATCCACACGTGACATTGCATGTGTGTTCTTTTCCTAAACCGCATTAATCCACTAGTGACATTGCATGTGTTTTTTTCCTGAACCACATTGATCCACTAGAATCATTGTACGTTTGTTGTTTTCCTAAACCACATGGATCCACTTGAGTTACTGCATGTGTGTTCTTTTCCTAAACCACATCAAATTCCACTAGTGACATTGCATGTGTTTTTTTCCTGAACCACATTGATCCACTAGAATCATTATACGTTCGTTGTTTTCCTAAACCACATGGATCGACTAGAGTTATTGCATGTGTGTTATTTTACTAAACCACAGAGATCTACTAGTGACATTGCATGTGTGTTCTTTTCCTAAACCACACGTATCCACTAGTGACATTGCATCTGTGTTATTTTCCTAAACCACATGGATCCACTTGTGACATTGCATGTGTATTCTTTTTGTAAACCACATTGATCCACTTGTGAGATTGCATGTGTGTTCTTTTCCTAAACCACATGGATCCACTAGAGTCATTGCATGTGTGTTCTTTTCCTATACCACATTGATCCACTAGGGTCATTGCATGAGCGTTCTTTACCTAAACCACATGGAACCACTTGTGACATTGCCTGCGTTTTCTTTTCCTAAACCACATGGATCCACTTGAGTCATTACATGCGTGTTCTTTTCCTAAACCACATTGATCCACTAGTGACATTGCATGTCTGTTCTTTTCCTAAACCACATGGATCCACTAGAGTCATTGCATGTGTGTTCTTTTCCTAAACCACATTGATCCACTAGAATCGTTGCATGCGCGTTCTATTCCTAAACCACATGGATCCACTGGAATCATTGCACGTGTAATCTTCTCCTAAACCACATGGATCCACTAGAGTCATTGCATGTGTGTTCTTTTCCAAAGCCACATTGGTCCACTAGTGATGTTACATGTGTGTTCTTTTCCTAAACCACATGTTGCATGTGTGTTCTTTTCCTAATCCACATTGATCCACTAGAGTCATTGCATGCGTGTTCTTTTCCTAAAGCACATGGATCCACTGGTGACATTGCATGTGTGTTCTTTTTCTAAAACACATTGATCCACTAGAGTCATTGCATGCGTTTTCTTTTCCTAAACCACATTGATCCACTTGTGAAAGTTGCATGTGTGTTCTTTTCCTGAACGCCATTGATCCACTAGTGACACTTGCATGTGTGTTCTTTTCCTAAACCACATGGATCCACTAGAGTCATTCCATGTGTGTTCTTTTCCTACTCCACATTGATCCACTAGTGTCATTGCATGTGTGTTCTTTTCCTAAAACACATTGATCTACTGGTGACATTTGCATGTGTGTTCTTTTCCTAAAACACATCCATCCACTTTTGACATTGCATGTGTTCTTTTCCTAAACCACATGGATCCGACATTGGATGTGTGTTCTTTTCCTAAACCACATGGATTCACTAGAGACATTGCATGTGTGTTCTTTTCCTAAACCACATGGATCCATTGGTGATATTGCATGTGTGTTTTTTCCTAAACCACATGGATCCACTGGAGTCATTGCGTGTGTGTTATTTTTCTTAACCACATTGATCCACTGGTACAATTTACACGTGTGTTCTTTTCCTAAACCATAATGATCGACTAGTGATATTTGTATGTGTGTTTTTTCCTAAACCACATGGATCCACTGGTGACATTTGCATGTGTGGTCTTTTCCTAAACCACATGCATCCACTAGACTCATTGCACGTGTGTCCTTTTCCTAAACTACATTGATCCACTAGTGACATAGCATGTGTGTTCTTTTCCTAAACCACATGGATCCACTAGAGTCATTGCATGTGTGTTCTTTTCCTAAACCATAATGATCGACTAGAATCATTGCATGTGTGTTCTTTTCCTAAATCACATGGATCCACCAGAATCGTTGCATGTGTGTTCTTGTCCTAAACCACATTGATCCACTGGTGACATTGCATGTGTGTTCTGTTCCTAAACCACATTGATCCACTGGTGAAAATTTCATGTGTGTTCTTTTCCTGAACCACATTGATCCACTGGTTACACTTGCCTGTGTGTTCTTTTCCTAAACCACATGGATCTACTAAGTCATTGCATGTGTGTTCCTTGCCTAATCCACATTGATCCACTAGTGTCATTGCATGTGTGTTCTTTTCCTAAAACACATTGATCCACTAGCGACATTTGCATGTGTGTTATTTTCCTAAAACACATGCATCAACTTTTGACATTGCATGTTTGTTCTTTTCCTAAACCACATGCATCCACTGGTGACATTGCATGTGTGTTCTTTTCCTAAACCACATGGATTCACTAGAGACATTGCATGTGTGTTATTTTCCTAAACCACATGGATCCACTGGAGTCATTGCATGTGTGTTATTTTCCTAAACCATATTGATCCACTGGTGACATTTACATGTGTGTTCTTCTCCTAAACCACATAGATCCACTGGTGACATTTGTATGTGTGTTCTTTTCCTAAACCACATGGATTCACTGGTGACATTTGCATGTCTGTTCTTTTCCTAAACCACATGCATCCACTAGACTCATTACACGTGTGTCCTTTTCCTAAACCACATTGATCCACAGGTGACATTGCATGTGTGTTCTTTTCCTAAACCACATTAATCCACTAGTGACATTGCATGTGTTTTTTTTCTGAACCACATTGATCCACTAGAATCATTGTATGTTTGTTGTTTTCCTAAACCACATGGATCCACTAGAGTTATTGCATGTGTGTTCTTTTCCTAGACCACATTAAATTCCACTAGTGACATTGCATGTGTTTTTTACCCGAACCACATTGATCCACTAGAAGCATTGTACGTTCGTTGTTTTCCTAAACCACATGGATCGACTAGAGTTATTGCATGTGTGTTCTTTTACTAAACCACAGTGATCAACTAGTGACATTGCATGTGTGTTATTTTCCTAAACCACATGTATCCACTAGTGACATTGCATCTGTGTTATTTTCCTAAACCACATGGATCCACTTGTGAAGTTGCATGTGTATTCTTTTCGTAAACCACATTGATCCACTTGTGAGATTGCATGTGTGTTCTTTTCCTAAACCACATGGATCCACTATATTCATTGCATGTGTGTTCTTTTCCTATACCACATTGACCCACTAGGGTCATTGCATGTGTGTTCTTTTCCTAAACCACATGGATCCACTTGTGACATTGCATGTGTGTTCTTATCCTAAAAAACATTGATCCACTAGAGTCATTACATGTGTGTTTTTTCCTAATCCACATGTATCCACTAGTGATATTGCATGTGTGTTCTTTTCCTAAACCACAAGGATGCAATGTTGACATTGCATGTGTATTCCTTTCATAAACCATATGGATCCACTAGTGACATTGTATGTGTGTTCTTTTCCTAAACCACATTAATCCACTAGTGACATTGCATGTGTTTTTTTCCTGAACCACATTGATCCACTAGAATCATTGTACGTTTGTTGTTTTCCTAAACCACATGGATCCACTAGAGTTATTGCATGTGTGTTCTTTTCCTAAACCACATGTATCCGCTAGTGACATTGCGTGTGTGTTATTTTCCTAAACCACATTGATCCACTGGTGACATTGCATGTGTGTTCTTTACCTAAACCACATGGATCCACTAGAGTCATTGCATGTGTGTTCTTTTCCTACACCACATTGATCCACTAGAGTCATTGCATGTGTGTTCTTTTCCTAAACCACATGGATCCACTTGTGACATTGCATGTGTGTTCTTTTCCTAAACCATAATGATCGACTAGAATCATTGCATGTGTGTTCTTTTCCTAAATCACATGGATCCACCAGAATCGTTGCATGTGTGTTCTTGTCCTAAACCACATTGATCCACTGGTGACATTGCATGTGTGTTCTGTTCCTAAACCACATTGATCCACTGGTGAAAATTTCATGTGTGTTCTTTTCCTGAACCACATTGATCCACTGGTTACACTTGCCTGTGTGTTCTTTTCCTAAACCACATGGATCTACTGGAGTCATTGCATGTGTGTTCCTTGCCTAATCCACATTGATCCACTAGTGTCATTGCATGTGTGTTCTTTTCCTAAAACACATTGATCCACTAGCGACATTTGCATGTGTGTTATTTTCCTAAAACACATGCATCAACTTTTGACATTGCATGTTTGTTCTTTTCCTAAACCACATGCATCCACTGGTGACATTGCATGTGTGTTCTTTTCCTAAACCACATGGATTCACTAGAGACATTGCATGTGTGTTATTTTCCTAAACCACATGGATCCACTGGAGTCATTGCATGTGTGTTATTTTCCTAAACCATATTGATCCACTGGTGACATTTACATGTGTGTTCTTCTCGTAAACCACATAGATCCACTGGTGACATTTGTATGTGTGTTCTTTTCCTAAACCACATGGATTCACTGGTGACATTTGCATGTCTGTTCTTTTCCTAAACCACATGCATCCACTAGACTCATTACACGTGTGTCCTTTTCCTAAACCACATTGATCCACAGGTGACATTGCATGTGTGTTCTTTTCCTAAACCACATTAATCCACTAGTGACATTGCATGTGTTTTTTTTCTGAACCACATTGATCCACTAGAATCATTGTATGTTTGTTGTTTTCCTAAACCACATGGATCCACTAGAGTTATTGCATGTGTGTTCTTTTCCTAGACCACATTAAATTCCACTAGTGACATTGCATGTGTTTTTTACCCGAACCACATTGATCCACTAGAAGCATTGTACGTTCGTTGTTTTCCTAAACCACATGGATCGACTAGAGTTATTGCATGTGTGTTCTTTTACTAAACCACAGTGATCAACTAGTGACATTGCATGTGTGTTATTTTCCTAAACCACATGTATCCACTAGTGACATTGCATCTGTGTTATTTTCCTAAACCACATGGATCCACTTGTGAAGTTGCATGTGTATTCTTTTCGTAAACCACATTGATCCACTTGTGAGATTGCATGTGTGTTCTTTTCCTAAACCACATGGATCCACTATATTCATTGCATGTGTGTTCTTTTCCTATACCACATTGACCCACTAGGGTCATTGCATGTGTGTTCTTTTCCTAAACCACATGGATCCACTTGTGACATTGCATGTGTGTTCTTATCCTAAAAAACATTGATCCACTAGAGTCATTACATGTGTGTTTTTTCCTAATCCACATGTATCCACTAGTGATATTGCATGTGTGTTCTTTTCCTAAACCACAAGGATGCAATGTTGACATTGCATGTGTATTCCTTTCATAAACCATATGGATCCACTAGTGACATTGTATGTGTGTTCTTTTCCTAAACCACATTAATCCACTAGTGACATTGCATGTGTTTTTTTCCTGAACCACATTGATCCACTAGAATCATTGTACGTTTGTTGTTTTCCTAAACCACATGGATCCACTAGAGTTATTGCATGTGTGTTCTTTTCCTAAACCACATGTATCCGCTAGTGACATTGCGTGTGTGTTATTTTCCTAAACCACATTGATCCACTGGTGACATTGCATGTGTGTTCTTTACCTAAACCACATGGATCCACTAGAGTCATTGCATGTGTGTTCTTTTCCTACACCACATTGATCCACTAGAGTCATTGCATGTGTGTTCTTTTCCTAAACCACATGGATCCACTTGTGACATTGCATGTGTGTTCTTATCCTAAAAAACATTGATCCATTAGAGTCATTGCTTTTGTGTTTTTTCCTAACCCACATGTATCCACAAGTGACATTGCATGTGTGTTCATTTGCTAAACCACAAGGATCCAATGTTTACATTGCATGTGTGTTCCTTTCCTAAACCACATGGATCCACTAGTGACATTGGATGTGTGTTCTCTTCCTAAAACACATTAATCCACTGTTGATATTTGCATGTTTGTTCTTTTCCTAAACCACATGGATCCTCTGGGGTCATGGCATGTATGTTCTTTTCCTAAACCACATTTTTCCACTAGTGACATTTGCATGTGTGTTCTTTTTGTAAACCACATGGATCCACTTGTGACATTGCATGTGTATTCTTTTTGTAAACCACATTGATCCACTTGTGAGATTGCATGTGTGTTCTTTTCCTAAACCACATGGATCCACTAGAGTCATTGCATGTGTGTTCTTTTCCTATACCACATTGATCCACTAGGGTCATTGCATGTGCGTTCTTTACCTAAACCACATGGATCCACTTATGACACTGCCTGCGTTTTCTTTTCCTAAACCACATGGATCCACTTGAGTCATTGCATCCGTGTTCTTTTCCTAAACCACATTGATCCACTAGTGACATTGCATGTCTGTTCTTTTCCTAAACCACATGGATCCACTAGAGTCATTGCATGTGTGTTCTTTTCCTAAACCACATTGATCCACTAGAATCGTTGCATGCGCGTTCTATTCCTAAACCACATGGATCCACTAGAATCATTGCACGTGTAATCTTCTCCTAAACCACATGGATCCACTAGAGTCATTGCATGTGTGTTCTTTTCCAAAGCCACATTGGTCCACTAGTGATGTTACATGTGTGTTCTTTTCCTAAACCACATGTTGCATGTGTGTTCTTTTCCTAATCCACATTGATCCACTAGAGTCATTGCATGCGTGTTCTTTTCCTAAAGCACATGGATCCACTGGTGACATTGCATGTGTGTTCTTTTTCTAAAACACATTGATCCACTAGAGTCATTGCATGCGTTTTCTTTTCCTAAACCACATTGATCCACTTGTGAAAGTTGCATGTGTGTTCTTTTCTTGAACGACATTGATCCACTAGTGACACTTGCATGTGTGTTCTTTTCCTAAACCACATGGATCCACTAGAGTCATTCCATGTGTGTTCTTTTCCTACTCCACATTGATCCACTAGTGTCATTGCATGTGTGTTCTGTTCCTAAAACACATTGATCTACTGGTGACATTTGCATGTGTGTTCTTTTCCTACAACACATCCATCCACTTTTGACATTGCATGTGTTCTTTTCCTAAACCACATGGATCCGACATTGGATGTGTGTTCTTTTCCTAAACCACATGGATTCACTAGAGACATTACATGTGTGTTCTTTTCCTAAACCACATGGATCCATTGGTGACATTGCATGTGTGTTTTTTCCTAAACCACATGGATCCACTGGAGTCATTGCGTGTGTGTTATTTTTCTTAACCACATTGATCCACTGGTACAATTTACATGTGTGTTCTTTTCCTAAACCATAATGATCCACTAGTGATATTTGTATGTGTGTTTTGTCCTAAACCACATGGATCCACGGGTGACATTTGCATGTGTGGTCTTTTCCTAAACCACATGCATCCACTAGACTCATTGCACGTGTGTCCTTTTCCTAAACTACATTGATCCACTAGTTACATAGCATGTGTGTTCTTTTCCTAAACCACATGGATCCACTAGAGTCATTGCATGTGTGTTCTTTTCCTAAACCATAATGATCGACTAGAATCATTGCATGTGTGTTCTTTTCCTAAATCACATGGATCCACCAGAATCGTTGCATGTGTGTTCTTGTCCTAAACCACATTGATCCGCTGGTGACATTGCATGTGTGTTCTTTTCCTAAACCACATGTGTCCACTGGTGACATTGCATGTGTGTTCTGTTCCTAAACCACATTGATCCACTGGTGAAAATTGCATGTGTGTTCTTCTCCTGAACCACATTGATCCACTGGTTACACTTGCCTGTGTGTTCTTTTCCTAAACCACATGGATCTACTGGAGTCATTGCATGTGTGTTCCTTGCCTAATCCACATTGATCCACTAGTGTCATTGCATGTGTGTTCTTTTCCTAAAACACATTGATCCACTAGCGACATTTGCATGTTTGTTCTTTTCCTAAACCACATGCATCCACTGGTGACATTGCATGTGTGTTCTTTTCCTAAACCACATGGATTCACTAGAGACATTGCATATGTGTTCTTTTCCTAAACCACATGGATCCACTGGAGTCATTGCATGTGTGTTATTTTCCTAAACCATATTGATCCACTGGTGACATTTACATGTGCGTTCTTCTCCTAAACCACATAGATCCACTGGTGACATTTGTATGTGTGTTCTTTTCCTAAACCACATGGATTCACTGGTGACATTTGCATGTGTGTTCTTTTCCTAAACCACATGCATCCACTAGACGCATTGCACGTGTGTCCTTTTCCTAAACCACATTGATCCACATGTGACATTGCATGTGTGTTCTTTTCCTAGACCACATTAATCCACTAGTGACATTGCATGTGTTTTTTTGTTGAACCACATTGATCCACTAGAATCATTGTACGTTTGTCGTTTTCCTAAACCACATGGATCCACTAGAGTTATTGCATGTGTGTTCTTTTCCTAGACCACATTAAATTCCACTAGTGACATTGCATGTGTTTTTTACCCGAACCACATTGATCCACTAGAATCATTGTACGTTCGTTGTTTTCCTAAACCACATGGATCGACTAGAGTTATTGCATGTGTGTTCTTTTACTAAACCACAGTGATCAACTAGTGACATTGCATGTCTGTTCTTTTCCTAAACCACATGTATCCACTAGTGACATTGCATCTGTGTTATTTTCCTAAACCACATGGATCCACTGGTGACATTGCATGTGTATTCTTTTCGTAAACCACATTGATCCACTTGTGAGATTGCATGTGTGTTCTTTTCCTAAACCACATGGATCCACTATATTCATTGCATGTGTGTTCTTTTCCTATACCTCATTGATCCACTAGGGTCATTGCATGTGTGTTCTTTTCCTAAACCACATGGATCCACTTGTGACATTGCATGTGTGTTCTTATCCTAAAAAACATTGATCCACTAGAGTCATTACATGTGTGTTTTTTCCTAATCCACATGTATCCACTAGTGACATTGCATGTGTGTTCTTTTCCTAAACCACAAGGATGCAATGTTGACATTGCATGTGTATTCCTTTCATAAACCATATGGATCCACTAGTGACATTGTATGTGTGTTCTTTTCCTAAACCACATTAATCCACTAGTGACATTGCATGTGTTTTTTTCCTGAACCCCATTGATCCACTAGAATCATTGTACGTTTGTTGTTTTCCTAAACCACATGGATCCACTAGAGTTATTGCATGTGTGTTCTTTTCCTAAACCACATGTATCTGCTAGTGACATTGCGTCTGTGTTATTTTCCTAAACCACATTGATCCACTGGTGACATTGCATGTGTGTTCTTTACCTACACCACATGGATCCACTAGAGTCATTGCATGTGTGTTCTTTTCCTATACCACATTGATCCACTAGAGTCATTGCATGTGTTTTCTTTTCCTAAACCACATGGATCCACTTGTGACATTGCATGTGTGTTCTTATCCTAAAAAACATTGATCCATTAGAGTCATTGCATTTGTGTTTTTTCCTAACCCACATGTATCCACTAGTGACATTGCATGTGTGTTCATTTGCTAAACTACAAGGATCCAATGTTTACATTGCATGTGTGTTCCTTTCCTAAACCACATGGATCCACTAGTGACATTGGATGTGTGTTCTCTTCCTAAAATACATTAATCCACTGGTGACATTTGCATGTTTGTTCTTTTCCTAAACCACATGGATCCTCTAGGGTCATGGCATGTGTGTTCATTTCCTAAACCACATTTTTCCACTAGTGACATTTGCATGTGTGTTCTTTTCCTAAACCATATTGATCCACTGTTGACATTGCATGCGTGTTCTTTTCCTAAACCACATGGATCCACTTGAGTCATTACATGCGTGTTCTTTTCCTAAACCACGTTGATCCACTAGTGACATTGCATGTCTGTTCTTTTCCTAAACCACATGGATCCACTAGAGTCATTGCAGGTGTGTTCTTTTCCTAAACCACATTGATCCACTAGAATCATTGCATGCGTGTTCTATTCCTAAACCACATGGATCCACTAGAATCATTGCATGTGTAATCTTTTCCTAAACCACATGGATCCACTAGAGTCATTGCATGTGTGTTCTTTTCCTAAACCACATTGATCCACTAGTGACGTTACATGTGTTGGAGATATGCCCAAGAGGCAATAATAAAAGTGGTTATTATTATATCTTTGTGTTTATGGTGAATGTTTACATCCCATGCTATAATTGTATTATTAGGAAACACTAATACTTGTGTGTTTTGTAAACATAAAACAGTCCCTAGTAAGCCTCTTGTTGAACTAGCTTTTTGATTGATTGATGATCATGGTTTCCTGATCATGGACATTGGATGTGATTAATAACAAGGTTATATCATTAGGAGAATGATGTGATGGACACACACCCATAGTAAGCGTAGCATAAGATCAAGTCATTAAGTTCGTATTGCTGTAAGCTTTCAAATACATAGTAACCTAATCCTTCGACCATGAGGTTATGTTAATCACCATCACCGGATGGGTACTTTGATGACATCAAACACCGCTTCGTAACTGGGTGGTCATAAAGGTGTCATTGGGTATTTTGAAAGTATGTGTTGAAGCGCATGAAACAAGATTGGGATTTGTCCATCCATGTGACGGATAGATATGCTCTGGGCCCTCTCGGTGGAATGTCATCTAGATAGCTTGCAAGCATGTGACTAGGTCACACGGGATGACATAACATGGAAACGAGTAAAGAGTACTTATCGATGAGGTAGAACTAGGTATGCAGATACCGACGATCAAACCTCGGATAAGTAGAATATCGCGTGACAAAGGGAATTGGTTTCGTATGTAAAATGGTTCAATCAATCACGAAGTCATCGTTGAGTATGTGGGAGCCGTTATGGATCTCCAGATCCAGCTAATGGTTATTGATCGAAGAGATGTCTTCATCATGTCTGCATATTCACGAACCGTAGGGTGACACACTTAAGGTTCGAAGTTGTTTTAAGTAGATATGGAATTTGCGTTGGATACCGAATGAAGTTCGGAGTCTCAGAATGGATCCGGGACATCACAAGGAGATCCGGAATGGTCCGGAGAATAAGATTCATATATTGGAGATCATTTTCTAAGTTAGGAAATGTTCCGGAGTGTTTGTATGGAGATTCTAGAAGGTTTTGGAATGTTCTGTAAGGTTCTAGAGGATTTCTTGGAGTTTACTTGAAAACCAAGAAAGGGATCAAGGAGTCCAAGTGGGGCAATACACGGATTCGTGGGGGAGGAAGTTTCCTCCCCCCTTCCCACCGCCGGCCCAAGGAGGGGAGTCCTTCTAGGACTCCCCCTCCCCAGGCGCGCCTCCCATCCTTTAAATAGAAGGGAGGGGGCGCCCCCTCTTGCACCTCCTATCATAACAACCAATCTCAGCCGCCTCTCTCCTCCACCTTTCTTCTGCACAGGCATAGGCGAAGCCCTACAGAATTCTCATCTCCACCACCACCACCACGCCGTCGTGCTGCTGGGATTCCGTGGAGAAGATCTACTACCTCCGTTGCTCGCTGGAAAGGGGAGAGGAAGGTCTGCTTCGACTCCGCACGTGTGACCGTCTGGAGCGCGGAGCAGCGCTTGGAAGGATCGTCCACACGATCTTGAGATCGGCAAATGATCGACTACATCATCCACGAGATCTAATCTCGTAACGCTTTCGATTCTACGAGGGTTAGTACCGATCTATCTAGTTGCTCATGTCTAATAGGTTAGATCTTTGCTTTTGTCTAGATTAGATCTGGGTTTTGTTCGTTCTGGCGGTAGAAATTTTTTGTTTTCCATGCTACGAACTCATCAGTGGTATCAGAGCCTTGTCTATTCGTAGATCTGTTGCACGAGTATAACACAATGAGGTTGTGGGCGTTGGTGCTCGTGCCGTCTTTTGCTATATGTGTACTTTGCATCTTGCGGTATGGTGGGATGAAGCGGCTCGGGCTAACATTACATGTCATCGTACATGAGACTTGCTCCACGCTTGACGTGCAACTCAATTTGCACAAGTGGCTTTGCGGGTGTCTGTCTCTCCCATCATAGTATAGATCAAATCTACACTTTGCACTTGATAGCACTTGTATCAACGTTGTGGTTCAGTTTCGTAGGTAATATCCGTTCTTAGTCGAAAGCCCCAAGCCACGTAAAACTTGCAAATGAATTTAGAGGCGTCTAACTTGTTTTTGCAAGGGTTTTGTTATGTGATATGGCCTACATGTGATTGTGATTGTATTTGATATATGCAATGATCCTTGTTGTAATATGGCAACCGTTAGGAGCCTAATGGTTGTCTTTAATTCTGTTAAGACCTGCGTGTCGATTCATCTTGTAATAGCTTCGTTCCAAGTAGTTGTAATAGTTGCTAGTGAAGATGAACAACCATGAAGCAGCGCCACGGACCTTGACGCAATGTTGGTGATGATGGAGATCATGTCCATGCTTTGGAGATGGAGATCGAAGGCATAAGAAGAAAGGGCCATATCATATCACACTAATTATGAATTGCCTGTGATGTTAATCCTTTATGCATCTTGTATTGCTTAGATCGCGACGGTAGCATTATAAGATGATCCCTCTCACTAAATATCAAGTAATAAAGTGTTCGTCCTTAGTTGGCACCGTTGCTAAGACTCGTCGTTTCGAAGCATCTCGTGATGATCGGGTGTGATAGACTCTACGTGTGCATACAACGGGTGCAAGCCAGATTTGCACATGCGGAAACTAAGGTTAATCTTGACGAGCCTAGCATGTACAGACATGGTCTCGGAACACGGAATACCGAAAGGTAGAGCATGAGTCATATGATTGATATGATGAACATGAAGATTGTTCGCCGATGAAGCTACATCATCTCACGTGATGATCGGACTTGGTGTAGTGGATTTGGTTCGTGTAATCACTAAAACAACTCGAGGGATGTTGTTTTGAGTGGGAGTTCACCTAGTTGATTTAAGAATTAAATTTGAACACTATTTATCATAAACTTAGTATAAACTACTTGCAAATTTGTTGTAGATTATGGCGAACGTTTCCATCAATTTCAATGCGTTCCTAGAGAAAGAAAATCTTAAGAACAATGGAAGCAATTTCACGGACTGGTTCTGTGGACTAAAGATTGTCCTCAGGGCTGGTCAGTTGACCTATGTGCTCGAAGCACCGCTAGGTGACCCACCTGCAGAAGATGCGTAAAGAATGTTTATGCCACTCGGAAACATCACTACTCCAATTCGATTGTGCAACTCAGACGGTTTAGAATCGGAGCTTCAAAAACGTTTTGAGCACCATGACCCGTTTGAGATCATTAAGGAGCTCAAACTCATTTTTGAGACTCGCGTGGCCATGGAAAGCTATGAAGCTTCCGAGAAGTTCTTTACATGAAAGATGGAAGAGGGTAGCTCCGTTAGCGAGCACGTGCTCACCATGTCTGGGCACGCAAACAAACTCCGAGAGTTGGGGATACCGATTCCTAATGAATTGGGGATTCACCGTGTCCTCCAATCACTGCCACCAAGTTACAAGAACTTTGTGATGAACTACAATATGCCTTTGCATGAACAAGGCGTTGCACGAACTATCGTCCATGCTGAAAACTGCTGAAGTGGAGATCATGAAGGAGCACCAAGTGTTGATGGTCAATAAGACCAGCAATTTCAAGCAGGGCAAGCCTAAGAACAAGGGCAACTTCAAGAAGGACGCAAGAAAGCCACGATAAGAAGCCCGGGCTGGTCCTAAGCTGGCCGAGTGCTTCTCCGCAAGGGTGCTAGTCCTTTGGAAGCATAATCGCCCCAAATACTGGCGGATCTAAGAACGGCAACATCAAGAAGAAAGGTATATTCGATATACATGTTATAGATGTGTATCTTACTAGTAATCGTAGTAGTTCCTGGGTATTTGATACTGGTTCGGTTGCTGATATTTGTAACTCGAAACAGGAGCTGCCGAATAAACGAAGACTGGCGAGAGACGAGGTGACGATGCGCGTTGGAAATGTTTCCAAGGTTGATGTGATCGCCGTCGGCACGCTCCCTCTACATCTACCATCGGGATTAGTTTTAAATTTAAATAATTGTTATTTGGTGCCTGCGTTAAGCATGAACATTATATCTGGATCTTGTTTATTGCGAGACGGTTACTCTTTTAAGTCTGAGAATAAAGGTTGTTCGATTTATATGAGTAATATCTTTTATGGTTATGCACCTGAGATGAATGGTTTATTCTTATTGAATCTCGATAGTAGTGATACACATGTTCACAACATAGATGCTAAACGAATAAAATTGAATTATAATTCTACATACATGTGGCACTGTCGTCTTGGTCACATTGGAGTGAAGCGTATGAAGAAACTCCATTCTGATGGACTTCTTGAATCACTTGATTTTGAATCACTTGAAAGATGCGAAGCATGTCTAATGGGAAAAATGACTAAGACTCCATTCTCTGGTATAATGGAGCGAGCCATGCACTTATTGGAAATAATACATACCGATGTGTGCGGTCCAATGAGTGTAGCATCGTGGTGGTGGATATCGTTATGTTCTCACTTTCACGGATGACTTGAGTAGATATGGGTATGTCTACTTTATGAAACATAAATCCGAAACTTTCGAGAAGTTTAAGGAATTTCAAAGTGAAGTGGAAAATCATCATAACAAGAAGATTAAGTTTCTGTGTTCTGACCACGAAGGTGAATATCTGAGTTACGAGTTTGCCATGCATTTAAAGAAATGTGGAATACTTTCACAGTTGACACGCGGGAACACTACAACGTAATGGTGTGTCCGAACGTCAGAATCGAACTCTCTTAGATATGGTTTGATCTATGATGTCTCTTCTGATTTACCTTTATCATTTTGGGGCTATGCATTAGAGACAGCCGCATTCACTTTAAATAGGGCACCATCTAAATCCGTTGAAACGACACCGTACGAATTGTGGTTTGGAAAGAAACCTAAGTTGTCGTTCCTTAAAGTTTGGGGTTGCGAAGCATATGTAAAGAAGTTACAGCTTGATAAGCTTGAACCCAAAGCGGAGAAATGCGTCTTCATAGGATACCCTAAAGAAACAATTGGGTATACATTCTATCATAGATCCGAAGGCAAAGTTTTCATTGCTAAGAATGGATCCTTTCTGGAGAAGGAATTTCTCTCGAAAGAAGTGACTGGAAGGAAAGTAGAACTCGGCGAGGTTATTGAACCTTCTTTCGGAGTTGAGAGTAGCGCAGCACCGGAAGATGTTTTTGTGCCGCCTGCACCAACTGGAGAGGAAGCTAATGATAATGATCATGAAACTTCGAACGAAGTTACTACTGAACCTCGCAGGTCAACGAGGGTCTGTACCACTCCTGAATGGTATGACTCTGCCTTGAACGTCATGTTAGTGGACAACGATGACCTGCGACGATGAAGAAGCTATGGTGAACCCAGATTCGACAAATGGCTAGAAGCCATGAAATCCAAAATGGGATCCATGTACGAAAACCAAGTATGGACTTTGGTGGACTTACCGGATGGCCGTAAAATTTATCGAGAACAAATGGATTTTCAAAAGAAAAACAGATGCTGATGGTAATGTTACCGTCTATAAATCTCGACTTGTCACGAAAGGGTTCCGACAAATTCAAGGAGTTGACTACAATGAGACTTTCTCACCAGTAGCAAAGCTAAAGTCTGTGAGGATTATGTTAGCAATCGCTGCATATTTCGATTATGAAATTTGGCAGATGGATGTCAAAACGGCGTTCCTTAATGGTGACATTGAGGAAGAGTTGTATATGGTACAACCCAAGGGTTTTGTCGATCCTAAAAATGCTGACAAGGTATGCAAACTTCAGCGCTCCATTTATGGACTGAAGCAAGCATCCCGGAGTTGGAATCAATGTTTTGATAAAGTAATCAAAAACTTTGGATTTATACAAACTTATGGAGAAGCCTGTATTTACAAGAAAGTGAGTGGGAGCTCTGTAGCATTCCTTGTACTATATTTATTGGGAATGATGTAGAACTTCTTAATATCGTCAAAACTTATTTGAATAATAGTTTTTCAATGAAGGATCTTGGTGAAGCGGCATATATTCTAGGCATCACGATTTATAGAGATAGATCAAGACGCCTAATAGCGCTTTCACAAAGTACATACTTAGACAAAGTTCTAAAGAAGTTTAGAATGGAAGAGAGAAAGAAAGGGTTCATGCCCATGTTGTCAGGTAAGACCTTGAGTAAAACTCAAAGTCTGGCTACGGCAGAAGATAGAGAAAAGATGAATAAAATTCCCTATGCCTCGGCCATAGGTTCTATCATGTATGCCATGTTGTGTACAAGACCGGATATAGCACATGCTGTTAGTTTGACTAGCAGATATCAAAGTGATCCTGGAATGGAACCTCGACCGTCAAGAATATCCTAAAGTACCTGAATAGGACTAAGGATATGGTTCTTTCTTATGGAGGTGATGAACAGCTTGTTGTAAATGGTTACACTGATGCTAGTTGGAACACCGATCCAGATGACTTGAATTCACAGTCTAGATACGTATTTATTTTGAATGGTGCTGCAGTGAGCTGGAGGAGTGCCAAGCAGAGCGTTGTGGCGAAATCTTCAACTGAATCGGAATACATAGCTGCTTCAGAGGCTGCTCAAGAAGCCATATGGATGAAGGAGTTCATTACTGAGCTTGGTGTGGTTCCTAGTGCGTTAGACCCGATGGCCATCTACTGTGACAACACAGGTGCCATAGCTAATGCACAGGAGCCAAGGTCACATAGCAAGCTAAAGCACATCAAGCTACGTTTTCATGCTATTCGCGAGTATGTCCAAGATGGTGACATAAAGATTTGCAAAGTACACACTGATCTGAATGTAGCAGATCCATTGACTAAACCTCTCCCTAGAGCAAAGCATGACCAACACCAGAACGCCATGGGTGTTCGGTATATTACCATGTAATCTAGATTATTGACTCTAGTGCAAGTGGGAGACTGTTGGAGATATGCCCAAGAGGCAATAATAAAAGTGGTTATTATTATATCTTTGTGTTTATGATGAATTTTTACATCCCATTCTATAATTGTATTATTAGGAAACACTAATACTTGTGTGTTTTGTAAACATAAAAGAGTCCCTAATAAGCCTCTTGTTGAACTAGCTTGTTGATTGATTGATGATCATGGTTTCCTGATCATGGACATTGGATGTGATTAATAACATGGTTATATCATTAGGAGAATTATGTGATGGACACACATCCATAGTAAGCGTAGCATAAGATCAAGTCATTAAGTTTGTATTGTTGTAAGCTTTCAAATACATAGTAACCTAATCCTTCGACCATGAGGTTATGTTAATCACCATCACCGGATGGGTACTTTGATGACATCAAACACCGCTTCGTAACTGGGTGGTCATAAAGGTGTCATTGGGTATTTTGAAAGTATGTGTTGAAGCGCATGAACCAAGATTGGGATTTGTCCATCCATGTGATGGATAGATATGCTCTGGGCCCTCTCGGTGGAATGTCATCTAGATAGCTTGCAAGCATGTGACTAGGTCTGGGGATGACATAACATGGAAGCAGTAAAGAGTACTTATCGATGTGAGGTAGAACTAGGTATGCGATACCGACGATCAAACCTCGGATAAGTAGAATATCGCGTGACAAAGGGAATTGGTTTCGTATGTAAAATGGTTCAATCGATCACGAAGTCATCGTTGAGTATGTGGGAGCCGTTATGGATCTCCAGATCCCGCTAATGGTTATTGATCGAAGAGATGTCTTCATCATGTCTGCATATTCACGAACCGTAGGGTGACACACTTAAGGTTCGAAGTTGTTTTAAGTAGATACGGAATTTGCGTTGGAGACCGAATGATGTTCGGAGTCTCGGAATGGATCCGGGACATCACGAGGAGATCCGAAATGGTCCGGAGAATAAGATTCATATATTGGAGATCATTTTCTAAGTTAGGAAATGTTAGGAGTGTTTGTATGGAGATTCTTGAAGCTTTGAATGTTCGGAAGGTTCTAGAGGATTTCTTGGAGTTTACTTGAAAACCAAGAAAGGGATCAAGGAGTCCAAGTGGGGCAATACGGATTCGTGGGGAGGAGGTTTCTCCCCCTTCCCACCGGCGCCCAAGGAGGGAGTCCTACTAGGACTCCCCTCAAAGCGCCGCGCTCCTCCTTTAAATAGAAGGAGGCGCCCTCTTGCACCTCCTATCATAACAACCAATCTCAGCCGCCTCTCTCCTCCACCTTTCTTCTGCACAGGCATAGGCGAAGCCCTGCATAATTCTCATCTCCACCACCACAACCATGCCGTCGTGCTGCTAGGATTCCGTGGAAGATCTACTACCTCCACCGCTTTCATTGGAATGGGGAGAGGAAGGTGCTGACTCCGCGTGTGACCGTCATGGAAGCGCCGCGGAATGCGCGGAAGGATCGTCCACACGATCTTGAGATCGACAAGTGATCGACTACATCATCCACGAGATCTAATCTCGTAACGCTTTCGGTTCTACGAGGGTTAGAACCGATCTATCTCGTTGCTCATGTCTAATAGATTAGATCTTGGCATTTGTGTAGATTAGATCTGGGTTTTGTTCGTTCTTGCGGTAGAAATTTTTTGTTTTCCATGCTACGAACCCATCAACATGTGTGTTCTTTTCCTAAACCACATGTTGCATGTGTGTTCTTTTCCTAATCCACATTGCTCCACTAGAGTCATTGCATGCGTGTTCTTTTCCTAAAGCACATGGATCCACTGTTGACATTGCATGTGTGTTCTTTTTCTAAACCACATTTATCCACTAGAGTCATTGCATGTGTTTTATTTTCCTAAACCACATTGATCCATTTGTGAAAGTTGCATGTGTGTTCTTTTCCTGAACCACATTGATCCACTAGTG
Source organism: Avena insularis (assembly GCA_023614405.1). Taxonomy (NCBI): domain Eukaryota; kingdom Viridiplantae; phylum Streptophyta; class Magnoliopsida; order Poales; family Poaceae; genus Avena; species Avena insularis. Next base: position 611,668 of record JAJUPC010000108.1, on the reverse strand, counting down.
ACACTTGCATGTGTGTTCTTTTCCTAAACCACATGGATCCACTGGAGTCATTGCATGTGTGTTCTTTTCCTAATCCACATTGATCGACTAGTGTCATTCAATGTGTGTTCTTTTCCTAAACCACAAGGATCCAATGTTGACATTGCATGTGTGTTCCTTTCCTAAACCACATGGATCCACTAGTGACATTGTATGTGTGTTCTTTTCCTAAACCACATTAATCCACTAGTGACATTGCATGTGTTTGTTTCCTGAACCACATTGATCCACTAGAATCATTGTACGTTTGTTGTTTTCCTAAACCACATGGATCCACTAGAGTTATTACATGTGTGTTCTTTTCCTAAACCACATGTATCCACTAGTGACATTGCATCTGTGTTATTTTCCTAAACCACGTGGATCCACTGGTGACATTGGATGTATTCTTCCTAAACCACATTGATCCACCGGTGACATTGCATGTGTGTTCTTTTCCTAAACCACATGGTTCCACTGGAGTCATCGCATGTGTGTTCTTTTACTAAACCACATTGATCCACTAGAGTCATTGCATGTGTGTTCTTTTCCTAAACCACATGGATCCACTTGTGACATTGCATGTGTGTTCTTATCCTAAAAAACATTGATCCACCAGAGTCATTGCATGTGTTTTTCCTAAACCACATGTATACACTAGTGACATTGAAGTTGTGTTCTTTTCCTAAACCACAAGGTTCCACTTTTGATATTGCATGTGTGTCCTTTCCTAAACCACATGGATCCACTAGTGACATTGGATGTGTGTTCTTTTCCTAAAAGACATTGATCCACTGGTGACATTGCATTTGTGTTCTTTTCCTAAACCACATGGATCCACTAGAGTCATTGCATGTGTGTTCTTTTCATAAACCAAAATTTTCCGCTAGCGACATTTGCATGTGTGTTCTTTTCCTAAACCAGATTGATCCACTAGTTACATTGCATGGGTGTTATTTTCCTAAACCACATGGATCCAGTGGTGACATTGCATGGGTGTTCTTTCCTAAACCACATTGATCCACTAGTGACATTGCATGTACATTATTTTCATAAACCACCTGGATCCACTCGTGTTATTGCATGTGTGTTCTTTTCCTAAACCTCCTTGATCCACTGGTGACATTACATGTGTTCTTTTCCTACACCACATGTTGCATGTGTGTTCATTTCCTAATCCACAATGAGCCACTAGAGTCATTGCATGCGTGTTCTTTTCCTAAAGCACATGGATCCACTGGTGACATTGCATGTGTGTTCTTTTTCTAAAACACATTGATCCACTAGAGTCATTGCATGTGTTTTCTTTTCCTAAACCACATTGATCTACTTGTGAAAGTTGCATGTGTGTTCCTTTCCTAAACCACATTGATCCACTAGTGACATTGCATGTGTGTTATTTTCCTAAACCACATGGATCCATTGGTGACATTGCATGTGTGTTCTTTTTCATAAACCACAACGATCCACTAGAGTCATTGCATTTTGTTCTTTTCCTAAACCACATTGATCCACTAGAGTCATTGCATGCTTGTTATTTTCCTCAACCACATGGATCCACTGGTGACATTGCATGTGTGTTCTTTTCCTAAAACACATTGATCCACTAGAGTCATTGCATGTGTGTTCTTTTCCTAAACCACATTGATCCACTAGTGAAAATTGCATCTGTGTTCTTTTCCTGAACCACATTGATCCACTGGTGACACTTGCATGTGTGTTCTTTTCGTAAACCACATGGATCCACTTGAGTCGTTGCATGTGTCTTCTTTTTCTAAACCATATTGATCCACTAGTGTCATTGCATGTGTGTTCTTTTCCTAAAACACATTGATCTACTGGTGACATTTGCATTTGTGGTCTTTTCCTAAAACACATGCATCCACTGCTGACATTGCATGTGTTCTTTTCCTAAACCACATGGATCCACTAGTGACATTGCATGTGTTTTTTTTCCTAAACCACATGTATTCACTAGAGATATTACATGTGTGTTCTTTTGCTAAACCACATGGATCCATTGGTGACAATGCATGTGTGTTTTTCCTAAACCACATGGATCCACTAGAGTCATTGCATGTACATATTTTTCTTAACCACATGGATCCACTGGAGTAATTGCATGTGTGTTATTTTCCTAAACCACATTGATCCACTGGTGACATTTTATGTCTGTTCTTTTCCTAAACCACATGGATCCACTGGTGACACTTGCATGTGTGTTCTTTTCCTAAACCACATGCATCCACTAGACTCATTGCATGCGTGTTCTTTTCCTAAACCACATTGATCCACTGGTGACATTGCATGTGTGTTCTTTTCCTAAACCACATGGATCCACTAGAGTCATTGCATGTGTGTTCTTTTCCTAAACCACAATGATCGACTAGAATCAAGGCATGTGTTCTTTTCCTAAACCACATAAACCATGGATCCACAGTGACATTGCATGTGTGTTCTTGTCCTGAACCACATTTATCCACTGGTGACATTGCATGTGTTCTTTTCCTAAAACACATGTATCCACTGCTAACATTTGCATGTGTGTTCTTTTCCTAAACCACATTGATCCACTGGAAAAATTGCATGTGTGTTCTTTTCCTGAACCGAATTGATCCACTAGTGACACTTGCCAGTGTGTTCTTTTCCTAAACCACATGGATCTACTAGAGTCATTGCATGTGTATTCTTTGCCTAATCCACATTAATCCACTAGTGTCATTGCATGTGTGTTCTTTTCTTAAAACACATTGATCCACTAGTGACATTTGCATGCGTGTTATTTTCCTAAAACACATGCATCCACTTTTTACATTGCATGTTTGTTCTTTTCCTAAACTTCATGCATCCACTGGTGACATTGCATGTGTGTTCTTTTCCTAAACCACATGGATTCACTAGAGACATTGCATGTGTGTTTTTTTCCTAAACCACATGGATCCACTAGAGTCATTGCATGTGTGTTATTATCCTAAACCATATTGATCCACTGGTGACATTTACATATGTGTTCTTTTCCTAAACCAGATTGATCCACTAGTGACATTTGTATGTGTGTTCTTTTCCTAAACCACATAGATCCACTGGTAACATTTGCATGTGTTCTTTTCCTAAACCACATGCATCCACTAGACTCATTGCACGGTGTTCTTTTCCTAGACAACATTGATCCACTAGTGACCTTTGCATTTGTGTTCTTTTTCCTAAACCACGTTAATCCACTAGTGATGTTGCATGTGTTTTTCCTGAACCACATTGATCCACTAGAATCATTGTACGCTTGTTGTTTTCCTAAACCACATGGATCCACTAGAGTTATTACATGTGTGTTCTTTTCCTAAACCACATTAATCCACTAGTGACAATGCATGTTTTTTCCCGAACCACATTGATCCACTAGAATCATTGTACGCTTGTTGTTTCATAAACCACATGGATCCACTAGAGTTATTGCATGTGTGTTCTTTTCCTAAACCACATGTATCCACTAGTGACATTTCATATGTGATATTTTCCTAAACCACATGGATCCACTGGTGACATTGCATGTGTATTCTTTTTGTAAACCACATTGATCCACTAGTGACATTGCATGTGTGTTCTATTCCTAAACCACATGGATCCACTAGAGTCATTACATGTGTTCTTTTCCTATACCACATTGATCCACTAGAGTCATTCCATCTGTATTCTTTTTGTAAACCATATTGATCCACTTGGGCCATTGCATGTGTGTTCTTTTCCTAAACCACATTGATCCATTGGTGACATTGCATGTGTGTTATTTTCCTAAACCACATGGATCCACTAGAGTCATTGCATGTGTGTTCTTTTCCTAAACCACATTGATCCACTAGAATCATTGCATGCGCATTCTATTCCTAAACCACATGGATCCACCAGAATCATTGCATGTGTATTCTTTTCCTAAACCACATGGATCCACTATAGTCATTGCATGTGTGTTCTTTTCCTGAACCATATTGATCCACTTGTAACATTTGCATTTGTGTTCTTTTCCTAAACCACATTGATCAACTAGAGTCATTGCACGTGTGTTGTTATCCTAAACCACATGGATCCACTAGGGACATTGAAGGTGTGTTCTTTGTAAACCACATTGATCCACTAGTGACATTGCATGTTTGTTCTTTTCCTAAACCACATGGATCCACCGTGACATTGCATGCGCGTTCTATTCCTAAACCACATGGATCCACTAGTGACTTTACATGTGTGTTCTTTTCCTAACCCACATGGATTCACTAGAGACATTGCATGTGTGTTCTTTTCCTAAACCACATGTATCCACTTGTGACATTGCATGTGTCTTTTTCCCTAAACCACATGGATCCACTAGAGTCATTGCATGTGTGTTATTTTCCTTAACCACATTGATCCAGTGGTGACATTTACATGCGTGTTTTTCCTAAACCACATTGATCCACTTGTGATATTTGTATGTGTGTTCTTTTCCTAAAGCAGATGGATCCACTAGAGTCATTTCCTGTGTATTCTTTTCCTCAACCACATCGATCCACTAGAGTCATTGCCTGTGTGCTCTTTTCCTAAACCACATTGATCCGCTGGTGACATTACATGTGTGTTCTTTTCCTAAACCACATGTTGCATGTGTGTTCTTTTCCTAATCCACATTGATCCACTAGAGTCATTGCATGCATGTTCTTTTCCTAAACCACATGGATCCACTAGTGACATTGCATGTGTGTTCTTTTCTTAAAACACATTGATCCACTTGAGTCATTGCATGTGTTTTCTTTTCCTAAACCACATTGATCCACTGGTGAAAATTACATGTGTGTTCTTTTCCTGAACCACATTAATCCACTGGTGACACTTGCATGTGTGTTCTTTTCCTAAACCACTTTGGATCCACTAGAGTCATTGCATGTGAGTTCTTTTCCTAGTCCACATTGATCCACTAGTTTCATTGCATGTGTGTTCTTTTCCTAGACATTGCACGTGTGTTCTTCTCCTAAACCACATGGATCCACTGGTGACATTGCATGTGTGTTCTTTTCCTAAACCACATGGATTCACTAGATACATTGCATTGTGTTCTTTTCCTAAACCACATGTATCCACTTGTGACATTGTATGTGTCTTTTTCCTAAACCACATGGATCCACTAGAGTCATTGCATGTGTGTTATTTTCCTTAACCACATTGATCCAGTGATGACATTTACATGCGTGTTTTTCCTAAACCACATTGATCCACTTGTGATATTTGTATGTGTGTTCTCTTCATAAACCACATGGATCCACTTGTGAGATTTGCATGTGTGTTTTTTTCCTAAATCACGTGCATCCACTAGACTCATTGGACGTGTATCCTTTTCCTAAACCACAGTGATCCACTGCTAACATTGCATGTGTGTTCTTTCCTAAGCCACATGTGTCCACTGGAGTCATTGCATGTGTGTTCTTTTCCTGAACCACAATGATCGACTAGAATCATTGCATGTGTGTTATTTTCCTAAACCACATGGATCTATCAGTGACATTGCATGTGTGTTCTTGTCCTGAACCACTACAAGAAATGTGTTGACTAGTGACCTTTTCTTAACGACCATGGTTTTTTTTTGGTCATAGTTCTGTGACCATTTGGTTCAAAATGGTCGTAGGCCATTTGGGAGGGTCCAAAGCCATAAATTTTATGACCAATTTAGCAATAAAGGTCATAATATTCTTACATGAATTGGTCATGGCCTAAACAGTAGTGGTCCACAACCTTTTTTTAGCAAATTAGGACCAATTTAAATGGTCATAACATCTATGACCATACTATAACATCCTTAACTAGGATGTATTGACATGACTGGGTCGCCACATCAGCAGTTGCGTCTACATGGCAATATGTAGGTGTCATCTGAACCATCTGACAAGTGGGACCCAATGATTTTGACTATTCTAACAGGTGGGACAGGTGCATTTAGCATGTTGGGCCATATTTTATCTACAGACCATTTAGCATGCTTTGCTGGACTGGACCAGCCCGCTCGACCATTTAGCATATTGGGCCCGAATAAACCTGCTACACCAGATGGTGGCCCAGTTAGGCCCATACTATGGATAGAACCCACGCCCAGTTAATTGGCAAAAAATAGCGCACCGGGGACTCGAACCCACGACCGGGCGCTGTTTCAGATAACCCCCTACCACTGAACTAGGCTAGTGTTGTTGATACTGTGGCCTTCGTTATGTATATGAATAGACTTTATTTGTATCTGACTGTACACAGCGACCTGTGGGGAAACTATCAGAAAAATCGGGTCTTCCTCTTTGCTACCGGTGTAGGCGACCAGCGAGGGTGGGGGCGGTGGTGTTGCCTGACTCCCTGTTGGCGGTGCTGCTACTCGACGGAGCCCCTTCCGCTTTAATCTTGCTACCGGGAGAGGAGGAAGCGACTCCCTTCTGCAACTCCCCGTCGCCACGAGGCCCCTTCTACAACTCCCTGTCAGCGGCGGTGCTGCCGAAGCCGCTAGTGAGCAAGGGGCAGAGAAAGCGGCCGAGCAAGGGGCCGCGGCTGAGCACCTCCAGGTCTATGCCCCTCTCCTCTCCCCTCTCCCCTCTAGGTCTAGGTCTGTTCTTTAGTTTGTGTCCATGGAATTGTTTGGTGAAATGCTTGGAATAGTTTGTGTCCCTGTTGCTATGGAATAGTTTGTGTCCCTGTTGCAATTGTTTGGTCAAATTCCCCCTATAGCTATGAAATTTTCAGTCAAATGCTCCCTGTAGCAATTTTACTATGATGTTACTCTAATCTTAGCTATGGAATTTTCTGTTTTGGTTTCATTTGATGTTACTCTAAGCTTAGCAATTCTACATACTAACAATTCTTTGGTCTTTTGCATGCAGATGGGTAGACGGTGGTTTACCAAAGGAGTTAGAAGGCTTTCTTATGAGCATATAAGGGGAGTGAACAAGTTAATGCAGTTTGTTCGCAGAAGTGTTGCCGAGGGTGCTCAAGTTCTTTGCCCGTGCCCCAGCTGTAATAACCATGATCACCAGACTCTACATGATGTAGAGGCTCATCTGCTGATGCGTGGGATGGCATCCACGTATGATAGATGGATCCATCATGGAGAGGCTTTACATGCAGAACCTGGAGATGAACCTGAACATCATGAACCTGATGCACAACAAGGTGGTGATTTTGTACAAGATGATGATCAGCAAGAGGATGTTGTTTTGGAGGAGGAGGATAGGGACGAAGATGATAGAATCCCTGATCTGTTTAAGTATCTATACCAATCTGAACCACAAGGTGAGGGAATGAATACAATCTATGCCGAGCTTATAGAGGAGGGGAAGCGTCCAGCTAGTGATGGTGGTACAATGTCCAGCTTTGCTTTCACTATGAATTTACTCCACGTCAAGTCCTTCTACCGGATAAGCAACATTGCCATCAACGGAATACTCCGTATCTTAACCATCCAGTACCCTAAAAGCTCAATTCCCAAAAATTATGAAGAAGCATTGAGTGTAATACACAGACTGGGCTTGGTTATGATTCAATCCATGTCTGCCGAAACAACTGTGTCTTGTTTCAGAAGACATATGCCAACCTTGACAAGTGCCCAAAATGTGATACCTCTAGGTGGAAAGATGTAGATGGGAGGAGGCAGATTCCGGAGAAGGTGTTGAGGTACTTTCCTATTATTCCAAGGTTGCAGAGGATGTTTTTTTCAAAGAAGCAATCTGAGGAGGTACAATGGCATAAGCTAAAGCGGCAACCTATGGATAATGAGCTTAGCAATCCAGTTGATGGAGAGGCATGGAAAGACTTTGATGATAAACATAAAGAGTTTGCCACCGATGCGAGGAACATAAGACTTGGCCTTTGCCACGGATGGCTTTAACCCTTTTGGAATGAGCAAGAAATATAGCATGTGGCCTATATTTGTTGTGCCATACAACCTTCCACCTTGGGCATGTATGGATCAATCCAACTTCATGATGGCTTTGTTGATCCCGGGTCCATCTTCTCCAGGAAAGGATTTTGATGTCTTTATGGAGCCCCTCTGAAGATCCGATGAAGCTATGGGAGGTGTGCATACCTATGATGCCACGAGTCCTGATATGTTTGATTTATGGGCTCGGTAATATGGTGCATCCATGATTTCCTATGGTGCACACTTTGTCGGCGCAGGCTCACTTGGTTATCAAGCATGTGTTCGGTGTGACAAGAACCCATGCTCGAAAGAATAAGGAACATGTGCTGGATAGGAACTGATGTTTTCTTCCTCGCAACCATCGTTATGGAAGAAGTAGAGATTTCAATGGAAGACTGAAAACCGCTGACGTTAATCGACGGAGTTCAAGAAAGAAGAGCTCGAGCAACTTGACAAGGTGAAAGATGTGAGACCGGAAAGGGTCAAAGAAAAGGAAGCGAGAGGACGGTCCAATGTTGGGACCGGAGGTGTATCCTGGGGACCTCTTGTATGGGCAAGATCTCAAGTTGAGGCATAATCTCGATGTAATGCACATCGAGAAAAACATATGAGAATCTTGTTGGGACATTTAAGAACATTGATGGGAAATCAAAGGACACACTTAACTCGAGGCTTGATTTGGAAGATATGGGCATAAGAGAAGATTTGCATCTACTACTGTTGAAGGTGGTGAGTCGCTTGAGATGCCACAAGCATGGTATACAATGACTAAAGAAAAAGCTTGCATTCTCGGTGAATTTATGAGCGGTGAGATTTCCGTATGGGTATGCCGCTAATCTTGCAAAATGTATATCTCCCGATGGATGAAAACTCCAAGGTCCGAAAACTCATGATTGTCACATCCTCCTCCAAAGGATTTTACCTTACCGGACTACGTGGAATAATAGATAAAGAAATATATGAAGAGGTTGCTAAGTTGGGGAATTTCTTCAGAGAGCAGTGTTGCAAAACACTTAAGTTATTTGTTCTTGAAAGACTCGAAAAAGAAATTCCGGTTATCCTCTACAAACTCGAAAAGATCTTTCCTCTAGCCTTCTTCACTGTCATGGTCTATTTGGCGGTCCATTTACCCAAATAGGCAAGACTTAGAGGTCCCGCATAATACGGGTTGGATTTACCCGTCGAAAAGAAGGATGCGCATTTAAGCTGTTATGTGAGAAACACGGCGAGTATTCGAGGGGTCAATAGCCGAGGCATATGTTGTTGATGAGTGCCTGGCGCTTTTACTCGCGATACTTTGATGAGGTGGAAACAAGATTTAATTGGTCGGGCATAAATAGAGAGCAGAATGATTCGCAAAGTGCTGATGTCTCAGTTTTCAGCCATGGTGTCAACTTCCTTGGAGGGTCACAATATTTGACGGCTAGTGGTGATGACTATGACAATATGCACTGGTATGTGCTCAGAAGTTGCCCTGAGGTTCTACCATATATCAAGTATGTCATCTCTTGTGCACTCGATATCTTTTTTCCCGGTAAATTTTAATTTCCACGATGTACATTTAATTAACTATATATTTTTGTTGGCATTGCAGTTTTTTTGCAAGGAAGAGTTGATCGGTCAAGATAGCCGCATCAATGTTGACAAATGGCTTGTGAAGGGATTTGCTAGATGGTTTAAGAATCATGTGAGTACTTCAAATTTGGAGTAGTACTATGATGGAATTACTTGAATTTGGAGTAGTATTGTGATGGAATTCACTCTTTTTCTATTTTTGCAGATTGGAAAATTGTACGAGAAGAATGAGGTTAGTGATGATCTATTTTGTTTGGCATATGCACCGGATACGCGAATGAGACTCTATTCAGCTTGTGTTGTTGTGATGTGTCCGCTACTACACCGTTGACCGCAGAGAAAATAGAAACACGACAATAGTGGAATTGTCATGGAGGAAGACCATGAGTCACCATCATTGACTTCTACGGTCAGCTCAAAAGCATCATCAAGCTGCAATACAATTCCAAAGGAGGCGCCCATCGTTCGATGCGTCTTATTCCGCTGTGATTGGTTTGACCTTGGCGGCAAGAAGACGGGCCTTCTATGTGCCGACACCCTTTTGGGTGGGCATTGGCAGCGTTGTGCAAAAGTTCCAGCATAGACATTTGTGGAGCGTGATGGAAAGTGAAGTGGAAAAGGGTCCCTGTGGTGGTTGTGGCCTATCATACCAAGATGACGACACGCCAGAAGTTCTGGTGCTAGCTAATGAATCCTATGTGGAAACCAGATCGCAAAAGGCGCCATGAGCGAGTGTTAGTTGATGTCGTGGTTGTGTAAAGAATGAAGAAACGAGGATGAGCGCTGGTGGATGATGAACCTGAAAACGAGAACGGAGTTGATGAGACAATGTACCAGATTATGACGATGGTGAAGATAATAGGCGTGATTTACGATGATGATTAGTTTAAATCGAAGGTAAATTCGTCCTCCATTATCTTTTTTTATCTCGCTTGATCAATGCAAAATTGCTGGCCTGTTGCTAATGGTGTTGGAGTCTGTGTTTTGCAGTCCTGTTGCTGCCGTAGTGAGGAGTGCTGGTGTGTTTTGCGCCTTGTCGCTGCTGTATGAGGAGTCCCGGTGTGTTCCTTCAAGAAGTGAGGAGTGCCAGAACTGATCTTTTTTCTTTTGATCTTTAGTTTGTCAAATTGTAATGGAGCAATGTGATAGAATGGAGTGCTAGAACTGATCTTTAGTTTGTCAAATTGTAATGGAGGGCCAGAACACTGATCTTTAGTTTGTCAAATTGCCTTTTATCTTGTGCTCCTAAACACGACAAGAAAGATAAGTCTTGTGCCGGAACAACATACCGTATAATACATGATCGAAACAATGAATAACCTAGACATGATAGCTCTAGCTCGAACTCGAATAGTATATATATCACCAAGCAAAAGCAAAGATGCTCGAACCTGGAATAGTATATATGATAGCTCTAGCTCGAACCTGGAATAGCAAAAGCAAAAGCAACCTGGACATGTAGCATATATATCCTGGAATAGTAGCATATATATCCTGGAATAGTAGCATATATATCCTGGAATAGTAGCATATATATCCTGGAATAGTAGCATATATATCCTGGAATAGTAGCATCTATACATACAGCACCAAAAGCAACCTAGAACTAAGTTAACAAACTGGACCACTTCTCCACTTGATCAAAAGCAACCAGACACAACTTCAACTAAGTTCACTACGTCCGACTAGCATATTACAGGAAGTCCAACATGGAACATAGCTACTCGACCCTTTTAAGGATCAGCTTCAGACCGTTCTCCGAGCATCCACGGAACCAGAATAGGAAGACTTCACCCTCTTTCATCTTGGTCTTCCTCATCACCTTCATCCAGTTGGAGGTGATCTGGACACCTACATTGCTTCCTTTGCCAAATATAACTTTCACTGTAGTAATGTCTCTCCCGTGCCAAAAAACAATGATGTGCGTTGGCAAGTCCAGGTATTTCTTGATGAAGGAATAGTTGTACTTCCTTGCGAAGTACTGCATAAAAGCAACAAAAAGAACATTAATTCATAGAAATGGAGGGCATGAAAGCAACAAATAGACCACTAATTGACAAAAATGCATACCATTTTTGTTCTCTGCCAATCTATGTGAGCACCCTGAATAGTGCAAACATAGATGTGTCTTGTTGACCTCTCACGAGCTACCTTCTTCAG